>JBBPTH010000013.1:0-471522 GCA_038094055.1 Chalciporus sphaerocephalus
TGGACCTACACTCTTCGTTGCAAGCATTAACAACAACAATGCTGCATTCCTAGATGGCACTACTGAGCCTATTAGTGAATTTGCACATCCAGCTACGACTCTACCGCTCGATCTTGCTCTCTGGCATCGCAGACTCGCCCACCACCACCTTGCTGGTGTTAAATCCCTTGTAGAACGCGACCTAGTCACTGGTCTCAAGCTCGAGTCAAAGTCCTTGCCCGACCCCATCTGTGAGCCATGCCTGGCTGGCAAGATGCACGCCAATCCCTTTCCGAGCTCTGACTGGCGCGCTTCTCGTCCCCTCGAGCTTGTACACTCTGATGTACACCAGGTACCCTACAGGACCTTCTCTGGCTATCGCTACTGGGTCACCTTCATCGACGACTACTCTCGTTTTCGCTTTGTGATCCCTATCAAGGCCAAGTCTGATGTGTTTGAGGCATTCAAGCAGTTCAAGGCTTATGCTGAGAACCAGTCCGAGCGCAAAATCAAGACCTTGAGGGACGACAAGGGTGGGGAGTACATGAGTCGAGCTATGCTTGACTATACTACTGATTGTGGTATAGAGCGCCAGCACACTGTCAGAAATCGCCCCCAGCAGAATGGAGTCGCCGAACGCGCCAATCGAGTGCTCTCTGAGCGAATTACAGCGATGCTCGACGAATCTGGGCTATCCCACTCCTTCTGGGGCGAGGCCTTAGCTGCTCTGGTCCATGTCTGGAACAGATGCCCCTCTAATGCAGTAGAGAAGACGCCATACGAGCTCTGGCATGGCCACAAGCCTGATGTATCGCACCTTAGGGTCTGGGGCTGCACTGCCTATGTGCATGTGCAGAAGGATAAGCGTCCTGCACTTGGTTCTCACTATGAGAAGTGTGTATTTATTGGCTATCCACAGGGCTACAAGGGATGGAAGTTCTACAACCTCGCCACCAAGCGGTGTATCATCTGTGAGCGTGCTGACTTCGATGAACGCCATTTCCTTGCGTCTAAAAGGCCTTCCCTTGACTCTGGTGCGCCTAATCCCCCTCCTGAGCCGCCTGCTAATGCTGGTTATTACCCTGCTGTGCTCTCTGATGAGGATGAGCCGGAGTTTGAGCAGGCTCAGTATCCTGGGGGGGAGATTGATCCACCAGCAGCGCCAGTTGTGCCTGCTGTGATCCCAGTCGAGCCTGCTCCAGCAGTGGTTGCTCCTGGTGATCTGGGTCATGATCCTGAGCCTGCTCCGCCTGCTAATCAGTTGTTAGCTGCTCCTGATGCTTTACCTGCACCTGTAGCTCCTGCTCCACCTGAGAGCCCAATTGGTATTGGTGCCAGACTACCTGCCAGGCGCAGAAACCCTCCTCGCGAGTGGTGGAAGCTTAGTCCTGCGCAGGTAGAAGGAGACATTGTCTCGGACTCTGAGGACTCTGAGGATGCCTACAAGGTTTCTTCGAGCACTTCAGTTGAGCCTAACACTTATTTGCAGGCAATGCGTCGTTCTGATGCAGAGCAATGGCATCAAGCAGCTCTAGACGAGCTAGCTGCCCACAAGAGCAATGGCACTTGGTCTATAGTGGACAGACCTGCTGATCGCAAGGTCATAGGCTCAAAGCGGGTATTTAAAATCAAGCGCAATGCTGATGGTTCTATAGACCGCTACAAGGCTAGGCTCGTAGCCAAGGGGTATAACCAACGCCCTGGCTTTGACTACCTCGAGATATTTGCTCCTACAGTGCGCTTGCCCACTGTTAGGATAGTGCTCGCCCTGGCTGCTCTTCATGATATGCATCTCCGCTCAGTAGATATTTCTAATGCCTACTTGAATGGTGACATGGACTGTGAGGTCTACATGGAGCAGCCAGAGGGATTTGCAGAAGGCGACCCCAAGAAGCTTGTGTGCTTGCTTGACAAGGCCTTGTATGGCATTAAGCAAGGGGGTAATCAGTGGAATCGCAAATTGCGATCTGTACTCGAGTCACTAGGCTGGACTCAGTCCTATGCAGATGCATCTATCTATGTCTACTCTCGAGGTGATGTCCGCATCATTCTACCTGTCTTTGTGGATGATATGACCTTTGCTTCAAAGTCTCTAGAGGCTATTGAGCAGGCCATTGAATCGCTCAAGGGCCACTTCAAACTGCGCGATCTAGGTGCTACTACTCAGCTTCTTGGTATCAAGATAGACAGGGACCGGTCCAAGCGCTCCCTATCACTGTCCCAGCGCCAGTACTGCCTAGACATGCTCGAGCGCTTTGGTATGGCCAGCTGCAAGCCTGTGACTACCCCCATGGATCCAGGAGCTCGTCTCTCTCGCTCCCAGTGCCCCCAGACGCCCGAAGACCTTGATTTCATGCGCTCAGTCGACTACCTAGGTGCTATTGGCTCACTACAGTATCTTGCTACTTGCACTAGGCCAGACATTGCCTACTCTGTCAGTGTCCTTGCTCGCTTTAGTGGGAATCCTGGTGTAGCCCACTGGAATGCAGTTAAGCACCTCTTTCGCTACATCCAAGGCACTAAAGACTTCGCCCTCACCTATTCCCCTTCGCCTGACAATACTGAGCTCTTCACCTCCTACTCGGACGCAGATCTAGGTGGTTGCATTGACACTGGTCGATCTACTGGCGCTTTTATCATCAAAATGGGCACTGGGGCCGTCTCCTGGATGTCCAAGCTGCAGCCGGTCATTGCCCTGTCTACCACAGAAGCTGAGTACATCGCAGCAGTTGAAGCTGGTAAGGAGATTGTCTGGTTGCGCAAGTTGTTGCATGAGCTGGGGTTCTCAGCAACCTTGCCATCTATCCTCCAGATAGACAACCAGTCTGCAATCCAGGTCGCGCGGAATCCAGAGCATTATGGGCGCATGAAGCATTTGGACCGACGCTGGTTCTGGTTGCGAGATGTTGTACACAGGGAGATTATATCTCCTGAGTTTGTGCCAACTGCGGACATGCCTGCTGACCTACTTACCAAGGCATTGCCTAGGGTGAAGGTTGAGCGGCTTAGCGGTCTACTAGGACTTGCTGCACTTGGGGGGAGCTAGGAGTGGAGAGATGCACAATCAGTTATTTTGGTGATGTTGCATCTCTACCTATTTGCTACACTTACTTTGATTTCATACCTACAGAGCGATCTAGCCATTATCAAGACTTCTAACCAGGCTAGATCGACTCTACACCTTTACTTTGCCTATACCCTCCACTTACACTACTAACTTAGCTTCATTCCTTCATCCTACACAAGCAAGGCATTGCCTTGACACTTGTTTCGGAGTTTGGCAGCTAACACTTGTTTCACTGTGATAGCTGCCCCTTGTTTCACTATGACAGTTATCTCTTGTTTCACTTTGTGCTTAACACAGCTATCCCTTGTTTCACATTCTGATAGCTGTCTCTTGTTTTATCTATTGATAGCTGATACATGTTTCACATATTGACAGCTTGAAGCTGTGCTAGTTTAGAGTACTCAAATACCCAGAGTCCGCTTTCTGAGAACCCTTGGTTACTCACAGTGGACTCTAGGTATGTAGGCTCATTGTACTTCGTCCAATTCACTTGGTTACTCACAGTGGACTCTAGTCTACACTCTTGTGAAGCTCAGTACCACTTCCTAAGTGGTTATTTCGCTCTCAGAGGCACTTTGTGCTTAACATATTTCAGGCATATTGTCAAGAATTCTCTTCAGCATATACATAATCACACCAAAGGTCTACCATGACTTTTTATTCTGTCAGATTCAGTTCCTTGCAAAGGATATGCTCTTGAGAAGATGCATGAACAACCATTCTCTGTCTTAGACAAATGATCCTTGAAGATCCTTGGTTATATTCACATAGATCTAGTTAACATACCACTTGAATCTTGTTCACATACTTGTTATATCTTAATATTTATTGATGATTACTCTACTTTCATATGCCTGGCTTTTATTTGAAACAAGTCAGATGTATTCCTTCACTTCAAGGAGTTGATTGCCTGGGCTAAAAACCAAACCAGCAAGAAACTATCCTCTGTCTATTTTGACTGAGGGAAAGAATATATATCTGGAGAGCTTCAGTCATTCCTTATATCCAGAGGAATTAAACATTAGAAGACTATGCCTTATCTTTCTCAGTAGAATGGTCATGTAGAATACTTTAATCAGACAATCCTTGAGAAAGCAGAAGCCATGCACTATTATGCCTATTTTCTATATAACTTCTGGCAAGATACTATAGAAACTTCAGTGCATATTTATAACCATTAACCTTTGTGCCATCATGAATGGAAGACTCTTATTGAGATTTTCATAGGAGATAAGCCTGATGTCTCCTATTTCAAGATCTTTGGATATCAAGCATATATCTTCATTCCTAAAGAACAGAGAGCAAGTATACTTGCTCTCAAATCTGAAGAGATAACCTTTATTGATTATAAGAAAGCTATTGCTTCTGATTATCTACTCAGTGATGCATCTTTATATCCTCTACTGCTATATTTGATAAGATGAAGTTCCTCAATTGTCCTAGAGAAAGAAAAGATAAACTTACCTCTATTCTATATCACTCTGATAATAATGAAAACTCTGAAGATAATGACCTGAAAGACTTATCAGACAAGATTCTAGATCCTCCTCTAGATGATTTCCCTAACTTAGATTTTCATAATCTACCTAATCATAATCCAGACGATGAAGGCAATAATCATCAACTACTACCTTCTTCACTATCTCAAATACCTCCAAGAAGAGATGCTAACTTGCTCTCACCTTTATCTCTGCTACAGAAACCTATCTCTGTAGCTCTAAAGCTCAGATACTCTGCTCAGATCCCTAAACTTAATATCTGGCTAGATAATATCTATGGCAATTGTTTTGCTGCTGAAATTGAAAGAGATATCAGAGCTGGCCAAAATTCAATTCAGGAGAAGCAAGATAATCCTATGCTTGATGCAGAAGAGGAAGAAGAATTCTATCCTGCTCAATCAGCAAATGAGAAAGAAGGCCCTAGACAAATATATAGTGGTAAATAGATCTGTCACTATCTGAATATAGCTGTGACTCTAGAAGACATCCTCAAATACTACAAGGATATTACAAGACTTCTGGACACTGAGCATATAGAGTAGATGAATATAATAGAGGATGAAATAAAATCCCTTATAGACTATAAAGTCTGGAATCTAGTGGATCTTCCCAAAGGCCATAAAACCATCAAAGAAAGATAAGTATTTGCAAGAAAGCAAGATTCATTGCTAAAGGCTTCACTCAAGTCTTTGGAATAGACTATGAAGAAACCTTCATACCTATTATAAGGTTTGAATCTGTTCAACTTCTCCAAGCTGTTATGGTTCATTACCTTCACAAGAACATTCAATGGACTTAGTTGTTTTTCTTCTTCTTTCCTGATTTAAATCTCCAGTCATTTCTCCTTTTAGTTATATTGAATACATGTCTTTCTATGTTCATTTCTGCTTCTTCTTTTCTTCTTTTCCTCATGTTCTTCATCTCCATATGGCTATGCCATAGCCTTGCTTCTCTTTCATTCTTATGCCTTATACATCACAAAGGCTATGCTTTTCATTTCCATTCTTCCAATAGCATATGTCTCTCTTATCTCTTATCTTCATGGGTTATAGGTATTTCCATTAGTAGTAGATAAGAACCAAACATGTACATACAAACCTATGAGTATATAAATCCCAAGGGCTAAGCTGGACATCCTCCAGTTTAGTTCACTTGGTCTTTCCAACCGTCCTATCTCAGTCTCTCTCTTCCTTTTGTTTGAGTAGCACCTGATTGTCTTAGGACTTTCAAGTGTTTCACTTGAACTAAACTCCCCACCTTATCATCTGCTACTCCCCTGCATCACTTGTAACCTGACCTCAAGTGCATGCCATATCCTCTAAGAAGTAGTACATCCATTGATGAAGCTTCAGTAGTGTACTTCCCCACTTTTCACACCATCCTTCGGAGCTTTCATAGAAATGCTAGCAACCCAATACTGGGTGTTAGATTAGACCATCCCTACATAGCATCTGTAGCTGTAGGACCTAATGGGACATAAGCAGTCTCTATAATAGTTAAGACCAAAGAACAGATGCTGATGTAGAAGTTGCACAGGTCTCAGTGGGTGAAGAAGTTCCCACAAGACTTCTCTTACCATTCTCCCACACTCTCAGAGCTTTTGAAGCCTTACAGCCAGAGTAGTTCTACTTTGGTGAAGACTCAGAAGGTGAGAAGGCAACTTACCATGACTCCTATCTAAGTGTAGCTCAAGCTCTCCTACTAGATGGGATGCTAGGCATAGATCTCCCCCGAGAAAACGAGCTAGACCAACTCTTGGAGATAGAAACTGATTCTGGGAGAGTCAAAGAAGAAATCAACCCCAATGACCACACTCCTCAACCATATGAATGCATACCCTCCCCCGCACCCCATAATCTATTAGCATCCACAGAGAAACATAGGTCATCAGAGAGAGAGTCCTTGTTAGTGTACTAAGAGTACGCTATATTTAACTTTAGAAGAGATCCCTGCAAGACTTCTCTTACCCTTCTCTTATATGCTGAGAAAGAGAGAAATAAGTGGTACCAGAGGAGCCATTCAAGAAGAGAATGTGCATGGTAAAGAAGCTAGCACAGTTCAGAGCAATGATCAGGAGATTAGTCATAGGAGACCCCAGACCTGATGAATAATTCACTAGAATTAGTTTAAGGCCTAGAAACCCCACCAAACCCCCCTCCATTACATATACTAAAATAATAAAATGTCCACTTCCCTTCCCTATGACTTGGCAGCAATTCTCAGTGTTATGGCACTAGATATTGGGAATCCTCATGCCTCTGCTCTAGAGATACAATTAAGGTTATTCTTAGAACAACAAGCAGATACTATGTAGGCATTGACAAGAGAGAACCTATATCTGGAGCAAGAAATTGCAAACCTCTCTTCCCAACCTGGACCATCAGGGTCCACAAGTACTGCACTGCCACTGGCTGGACTGGTAAAAATATCAAAAATTGTAGCAGATCCTGAAATACTCAAAAGTCCTAAGACAATCAGGTGCTACTCAAACAAAGGAAGGGGGAGACTGAGATAGGATGGTTGGACTTTGGAGGAAAGATCAAGTGAACTAAACTGGAGCATGTCCAGCTTAGCCCTTGGGGTTTATATACTCATAGATTTGTATGTACATGTTTGGTGCTTATCTACTAATAATAGAAATACCCATAGCCCTAGAAGATAAGAGATAAGAGAGATATACACTATTGGAAGAGCGGAAATGAAAATCAGAGCCTTTGTGATACACGAGATGTGAGAATAGAAGAGAAATAAAGAAGCGAGGCTGTGGCATAGCCATAGGGAAATGAAGAACATGAGGAAAAGAAGAAAAGAAGGAGCCAGAATGAACGTGGGAAGATATGTGTTCTACATATGTTCAATATAACTAAAAGGGGAAATGACTGGAGATTTGAATTGGGAAAAGAGAAGAAAAATGACTAAGTCTATTGAATGTGCTTGTGGAGGTAATGAACTGTAACACTATCCCCTCTCTATAAGTCAACTTCCAGGTGACTAAAAGATTCATCCGAATGTTCTGTGACATTTTTGGGACAAATTTTAAAGAGATATGCAAAGTTTTTTTTGTCAATGGATAGGGCCTGAGGTGCCACTGGATTTTTAAGGTAGAATTCTCTCACGCTTTCTTTTGCATTAGAGAGGTTTGCCTTTGATTCCCACATATGATCTGTTTTGTCATAACCCTTCCAGTGCACAAGGTATTCGAGTTTGTATTGCTGTAAATGGCTGTCCACGATGTAGTCAACTTCCCATTCATTGTCTCTGTCTTCCGTTATATTTACTGGCCCTGGCTGTGATACAAGTTGCCCTTCAAGGGTCTTATGGTAGGCTTTAATGCGGTCGACATTGACTGTAGGATAAATTCTCATGCTACAAGAAAGTTTTAATTTTACTGCATTTGGTCCTGTCAAACCAATAATTTCATAGGGTCTAAGCCATTGCTCAGACAGTTTTTTAGATGCATGTGTCAAGCACAGATTTTCTGTACTAAGCCAGACTTGCTGGCCAATTTGATATTCTGGCACAGCTGAGTAGTGTTTATTGGCCTGTGCTTTTATTTTTTCTTTGGCCTTAGCGAAGTTATTTTTAATGTCTTTGATGGTCTGAGCCATCATTGTAGTAAATGAATCGGCTGCCAGGGCCTCAGTGGGAACTTTTGAAGGTTCAATCTCCATCCTTGGCTCATATAAGCATGTGACTACAAATGGCGTCTTTTTCATTGCAGCATGGGTTTTATTGTTTATTGAAAACTGGACGATGGCTAGCCAATCAGCCCATTTATCTTGTTTTTCAAAGCAGAATATTCTCAGGAATTTTCCTACTTCTTTGTTTATGATTTCTGACTATCCATCAGTCTGAGGGTGAAATCCATACTAAGCTTGATATTAATACCAAGGGCATTGTTAATTTCATGCACAACTTTTGCTGTAAATTGCGGGCCGCAGTCTGATGTGAGCATCTTAGGTAAGCCATGATGCTTCCAGATGTGGGAGAGGAAGAGGCAAGCTGTGTCAAGTGCCAAGACTTCTTTAGTACAAGGCACTAACTCAACTTTCTTCGAGAATCAGTCAACAACTGTCAGTATCACTGTGTAACCATTGGAAAGGGAAAGGTTGGTGATGAAATCTGCAGTAACATCTTGCCAGGGCCCCTCAGGGGTAGGAAGAGGTTATAATAGACCACTAGGTGTCTAATTTGAACTTTTGAATTTCTGACACATGTTGCATCTAGCAATATAGTCCTTAATGTAAGTGGCAAGTCCAGGCCACATGTAGTTGCATCAAATTAATTCAAGCATCTTTTCATAACCAGGGTGACTAGCACTTGGCATATTGTGGTGTAAGCAGACTACATCTAGCTGCAATAGAGATTCATCCAGAACATAGAGCCAGTTCTCAGGGTCATAGAGATAGCCATCATGTTTTTCAACATATCCCTATTTGTACAACTTTTGTACGTCTTTTTTGTGCACTTTGCACTATGCTAAAAATATTTTTTGTTTTATTTGTACCCCTTTATTGTTCAAAACGACTGTGTGAATGTTCTTCGGGGAGATAACAAGAACTCTTTTGTTATCATTTTCTATGCTGATTTGGTGATCTTCTCATTGTGAGAGAGCATTGGCTTTTCCCATAGAAGCTCCAGGCTTGTGAACCCAAACCATATTGAATATAGACAAGTATTGTGCCCATTGCACTTGTCTCCAGTTGAGATCCTATCTGGTCATGAACCATTGCAAATTTGCATGGTCATTCTATATTTCAAATTGGTATCTAGCATCTTCTAGATAATAATGCCATTGCTCTAGTGCCTATATGGCTGAGAGCATTTCTTTGTCAGCGATTGGATAATTCTGTCCCTGCAGGGTCATAGAGTGGGATGAGTAGGCAACCGGATGCTATTTGTCATCTTTGAGAATCAAGAGCACAGCGCCAGTTGTATAATCCAATGTATCTGATTTAATGCAGAATTAATAATCTAGATCAGGGAAGACAAGGATAGGAGTGGAGGTAAAATGTTGTTTAAGCATGTCAAATGCTGATTGGCAGGCATTGGTCCAGTCAAAGGGTTGGTCCTTTTTAGTTAAATCATTTAGCGGATGTGCAATCTGTGCATAGTCCTTGATAAACCGTTGATAGAAGTTTGCCGAGCCTAGGAAACTCCATACTCCTTTTACTGTCTTTGGTTCTAGCCATTCCAGTATAGCTGAAATCTTGCTTTGATCCATTTTTATCCTATCTTTTCCTATGATCATCCCAAGGAAATCCATCTTGTCAATGCAGAAAGCGCATTTTTCTGGTTTTACAAATAAATCATTTTCTTCTACCCTGCAAAGAACTTCGAGAATGATTTTATCATGCTCTACTTGGTTTTCTGTTTTTGTAAAGATCATCAGATCGTCTATATACATGACGACCATATCATCCATGTCTGCGAAAATTTCATTCATCATTGCTTGGAAGGTGATAGGGAAGTTGCATAAACCAAAGTACATTACTTTTGGTTCATAGGATCCTCTGAAGCATATGAAAGTGGCCTTCCACTTATTGCCTTCTTTGATCCTTATGTTATTGTATTCCCATCTTAGATCCATTTTTGTGAACATTTTAGCTTCTTTGAGCTTATCAACTAGTTGGCCTATCAACAGCAGTGGGTAGTTATTTTTGACCATGTATTCATTTAGGTAATGGTAGTCCTGTACCATCTGTTTGTGCCTGTCTTTCTTTGGAACAAAGAATACTGGTGACATTTGTTCTGATTTGGAAGGGACAAAATAACCTTTTTTGAGTTGGTCATCAATAAAGTCTGATACTTTCTTTTGTTCATCATCCAATAATGGTATAATTCTTCCTTTTCTGGGTTTAAATGTGTCCTTCAGTTCTATAGTATGATCCCATGGCTTTCGTAGGGGCATCTGCTCTGATTCTCCTTTTGAGAAAACTTTCAGGAACTTGTGATACTCTTTTGGCATTATTTCTTCAATGGTCTTTTTCTTTTCTTTTGGGACTATGTCTAGTGCATGGATAATAGCATAGACAGTATATTGGGCATCTCTTTCATGGTAATCTAGATCCTCTATATAAAGGTTTTCTTTTTCTTGGAGCAAGGTGCACAAGTTTGGACATCTTGTCATTTTTACTGTGCCCTTCTGCCAATTAATTTCCAGATTGTGGCGATATAGCCATGAGAAACCCAGGATGAAGGCATTCTTGCCTAAATCCATTACTTCTGCTGAGACTAATTCCCTATGTCCCATGTGATCAATGATTAATTCCATGGAGTATGTGATAGATCCAGCGGAATTTCTTGTTCCATCCACGTTATAGACAGAAATGTCATGGTGGAGTTTTTGTAAGGAAATATGGTGATCTTTCACCCATTGGCAATCGATAAAGATAGTATTTGCTCCCAAGTCCAGAAAAGCATCAAGAGGTGTAAATGTTTGACCTTCTTTAGGCTGAATCAAGATTCATAGGTTGATCTCTCTATCCATCACATTTGACCGGATAAGAGACTCTTCTAGGATTTCTTTTAGGGGTGAGGAAAAAGAGGAATTAAGCACTGGATTAACATCCCAGCCAAGCTCACTAGGAGGCCTCTCTGATATGGTAGAGTAATTAGAAATATTTTTGTATTTATCATCTGCAACATCTGCAGGATTTTCTATACTAAGAAAAGAAAATCAGGAACCCTTCACATACCCAGGATCATGTGAAGAGTGATTCATTTTTTTGAGGGGAGACCCTCATAATCTCGGAACCAGGCCCAAGCTTCTTCAAAACTCATGCCCTATATTGCCCTTGGCAAATTAGAGCCTTCCTTTTGCTTTTTCTTGCCCGTTGCAGAGGTACTTGCTTATGTGGGTTTAACATTATCACTGAATGTATCCTTTGTGCTTGTGGCACAAATTTGTTTTGACCGCTTCCTGCAGTCTTTTCTGTGGGATCCCCTGAGGAGCTTACACTCTAGGCATTACATCCAGGGTTTCTTATAGTTTTTAATGAAATAATCCCCTTGGAAGTTGTAACACTTGCCGTGGGGCGCCTTGGTATTGACCACATCAACGTCCATAGTATTGGGGTCATGTGTTGTGGCACGCTGTACTATTCCTTTTGTGATAAAGCCAAGCAGTTGCTTTCTGTCGGCAAGTTTTCTTAATTCTGCTATGAATCCATTGAAGTCATCATAGTATCCTTTTTCCATGATAATTTTCTTCACGAGCTCTTGGTCAGCGTTCTGCTCAAGCAGCTCAATGTGTCTTGCATTGTCCCAGTTGTCTAGGGCATAATGTGTTTTAAACTTGGTGAGAAATGTTTCTATCCTCAGTGAGCCTTGTTTCAAACCAGTTATTATTTTCTGGTGATATTCTTGTTCGTTTGATGACTGAAACTGGTCTGTAATCATCTTTTCAAATTCCGGCCATGTCTACTGGTCTCCATCAAGAACTCTTGACATGATTGCCCATGAGAAATCACCAGCGTCTCCACCTTTTATTTGGCTGAGGATGGCCTTGATGCCTCCTATTCCTCCGAGCAAGACATAGTTTTCTTTGCACCATGTGCAAACTCATATCTACCATTCTTCAAATTTCTTTCCCTTTGACCTGTCATAGTCTCCGGGATCTACTATGATTTTTGATATTTTTACTGGGCCAGCCGGTGGCAGTGTAGTGCTTGTAGACCCTGATGGTCCAGACTGGGCAGAGAGGTCTGCAATTTCTTGCTCCAGGCACAAGTTCTCTCTTGCCAGTACCTACATTGTATCTGCCTGTTGTTCTAGGAACAACCTCAGTTGTGTTCCCAGAGCAGAGGCTTGAGGGTTTGCTATGTCCAGCACCATTTGGCTGAGAATCACAGCAAGGTCATGAAGGAGAGAAGTAGATATTTTTATTAATTAATATTTGTAGCAGGGAAGGGGTTTGGTGGGGTTTCTAGGCCTTAAGCTAATCCTAGTAAACTATTCATCAGGTCTCAGGTCTCCTGTGACTGGTCTCCTGATCGATGCTCTGAACCACGCCGGCTTCTTTACCATGCACAAACTCTTCTTAGGTGGCTCCTCAGGCACCACCAACTCTTTTCTTTCTCTCTTTACTACCCTGATTCTATCTTCGAAATTCTCCAGGCCTCTCCTGAAATCAAAGGTAGTATACCCATTGTACACTAATGAGAGTTCCTTCATGAATAATCCATGTTCTTTGGTGGAGGGTGAGGAAGCGGGGAGTGTAAGGTAGGATGTAGGAGCGCGTTCCCATAGTTGGGGGGTTTGGTTGTTTGGATCGATTTCTTGATTGATTTCCCTAGAATCTGTCTGAATTTCTAAGAGCTGGTTATCTTGTGCTCTTGGGAAAGCTCTTCGTTCACTCCTTCTAGGAGGAGGGCTTGAGCTATTGTCAGGTATGCATCATGGTAAGTGGCGGGCTCTCCTTCTGAGTCCTTGCCAAAGTAAAACTGCTCTGGCTCTAAAGCGTCGAAAGCTCTGAGTGTGCAAGAGAAAGGTAAGAGGAGTCTTGCAGGGACCTTTTCACCTACCGAGACCTGTGCAATGTCTGCAGCAGCGTCCAGCTCTTTGATGCTTACTATGGTAGGGACAGCTTGTGTCCCATTTGGTCCTACAGCTATACTAGCTACATAAGGATGGTCTAGGTTAATGTCCAGCATTGAGTTACTAGCTCTACCAAAGTTTTGAAGGGTAGTGTGAAAGATAGGAAAATACACTAGAAGCTTCTTCAACTAGGTATTACTTCTTAGAGGATTGAGCATGCACTTGAGATCAGTTTACAAGTAGTGTGAGAGTAGCAGGTGATAAGGGTAGGAGTTTAGTTCAAGTGAAATACTCGAAAGTCCTAAGACAATCAGGTGCTACTCAAACAAAGGAAGAGGAGGACTGAGATAGGATGGTTGGACTTTGGAGGAAAGACCAAGTGAACTAAACTGGAGGATGTCCAGCTTGAAACACTCAACAACTTACCTGTAGCACTGAGATGCTTTGCTAGAACAATTAGGTAGTCTTACTAGAGGAGAGCTATTGAGGAGAACTCCAGGAGAACAAGACTGAGGGGGACGCCCTTCAGACTCCTGGTTTATATACTATTGGTGTGTTTGTACCTATTTGGTATGAACCTTAACTACTAGCCAATAGCAAAAGTGTATCGTACAGCAATGCACAGCAGTGTACAGCCTTGCGCAGTAAGCTGAGTAAGAACAATAGAAAAGATGAGTAATGCTGACTGCGGCACAGCAGTCTTAGTAAGAAAGATAATCAAGAATGAGTAAGCAAGAGTAAGCATGTATGAGTAAGTGGAAAGAGTAGTCTGTGTCACGTGATAGAGTCATGTGATCAGGTCACATGACTAGGTCACGTGATTATTGTACAAGATATTCGACTAAGTCCAAAAGTGAAGCTAAAGCGTAGACAAGTAAGTAAAAGTGTAGGATAAGAAAGGTAAGAAATGTACCATTTGTAACACTACCCCCTCTCTATGGATTGCATTCCAGGCAATCACGACCTTTCTTCATCATATCTGAAGGTTGTATACAGCTATGAAGCTGTTGGCGGTAGTCAGATCGTTGTCGCTATGAACAGTGGCATCGTCATTACCGTCTTCGTTATCTGCGTTTTGTTCATTTTCTTCCCAAGAAGGGAATCCAGCCCAGGCGTTGATGTTTTCAGCCTCTGCCTCGATCTGCTGGCGAACCGGTTTGGTTCATTCCATGAGGGCATCGTGCTGTTCCTTTTCCCTGGCTCTGAAGTCGCGAGAGTACACTTCATAGCTGTAACCTTCTTGTTTGATGAAGTACTTGTCTGGCATTGTTATGCTGAAGCCCTTGAAGGAGTTGCGACCATTAGTGTTGTCG
Source organism: Chalciporus sphaerocephalus (assembly GCA_038094055.1). Taxonomy (NCBI): domain Eukaryota; kingdom Fungi; phylum Basidiomycota; class Agaricomycetes; order Boletales; family Boletaceae; genus Chalciporus; species Chalciporus sphaerocephalus. The sequence goes on from JBBPTH010000013.1 coordinate 14,397, forward strand.
CGCATTATTTCTAATGTTATCCCCTTGCTGTCCTGCACTGAGCCAAGCACGTATAGCCATATCATGAGCCCGAAGAAGAAGCAAATTATAGTTGTGAGGGTAAGTATCCCTATGATGAATAATGTGCTGTTCTCTATGAGAACGACATAAAGTGTGAATATCGAGACCATATATGTGATCAGTAGACCGAAGTCTATCCATGACCACGGAACTGGTGCGAGGGTAGTAGAGCGGGCGGGGGTGTCAATGTGAGCCGCGTTAGGGTTGTGAGCGAGATATTTGTCAATGATAGCGTTGGCGTGGAATTGGGTGAAGGAGTTGGTCCAAGAAGACATTTAGGGTGGTGGAGGGTGGAAGAGGTGGTAAGATTACTAGAGGATTGCTAGGAGCGGTGCTTGGCTAGTTTGTAGGAAGGAAGCGAATTGGGGTGTGGTCAGGCTGAAGCAGGGTATATTTATATTGCTTCATGATGATTATATAAGCTGTCCTCCGCAGCAGTTGCTGTGAAGTTTTCGTAAGGTTTGAACAGCTTTTCGAAGTCAACCTGAGTCATGCGGAGTAGACGGGGAGCCGATGGATTCTTTTTATAGAATTCCTTTATTGCATCCGGTGCGTTAGTAAGATTTGATCGGGGTTCCCACATTCTATCCGTGTCATCGTATCCTTTCCAATGTACTAGGAATTCTAGGCATTTTCCTCTGAGTCTGGAGTCGACTATGTAGTTCACTTCATATTCGTCCTCTCTGTCCTCTGTGACAAGTATTGGACCTGGTTTGTCAGCATGTTGGCCGGGTAGGTGTTCCTTGTATGGTTTAATTTTAGCTATATTGAACACATTGTGCACTTTCATGGTGCGTGGGAGTCGGAGTTCAATAGCGTTGCTTCCCTTGAAGCTAATAATTTTGTATGGCCCTAACCATTTCTCCGTGAGCTTCTTTGAAGGTCATGGGAGTTTTAGGCCGTCTGTGCTAAGCCAAACCTTGTCTCCTAGTTTGTACTGTGGGGCCTCTGTTCTATGTTTATCTGCTTGCTTTTTCATGTGTTTTTGTGCTTTTTCTAGATTTTCTTTTGTTTCTTTCAAAGTTTGTTCGATTTTGTCAGCGAATTGAGCGGCGGCGGGTGCTTTTGCTGTGTGATTTTCTATTCCTATTTTTGGCTTGTATGTTCGCGTGACAGAAAATGGAGTTTTCTGTGTAGAAGTTTGCCTTTTCGAGTTATATGAGAATTGCGCAATTGGCAACCATTCTAACCATTCGTGTTGTTTTTCTGCAGTGAATAGTCGGAGATATTGTTGTAGATCTCTATTCATGCATTCCGTTTGTCCATCTGTTTGCAGGTGACGCACAGTAGAGAGTTTAGGCATGATGCCGAGATGTTTACATAAGTCTTTCATCACTTGTGATGCGAATTGCGGTCCTCGGTCCAATACTATTGTTTTAGGAAGTCCATGATGCTTCCATACATGTGTGAGATATAGTCTAGCTGTTTGTAGGGCATTGACAGATTTGGTGCAGGGGATGAATTCGACTTCTTTGGAGAATCGATCAATGACCACTAGAATGGAATCGAATCCATTTGATTCTGGGAAATCTGTCATGAAATCTGCACTGACATGTTCCCATAGAAGATCCGGAATTTCCAATGGTAACAGTTTTCCAGCAGGTGCAGTGTTGATGCCTTTAAAGCGTGCGCATCTATCGCAGCATGAGATGTAGTCTTTGACAAGCGTGGGTATTCCTGGCCAAGTATAGCTACGCTGTAGCAGTTCTAGGGTTCGATCTATTCCTAGATGTCCGGCAACAGGAGTATCATGGTGTAGGCGTATAATTTCCATGCGAAGATCCTGATCATTCGGCACGAAGATCTGGTTCTTCTTGTCATAGAGAAGTTCATCTTTCTCTGTACAGATGCCATGTTCCTTGCAAAGTTTGATGGCTTCTGATTCTAGAACTTTCCATGTTGCTTTCTTTATCTTTTCTAGAATATTGTCACTATCTGTGGCTATGTGCACGGATGTGGCAGCTATTTGTTCTGGAGGGATGACTAAGACTTGCTTGTTGTCATCTTCTATTCCTTTTGCGTGATCTTCTCTTCAAGAGAGAGCATCGGCTTTTCCCATTTGTGTTCTGGCTTTATGGATCTATTTGAAATTGAAAGGAGAGAGGTACTGAGACCATCTGGCTTGACGTCTGTTTAGATCTTGCCATTGCATAAACCATTGAAGGTTTGCATGATCGTTCTAAATTTCAAATTCCTGTTTTGCACCTTCTAGATAGTGTCTCCATTGTTCTAAACTTTGGATAACACTTAGTATCTCCTTGTCTGCAATTGGGTAGTTACGTTCTTCTGGTGACATGGAGTGGGAAGAGAATGCGACTGGGTTCCATTTGCCATCTTGTTCTATAGATAGAACAGCTCCAGTTGCGAAGTTGGATGCATCAGTTTCTAGGTGGAACTTCTTGTCATTGTCTGGGAAAGCGAGGATAGGAGCGGTGGTGAATTTCCTTTTTAGCGTGTCAAACGCTTCTTGTTGTGGGTCTTTCCATGAGAAAGGGGTGTCTTTCTTGGTAAGATCATTCAAGGGTCATGCGACTTGCGCATAATTTTGGATAAAGCGGCAGTAGAAGTTGGTTAGTCCTAAGAAACTTCTAACTCTGCGGACTGTAGTCAGAGTTGGCCATTCGGTAATTGCCTTGACTTTGTCATCATCCATTTTAATCCCTTCGGGGGTTATTGTCATGCCAAGAAATTCAACTTCTTTGGTATGAAAGTGGCATTTCTCTGGTTTGATGAATAAGTCGTTCTCTTCTAGGCATGCGAGAACTTTAAGGACTACTTTCTCGTGTTCTTTTATGTTATCTGTCTTGGTAAAGATCATGATGTCGTCGATGTAGACAACTATGGTGTCCTCCATATCTGCGAATATCTCATTCATCATGGTTTGGAACGTTGCGGGGGAATTACAGAGTCCAAAGTACATGACCAATGGTTCGAAAGAACCTCGGTGGCAAATGAAAGCGGCTTTCCATTCATCGCCTTCTTTGATGCGGATATTGTTATACCCCCATCTGAGATCCATCTTGGTGAATAGTTTAGTTCCTTTCAGCTTATCAACCAATTGGGATATCAGAGGTAATGGGTAATTGTTTTTCACCGTGTGTTCGTTGAGATATCTGTAATCCTGTACCATGTGCTTCTTTCCATCTTTCTTTGGCACGAAGAACATGGGGGAAGTCTGTGGTGACATAGAATGGCAAATGTAACCCTTTTGGAGTTGATCATCGATAAAAGCACTGACCTCTTCTTGTTCTTGTGGTGATAAGGGAATTAGTCAGCCTTTCTTCGGCACGAAGGTGTCTTTGAGATCTATGGCATGATCCCATGGTTTACATGTGGGCATGCGCTCGGATTCTTTCTTCTTGAATAGATGGATGAACTTGTGATAGGCACGGGGAACAAGTTCTTCCGGGGTTTTCTCAGCTGGTTTATTGTTTTCCGAGGATTCTCGTTTGAGCACGTACACATGATCGAATGTGATACGTTCTTGTTCTTCTATGTACCGTGAGAAGGAAGGTTTTGGTCTAAGATTTTGACAAATGCTTGGGCAGCGTGTCATGAGAACTTTGCCTTGTGACCAATCTATTTCTGGATTATGGTTCTTTAGCCATGTGTATCCTAGAATGACCTGATTCTTTCCAAGATTGGTTATTTCGGCTGTTGTCTTCTCACGATGTCCTTGGTAATCAATGATTATCTCCGCATAGTGTGTGATGTCTCCAGCAGAGTTCCTAGATCTATCGACATTGTACACTGGTAAGCAGTGACAAAGGGGGAAGAGTGGTAACTTGTGCCTTTTGGCCCAAGATTTGTCTATGAAGATCGTGTTAGCACCTGAGTCCAGCAGGGCTTCTGTGGATATGAAGTGTTTGCTATTAATAGGTGCTATGCTAACGGATAATGTGATATCTCTGGAGTTGTTTCCACGGATACGGATTTGGTCTGGGATTTTGTTGTCTATTATGTTAACGGAATTAAGCACCGGTTTCAAGTCCCAGCCGAGCTCACTTGAATGAGACCCCGTTAGACTATTGTTAGATTGATTCTTGTTGGGTTTAGCGATCTGGACACCCAGTTCGTCTAGACCGCTTTGGCTTTTCCCTTTCCTTCTGGTTCTATCTCCAAGAAGGAGGCCTTCATCTCATCGAATTCCATTTGCGATTCGTGAGATTCTTCAGGGTCTGAATTCAAGGTTCGAGCTTGGCGTGTGCTCTTTCCCTTGTAGTTTCTACAATTGTTCTTGTGTTCTCCTCGTGACCAACCACAGTTTCGGCAACGTGTGGAGGGTTGTTTGCAATCTCATGCGAGGTGTGGACCAAGACAGTTATAACATTTTCCTCTTAAGGAAGGTCTGTTCGCAGTGCCAATGTCCATGGGCGCGCCTCAACCTGGTTGTAATCCATATTCGGTAAACTTCGGCTGAGGTTATGGACGTGAACTGCTCTGGTATGACGAATTTCCAGAATAGGAACGGAACAGATTTCCTGTCGACCGTTCTAGTTTCATTCGTTCATATGTTCTTCCGATTTCTATGTAATTGTTCAGGAGTTCTTGTACAGTTTTAGCCTCGGTCATATTTAGAGCTTGTTGTTGATAAATACAGAAATCAACTGCCTTTCTTAGGATGTTTAGACCATGTTCTTCTAAGATTCCTGATTCTTGGAAGAGAATGCTGAAGAGCTGAGAGAATGAGTGTATGTCCATAGAGCCTTGTTTGAGTGATTCTAGTTTCTTCAAGCTCTCGTATGCAAGGACATCTATCTGGAAGAATTCTTTGACCTTGGTCTCTAGTTCTGCTAGAGTTAACCATGCGCCATCTCCTGGGATGATCGGGGGTATTCCCTTGGGTAAGTCAGCATTTCTTTCGCATGCTTCTAATGTTAGGAGTGCGAATCTAGAAGCTTTTCTGTTCATCCGTGAGAGAATTGCCATGGTGCGGAGCTGATTTGTTTCCCAAGTTTGTTGGTTAGCCCATAACTTTATTCTTAGCCACCATAGGCGGAAAGAGGGGCGGTTTCCATCCCAATATCCTGGGTCAGCTATTTTCTTAGTGACGTCTTTCTTTCTTTCGGTATTCGCCATGGTTTGTTCTAGAGTTAGCGCATTAAGCGCGTCGATGAGATTGTTAACATCAGATCTGTGAGATATGTTTGATTAGTTCTCTGATTGGGAGTCTGGTGTTTCAGCAAGAGGGTTCCTTCTTTGGTAAGGAGGCGGTGCAGAGCGATCGGCAACTGAGATGCCGTAGATGGAAAATTGGTTTATCCGAGGTAAATTACGTGGAGCGGGGAAGAACGAATGTTCTGACGATTCTGATTCTTCTCTTTGGGAGTGGGGAGGAGAAGTTTGAGTTTGATTATGTGGGGTAGGAGGTCTGACTCTGATAGGAAGAGGTTCTTCTTCTTCTTCTTCTTCTTCTTCTTCTGACTCTGGTCTTAGTTCCTGGGCAGGTACAACTGGGTGGATTTTATAAAGAGTGTATGTTATTTCACAGGAGGCGTTGAGGTTTCCTAAGACTACTTGATGGTCTAAGGCTAGGTAAACCCCTATGAGGAGGAATGAGAGGGACAGGTAGCCTAATCCTAGTTGCAATCCTAGGCAACCTAGAGCGAGGAGTACTATTTTTATAGGCAGGGTCCTTTCTATGTACCCTTCTTTTCTTTCTAGCCTCTCTAACCTTACTCCGTTCTGGTGGAAGATTATTTCCCGATCCGCTACTCTGAATGAGAGGTCCTTGGCCAATAATCTGGTCTGGTGTGGCCCTGAGAAAATGTCCAGATAAACGCCAATGGTCAGCTGATGGAGTTTGTGGTAAGACGTGTTGGAAGTAGTAAATGAGGAAGTTGATCCTACTGAGGTTCGAGAAAGGGCGAATTGGTTGGAAATTCGCCGGTTGGAACCGCGGGCCTAGGGGAGCCCAATCAACTGGTTCAGGAAGTTGTGAGGGCTCGGGTTGGTACGGATCGTAGGGATCGTAAATCTCCCGATATTCTTCAATGTGGTGCTTGACTTCTGGGTCGAGCGGATTCTGGCAGGGTTGGGTAAGCTTTGGTCTTCTGTTGGGTAGAGGGAAGCTTACGTGGAGGTTTAGGTACTCTTGTAGATCTTCGGGGTTGAACCTGGCGTAAGGTTCTATATCACCGATGGCAGGGCTAGGGGAGCGAGAGAGTGGTGTATCTGGTTGTGGGATGATGTCGAGGTTGTTGGGGTCGATGTCGACTTGGGTGACCTCGGCAGTGTAGGTTTGTCGAAGGCGTTCCTCTTCGGTGAGGAACTCTGGGAAGTAATCAATAGGTGGGAGGTACGATACTAGTGGGTGAGCCCTTGTCAGTTATTGCCCTTAACCCTGTCTGAGGGAAGGTTCTTACTTGTTGTTATTGAGTTTGCTAGATTTCAAGTACTAGATCAAGTGGTTCGGCTTGCAGGTAGCTAGTCTGTAAGGGGAAGAGTTAGTATAGTCTTGTTCTAATGAAACACTCAACAACTCACCTGTAGCGCTGAGATGCTTTGCTAGAACAATTAGGTAGTCTTACTAGAGGAGAGCTATTGAGGAGAACTCCAGGAGAACAAGACTAAGGGGGATGCCCTTCAGACTCCTGGTTTATATACTATTGGTGTGTTTGTACCTATTTGGTATGAACCTTAACTACTAGCCAATAGCAAAAGTGTATCGTACAGCAATGTGCAGCAGTGTACAGCCTTGCGCAGTAAGCTGAGTAAGAACAATAAAAAAGATGAGTAATGCTGACTGCGGCGCAGCAGTCTTAGTAAGAAAGATAATCAAGAATGAGTAAGCAAGAGTAAGCATGTATGAGTAAGTGGAAAGAGTAGTCCGTGTCATGTGATAGAGTCATGTGATCAGGTCACGTGACTAGGTCACATGATTATTGTACAAGATATTCGACTAAGTCCAAAAGTGAAGCTAAAGCGTAGACAAGTAAGTAAAAGTGTAGGATAAGAAAGGTAAGAAATGTACCATTTGTAACACAGCTTAGCCCTTGAGGTTTATATACTCATAGATTTGTATGTACATGTTTGATGCTTATCTACTAATAATAGAAATACCCATAGCCCTAGAAGATAAGAGATAAGAGAGACATACACTATTGGAAGAGCAGAAATGAAAAGCATAGCCTTTGTGATACATGAGATGTAAGAATGGAAGAGAAGTAAAGAAGCAAGGTTGTGGCATAGCCATACAGAAATAAAGAACATGAGGAAAAGAAGAAAAGAAGGAGCGGAAATAATCATGGAAAGACACATGTTCTACATATGTTCAATATAACTAAAAGGGGAAATGACTGGAGATTTGAATCGGGAAAAGAGAGAAAAAATGACTAAGTCCATTGAATGTGCTTGTGGAGGTAATGAACCATAATAGATCCCGGTGACTACGATGGGTCAAAGGGAAAGAAGTTTGAGGAATGGTAGATATGGGTACATACATGGCATGAAGAAAATTATGTCTTGCTCAGAGGAATAGGAGGCATCAAGACTGTCCTCAGCCAAATGAAAGGTGGGAATGCTAGTGATTTCTCATGGGCAATTATGTCAAAAATTCTCAATGGAGACTGGTACACATGGCTGGAGTTTGAAAAGATGATTACAGACTAGTTCCAGTTATCTAATGAACAGGAATACCACCAGAAAATGATTACTGGTTTGAAACAAGGATCATTGAGAATAGAAACATTCCTCACTAAGTTTGAGACACATCATGTCCTGGACAACTGGGATGATGCAAGACATATTGAGCTGCTTGAGCAGAATGCTGACCAAGAGCTCATCAAGAAAATTATCATGGAAAAGAGATACTATGACAACTATGATAGATTTGTAGCAGAGTTAAGGAAACTTGCCAATAGAAAGCAGCTGCTCAGCTTTATTACCAAAGGGATGGTGTAGTACACCACAACACATGACCCCAATGCAATAGACATTGATGTGGTCAACACCAAGGTCCCCTGCAGCAAGTGTTACAACTGCCAAGAGGATCATTTCATAAAGGACTGCAAGAAACCCCGGGTGCAATGCCCAGAGTGTAAACTCCTCAGGGGTTCCCACAGAAAGGACTGCAAGAAGCAGTCAAGACAAATTCATGCTATAAGCACCTAGGAAATGTCCAGTGATGACGTTAAACCCACACAAGTGAGTATCTCTGCAATGGGCAAGAGAAAGCAAAAGGAAGGCTCTGATCTGCCAAGGGCAATATAAGACATGTCATTTGAAGAAGCTCAGGCCTGGTTCCGAGACTACGAGGGTCTTCCCTCAAAAAAATAGATAACTCTTCACATAATCCTGGGTGTGTTGAGGGTTCCCAATTTTCTCTCCTTAGTATAGAAAATCCTGCAGATGTTGCAGATGAAAATTACAAAAATATTTCTACTTACTTTACCATCTCAGAGGAGCCTCCTAGTGAGCTCGGCTGGGATGCTAATCTGGTGCTTAATTTCTCTTTTTTCTTCTCCCAAAATGAAATCCCAGAAGGGTCTCTTATCCAGTCAAATGTAATGGATAGAGAGATCAATTTACAAATCTTGATATGGCCTAAAGAAGATCAAACATTCACTCCTTTTAATGCTCTTCTAGACTCGGGAGCAAACACTATTTTTATCAATTGCCAATGGGTGAAAGATCATCATATTCCTTTACAGAAACTCTGCCACAATATCCCTGTCTATAACGTGGATGGAATACAAAACTCTGCCAGATCCATCATATACTCAGTAGAATTAATGGTCTCAGCAGAAGTAATGGATTTAGGCAAGAATGCCTTCATTCTGGGTTTGTCATGGCTAAGACACCATAATCCAGAAATTAACTGGCAAAAGAGCACAGTAAAAATGACACAATATCCACACTTGTGCACTTTACTCCAGGAAAAGAAAAACCTTCACACAGAAGATCTGGACCATCATGAGAGAGATTCCCAATATACTGCCTATGCCATCATCCACATGCTGGACACAGTCCCAAAAGAAAAAGAAAAGACCATTGAGGAAATGGTACCCAAGGAGTATCACAAGTTCCTGAAAGTTTTCTTAAAAGGAGAATCAGAGTAGATGCTCTTATGAAAGCTGTAGGATCACGCTATAGAACTAAAGGACATGTTTAAACCCAGCAAAGGAATAATTATACCATTATCAGATGATGAACAGAAGGAAGTATTGGACTTTATAGATGACCAGCTCAGAAAGGGCTATATTGTTCCTTCTAAATCAGAACAAACATCTCCAGTATTTTTTATTCTAAAGAAAGATAGGCACAAATGCATGGTACAGGACTACTATTATCTAAATGAACACATGATCAAAAATAACTATCCACTGCCATTGATTGACCATTTCATTGATAAGCTCAAAGGAGCAAAAATGTTTACAAAAATGGATCTAAGATGGGGGTATAGTAACATAAGGATCAAAGAAGGTGATGAGTGGAAGGCTGCTTTCATATGCTTCAGAGAATCCTATGAGCCAAAAGTAATGTACTTTGGCTTATGCAACTCCCCCGCCACCTTCTAAGCAATAATGAATGAAATCTTTGCAGACATAGATGATGACATGGTCATCATGTATATAGATGATCTTATAATCTTCACAAAAACAGAAAATCAAGCCAAGCACAACAAGATCGTTCTCAAAGTTCTTTGCAGGTTAGAAGAAAATGATTTATTCATTAAACCAGAAAAATGTGCTTTCCATGTTGACGAGATAGACTTCCTCAGAATAATCATAGGGAAAGATGGGATAAAGATAGATCAGAGCAAGGTTTTGGCTATACTGGAATAGCCAGAACCAAAAAACGTGAAAGGAGTATGGAGCTTCTTAGGCTGAGCAAACTTCTATCAAAGGTTTATCAAGAACTATGCACAAATTGCATGTCTGCTAAATGATCTGACCAAAAAGGATCAATCTTTCAAATGGATGAATGGATGCCAATCAGCATTTGACACGCTTAAGCAATGTTTCACCACCACTCCTATTCTAGCCTTCTCTGATCTAGACTGTCAATTCCACATAGAATCAGATGCATCAGATTATACAACTGGTGTCATGCTCTTGGTTCTCAAGAATGACAAATAGCACCCCATTGCCTATTTTTCCCACTCTATGACCCCACAGAAACACAACTATCCTATTGCCGACAAGGAGATGCTCTCAGTCATTCAGGCACTGGAGCAATGGCATCATTATTTAGAAGGTGCTAGATACCAATTTGAAATTTGGAATGACCATGCAAATTTGCAATGGTTCATGACCAGACAGGATCTCAACTGGAGACAAGCATGATGGGTGCAATACCTGTCTAGGTTCAACATGGTTTGGATACACAAGCCTGAAGCTTTCATAGGAAAAGCCGATGCTCTCTCACGTTGAGAAGACCACCAGATTGGCATAGAAAATAATAACAAAGGAGTTCTTGTTATTTCCTCAGAGAATATTTGCACAGTTGTTTTGAACGGTGAAGGGGTACAAATAAAACAAAAAATATTCTTAGCATAGTGCAAAGTACATGAAAAAGATATACAAAAGCTATATAAATAGGGATATGTCAAAAAATATGATGGCTATTTCTATGACCCTGAGAACTGGCTCTATGTTCCAGAAGAACCTTTACTGCAGCTAGATGTAGTCTGCTTACATCATGATACATCAAGTGCTGGTCACTCTGGTTATGAAAAGATGCTTGAATTAATTCGGCACAACTATATATGGCCTGGACTTGCTACTTACATTAAAGACTACATTGCTAGATGCAACATGTGTCAGAGATTCAAAAGTTTGAATTAGGCACCTAGTGGTCTATTACAACCTCTTCCCACCCCTGAGGAGCCCTGGTAAGATGTCACTGCAGATTTTATTACCAACCTTCCCCTTTCTAACAGTTATATGGCAATACTGACAGTTATCGACCAATTCTCGAAGGAAGTAGAGTTGGTGCCTTGTACTAAAGAAATCTTGGCACTCAATACTGCTCATCTCTTTGTTTCCCATGTCTGGAAGCACCATGGCCTACCTAAGATGCTCACATTGGACCACAGTCTGCAATTCACAGCAAAGGTTGCACATGAAATCAACAACACCCTTGGTATTGATACTAAGCTTAGCATGGTGTTCTATCCGCAGACTAACAGATAGTCAAAAATAGTAAACAAAGAAGTTGGAAAATTCCTGAGGATATTCTGCTTCAAAAAACAAGATAAATAGGCCAACTGGCTAGCCATTGCCTAGTTTTCTATAAATAACAAAACCTATGCTGCAATGAAAAAGACACTATTTATAGTCATACACTCTTACGAGCCAAGAATGGGGGTTGAACCTCCAAAATTACCCACTAAGGCCCCGGCAGCTGATTCATTTACCATAACAATGGCACAGACTATCAAAGACATTAAAAATAACTTGGCAAAGGCCAAAGAAAAAATAAAAGCGCAGGTTGACAAATACCACTCAGCTGCACCTGAATACCAAATCAGCCAGTAAGTCTGGCTTTCTACAGAAAACTTGCACTTGACATGCACATCTAAAAAACTATCTGAGTGATGGCTTGGATCTTATGAGATTGTTGGTTTAGCAGGATCAAATATAGTAAAATTGAAACTTCCTCGCAGCATGAAGATTCATCCCACAGTCAATGTTGACTGCATTAAACCCTACCATGAGATCCTGGAAGGGCAACCTGTATCACAGCCAGGGCCAGTGAATATAATGGAAGACAGAGACAATAAATGGGAAGTTGACTACATCGTAGACAGCCGTTTATAGCAATGCAAACTCAAATACCTTGTATATTGGAAGGGCTATGATGAAATAGACCATATGTGGGAACCAAAGGCTAACCTCTCTAATGCGAAAGAAAGCATGAGAGAATTCCACCTTAAAAACCCAGCGGCACCTCAGGCTCTCTCCATTGACAAGAAAGACTTTGCTTATCTCTTTGAGAAATGTTCCAAAAATATCACTGAACATTTGGATGAACCCTTTAGTCACCTGGAAGTTGACTTATAGAGAGGGGGTAGTGTTACAGTTCATTACCTTCACAAGAACATTCAATGGACTTAGTTGTTTTTCTTCTCCTTTCCCGATTCAAATCTCTAGTGTTAAGCACAAAGTGCCTCTAAAGGAAAATAACCACTTTGGAAGTGGTGCTGAGCTTCACGAAAGTGTAGACTAGAGTCCACTGTGAGTAACCAAGTGAATTGGACGAAGTACAATAAGCCTACACACCTAGAGTCCACTATGAGTAACCAAGGGTTCTCAGAAAGTGGACTCTGGGTATTTGAGTACTCTAAACTAGCATAGCTTCAAGCTGTCAATATATGAAACATGTATCAGCTATCAATAGATAAAACAAGAGACAGCTATCAGAATGTGAAACAAGGGGTAGCTGTCAGAATGTGAAACAAGGGATAGCTGTCATAGTGAAACAAGGGATAGCTGTCATAGTGAAACAAGGGGCAGCTATCACAGTGAAACAAGTGTTAGCTGCCAAACTCTGAAACAAGTGTCAAGGCAATACCTTGCTTGTGTAGGATGAAGGAATGAAGCTAAGTTAGTAGTGTAAGTGGAGGGTATAGGCAAAGTAAAGGTGTAGAGTCGATCTAGCCTAGTTAGAAGTCTTGATAATGGCTAGATCTCTCTTTAGGTATGAAATCAAAGTAAGTATAGAGATGCAACATCACCAAAATAACATCTAGTCATTTCTCCTTTTAGTTATATTGAGCACATGTAGAACACATGTTTTCCCATGTTCATTTCTGCTTTTTCATTTCTTCTTTTCCTCATGTTCTTCACCTCCATATGGCTATGCCACAGCCTTGCTTCTCTTCCATTCTTATGCCTCATACATCACAAAGGCTATGCATTTTATTTCCATTCTTCCAATTGCATATGTCTCTCTTATCTCTTACCTTCATGGGTTATGGGTATTTCCATTAGTAGTAGATAAGGACCAAACATGTACATACAAACCTATAAGTATATAAACCCCAAGGGCTAAGCTGGACATCCTCCAGTTTAGTTCACTTGATCTTTTCTCTAAAGTTCAACTGTCCTATCTCAGTCTCTCCCTTCCTTTTGTTTGAGTAGCATCTGATTGTCTTAGGACTTTCGAGTGTTTCACAAGCTCTAGCCATACTCAAAAATTGGAAACTTGAGTTTCTAGATATCAAGACTGCTTTTCTATATAGAGAACTTGATAAGAAGATCTACATGGATTAATCTAAAGGCTTTATAGACAAGGGTTGAGAGAAGAAAGTTTGTCAACTTAATTAAGCCATTTATAGCTTGAAGCAAGCTGCCCTACAATAGAACAAGATACTGCACCAGAGTTTTAAAGACCAAGGGTATAAGAGAACTTTCTCTAATCCTGGTGTCTATATCAAGATTATTAGATCTGACATTATCATTATGATTGTCTACATTGACAACATATCATTGATGGGTAGTAATAGGCCCCTTATCCTTGAACACAAGAAGAAGTTCATGAAGACTTGAGAGTATCATGATCTTACAGAAGCTAAACAGTTCTTAGGAATGTATATTATCTAAGACTGCAAGAAGAGAACTGAGCTTCTTGACCAATCTACCTATGTTGAGAAAGTGGTCAAGAGATTTGATTTCAAGAATGCAAATTCTGCTTGCACTCCACTTTCCTCTGATTATAATCCAGAACTATCATAATCTTTCACACCAGATACAAAACTTTGCAGCAAGTATCAAGTAGTTATTGGATCATTATTCTATATTATGCTCAGCACCAGACCAGACATTGTCTTCTCTGTGATCAAGATATCACAATTCTTTGCCAATCCTACATAGGAACATCTAAAGAAAGTGCTGTACATTGTTTGCTATCTTACAGAAACTACCAACTATCATATTAACTTTGATAATAGTAAGCCAAATAGTGGTATTCTTGCATATTCTGATTCAGATTGGGCAACCAATATTGAGTCAAGGCAGTCTACTAGTGGATATGCTATCTTCCTGGCAAATGATATTATATCATGATTATCAAGATGCCAACCAAGAGTTATAGGATCTTCTACAGAAGCAGAGTATATGATTCTCTCAGATATGATTAAACAGTTGAAGTTTATCCAGAATCTCTTCTCAGAAGCTAGAATCACTCTTCTACCTCTTTTTATCTATGCTAACAACCTTGGAAGCATTTTCATGTCCATAAATACTTAGTCAGCACTCTACAATACTTTCTAATACTTGCTGATAGCTTAGTAATTATCTTACCAATCACTCAGTCAGTATCTTAACAATGCTGACTGACACAATGATGAAGACTCTATTATAATGATAAAGCCTATGCAATGTCTTATATATCTGCATATGTGCTTACTCTTACAGTATAGTAGATACAGTCCTATATCTAGTATAAAAGGGTTTATTCTTTGCTCTTCAATCTTAAGTTACTTTCATCCAAGTTAGTAACTTACAAGAGCTATCACAAGCCCTTTCACCTCTCAAGTTAAGTTCCTTCAAGAGTAAGTTCTCCTACTCTTTTATCCCTGCTATTTCTTGTTGCTGGCTACTATAGAGTGGCTAGCCCTATCCTATCTATCCTACTCTATATCTTAGACTAGTCAGAACTGAATACTATAAAAGGAGTTTGGAGTTTCCTCAGTTTAGCCAACTTCTATCAAAGATTCATTAAATATAATACCCAGATTATATGCCCACTAAACAATCTAATCAAAAAAGACCAACCCTTCATCTGGGATAAGAAATATCAACTTATATTTGACATGCTCAAACACTGCTTCATCACTACTCCTGTTGTAGTTTTCTCCAATTTAGATAGTTATTCCCACATAAAGTCAGATGTAGATATATCAGATCATACAACTAGTGTCATACTCTCAGTTCTCAAGAATAATAAATGGCATCACATTGTTTACTCTTCTTGCTCTATGACTTCACAAGAACAGAATTATTCTATCACTGACAAAGAAATGCTCTCAGTTATTCAGGCACTAGAGCAATGGCACCATTACCTAGAAGATACTAGATACCAATTTGAAATTTGGAATGATCATGCAAATTTACAATAGTTCATGACAAGATGAGATTTCAATTACTGCCAAGTATGCTAGATGTAATATCTTTCTAGATTTAATATGGTCTAAGTTCACAAATCTAGTGCTTCTATGGCAAAAGCTGATATACTCTCATACTACAAAGATCATGCAAAAGGAATAGAAAATAACAATAAAGACATACTTGTCATATTATCAGAAAACATTTACATGATTGTTTTAAATGATAAAAAGACTATACTAAAACAGAAAATATTCTTAGCATGGTGTAAAGTACCCAAACACAAGATACAAAGACTGCACAAACAGGGCTCTACTAAGAACAGAGAAGAATATCTATATGATAATGAAAATAGAATTTATATATCAGATGACAACCTTTTACACATGAACATAGTCTATTTACATCATAACATGCCAGTGGTAGGATATCCTGGTTATGAGAAGACTCTAGAGCTTATCTGCTGCAACTATACTTGGCCTGGACTTGCCACTTTTATCAAAGACTACATTGCTAGATGTAATATATGTCAAAGATTCAAAAGTTCAAATCAGGCATCTAGTGGTCTTCTCTAACCTCTTCTAGTCTCCAAGGGATCATAGCAATATATCACTATAGATTTCATCACCAACTTACCTCTATCTCATAGCGATATAGCCATTCTCATGGTGATTGACTACTTTTCCAAGGAAGTTAAGCTCTTATCTTATACTAAAGTAGTATTTACATTTGATATAGCCTGACTCTTCCTTTTCTGTGTCTGAAAGCATTATGGCTTGCCTAGAGCAATCATATTGGACCAAGGTTCATAATTTGCCACTAAAGTCACTGAAGAAATCAACAAGACACTTGGCATTAATGCCAAGCTTAGCACTATCTTCTATCTGCAGACTGATAGCCAATCAGAGATTATAAATAAGAAAGTGAGAAGATTTCTATGAATCTTCTGCTTCAAAAAACAGAACAAATGGGCATTACACTGCCACAAAGAAATTCCCTTTTGCAACCATATGCTCTTATGAACCTAGATCAGAGGTTAAGCCATCAGATACACTGATACTAGCACTGGCCATAGACTCATTTACTATCACAATGGCTCAGACCATCAAAGACATAAAACAGATTCTAAAAGATTCTAAATAAAAAACAAAGTTATAAGCTGACAAACACTGCTCTGCTACTCCATAATATGAAATAGGCCAACAGATATGGCTATCCACAGAGTACTTGCACCTAACATATGCTTCTAAGAAGCTATTAAAACAATAGCTAGACCCTTATCAAATTATTATAGAGTGGGATAGATAGGATAGGGCTAGCCACTCTATAGTAGCCAGCAACAAGAAATAGCAGGGATAAAAGAGTAGGAGAACTTACTCTTGAAGGAACTTAACTTGAGAGGTGAAAGGGCTTGTGATAGCTCTTGTAAGTTACTAACTTGGATGAAAGTAACTTAAGATTGAAGAGCAAAGAATAAACCCTTTTATACTAGATATAGGATTGTATCTACTATACTGTAAGAGTAAGCACATATGCAGATATATAAGACATTGCATAGGCTTTATCATTATAATAGAGTCTTCATCATTGTGTCAGTCAGCATTGTTAAGATACTGACTGAGTGATTGGTAAGATAATTACTAAGCTATCAGCAAGTATTAGAAAGTATTGTAGAGTGCTGACTAAGTATTTATGGACATGAAAATGCTTCCAAGGTTGTTAGCATAGATAAAAAGAGGTAGAAGAGTGATTCCAGCTTCTGAGAAGAGATTCTGGATAAACTTCAACTGTTTAATCATATCTGAGAGAATCATATACTCTGCTTCTGTAGAAGATCCTATAACTCTTGGTTGGCATCTTGATAATCATGATATAATATCATTTGCCAGGAAGATAGCATATCCACTAGTAGACTGCCTTGACTCAATATTGGTTGCCCAATCTGAATCAGAATATGCAAGAATACCACTATTTGGCTTACTATTATCAAAGTTAATATGATAGTTGGTAGTTTCTGTAAGATAGCAAACAATGTACAGCACTTTCTTTAGATGTTCCTATGTAGGATTGGCAAAGAATTGTGATATCTTGATCACAGAGAAGACAATGTCTGGTCTGGTGCTGAGCATAATATAGAATAATGATCCAATAACTACTTGATACTTGCTGCAAAGTTTTGTATCTGGTGTGAAAGATTATGATAGTTCTGGATTATAATCAGAGGAAAGTGGAGTGCAAGCAGAATTTGCATTCTTGAAATCAAATCTCTTGACCACTTTCTCAACATAGGTAGATTGGTCAAGAAGCTCAGTTCTCTTCTTGCAGTCTTAGATAATATACATTCCTAAGAACTGTTTAGCTTCTGTAAGATCATGATACTCTCAAGTCTTCATGAACTTCTTCTTGTGTTCAAGGATAAGGGGCCTATTACTACCCATCAATGATATGTTGTCAATGTAGACAATCATAATGATAATGTCAGATCTAATAATCTTGATATAGACACCAGGATTAGAGAAAGTTCTCTTATACCCTTGGTCTTTAAAACTCTGGTGCAGTATCTTGTTCTATTGTAGGGCAGCTTGCTTCAAGCTATAAATGGCTTAATTAAGTTGACAAACTTTCTTCTCTCAACCCTTGTCTATAAAGCCTTTAGATTAATCCATGTAGATCTTCTTATCAAGTTCTCTATATAGAAAAGCAGTCTTGATATCTAGAAACTCAAGTTTCCAATTTTTGAGTATGGCTAGAGCTTGTGAAACACTCGAAAGTCCTAAGACAATCAGGTGCTACTCAAACAAAAGGAAGGGAGAGACTGAGATAGGACAGTTGAACTTTAGAGAAAAGATCAAGTGAACTAAACTGGAGGATGTCCAGCTTAGCCCTTGGGGTTTATATACTTCTAGATGTAACATCAAACTCATATCCCTAGGCACCCTATTAAAGGATAATATACTAAGTGCTAAAGTTTCATCTAAGATAGTTGACATAATCAACAAGTCATCTCAAAGAATCATCCTGTCCTTTGAGTTTTATATCAAAGACATAATATATTGGCTATATACTCCCTCTGCAAGATCCACTGCTACTATAATCATATTGTCTAAAACTGACTATGATCTCATGTATCATTAGCTTGGTTCTCATAATATACTTCATGCTGCATAGAGGCATCTAAAGGATTTTCCTAATGTAACTATTCTATTGGAATACCAGCTCTGCCTAGGCTGCAAATTGGGCAAACAATCTAATAGGAGTTTTCCTTATAGTGAGATGTGGGCCTCTACTCTCTCTGAGTTGATATACTCTGATATAAAGTATATTGAGATTAAATCTCATCAGAAATACAAGTACTTCATTATTTACTATGATGATTTTTCTTCAATAGTATGGCTTATATATATAAGGACTAAGAACCAAGTACCTACATTAATATCCCAATTCCTCACCATGTTAAAAACTCAGTATAATACTATCCCTAAAAAGTGGCACTCTGATATAGGGGGAGAATATATCTCCAAGCAATTTACTGAGTATCTTAAAAACTTGGAAATACAAATTCTATAATCTGTCCCCTATGTGTTACAAATGGTACAGTTCTTACCTTTCTTCTCCTACACTTTCACTTACTTCACTACGTTTCAGTTTCATTTTGGACTTAGTCGAATTTCTTGTACAACAGTCACATGACCTGATCACGTGATCTGATCACATGACTTAGTCACGTGACACGGACCACTCTTCCCGCTTAGTCATATATGCTTACTCTTGCTTACTCATTCTTACTTACCTTTTCTTACTAAGACTGCTGCGCTGCAGTCAGTATTACTCATCATTACTCATCTTCTTACTCAGCTACTGCGCATTGCTGTGCGCTCTACTTTTGCTATTGGCTAGTACTTAAGGTTCATACCAAATAGTTACAAACACACCAATAGTATATAAACCAGGAGTCTGAAGGGCGTCCCCCTCAGTCTTGTTCTCCTGGAGTTCTCCTCATAAGCTCTCCTGCAGCCTGACTACCCAATTGTTCTAGCAAAGCACTCTAAGCTACAGGTGAGTAAGTGAGTGTTTCACTATGCTCACCAGCAAAATGGTCATGCTAAATGCATAATCTATACTTTGATGGATAAAGCACAGACTATATGGTTCAATGCTGGTCTACTCAATTTCTGGTGGGAATATGCTGTATTGTATGCCTGCTATATCTACAACCATACACCTATGGCTCAGCTGAACTGGAAGACCTCCCATGAATTAATTAAGGGAGAGAAACCTTTCATTTCTCATTTATACATCTTTGGATGTGGTGCCTATGTACATATATCCATTGAAATATGCACCAGCAAGCTGCAGCCAAAATTACAGCTAATGATTTATCCAAGATGTGCTCTAGGTTCAAAATCTAACCAAATAATACCCTATTCACATTGGCACATGCTATATTTGACAAAGAATTTTTCCCAAGATTATACAGTGCTAGACTTAAACTATCTATGATCCTCATCCTCAAGGCAAGAAGCTCTCTAAGAATAGTAGTTCTAGTAGTAAAGAGTCTGATGTAAATAATTTCCTTGCTCCTTGACACCAGCCCAGCAAGCCTGCAGTATCACCTTAGAATCCGTCTTCTGTTCTTTTAGACATAGAAAAATCATAGACACCAATACCTCCACTACCTCCTCCTTCTATCATACCTCCTTGCCCTCTATGGCCTGGACCTCCAGCTATGCCAGAGTGATCCAGACATAAATACCATGTACCTTGTTGGCCTGGTAATATCTATGGTGAACAAAGATATCTGATCCAACAAATTCAGGATATTGAAAGCAACAGCAGATGATGTGACCTTGTTGGAGAACAGAAGGATAGTAATAGCTCCACACCTTAAATCCCTGGCAGAATGCCTGAGTCCCCAAATATATTGGAAGACAATATTGAATACATTACTAGAGATAGAGAAGAAGCATTAATAAACTACCTTTGTACTCATGCTGTCCCTCTGAATAATTCTTTCAAGGATAATAATACTACTACTAAGAATAGAAATATTCCAATATCCTCAAGCTCCCTGAGAATAAGCAGAAGTTCTGGCATAAAGCTTGTGAGGAAGAACTACAAATACTCAAAAACTGGAAGGTCTATGAAATCATTGATCATCTCCAAGATCACAAGATCATTAAGAATAGATGGGTATTCTATAGAGTGGAATAGGTAAAACAGGGCTAGCCACTCTATAGTAGCCAGCAACAAGAAATGGTAGAGATGAAAGAGTAGGAGAACTTACTCTTGAAAGGACTTGACTTGAGAGGCAAAAAGGACTTATGATAGCTCTTGTAAGTCACTAACTTGGGTGAAAGTAACTTAGGATTGAAGGGTGAAGAATGAGCTCTTTTATACTATATACAGGAGAGTATTGAACTTATATGTAGATAGTACTAGTATAGTTATAGTAATATAGTTTAGCATAGCCATATCTTATGTAGATAGTTCAACTCAGCTAGTCTGAGTTTGAATAGACTTTTGTTCTCCTACCATTATCTGTACTACTCACAATCCTCTAAGCTTCACAGCTTTACTCCTTGCTCCAATCCAGGTACATTAGTAAATTCCCTCTACTGCAACAATATATCCTATCATTTATCTGATATGATGAACTATCCATAGCATGTACCACTACTCTATGCCCTCTATAACATCTACTCTGAAGTGCTTACCAATATTGTTATTGTCCTCCACTAGCTAGAGAAATTGGAATTTCTTGTTAATCTAGACAGGTATCTTTGGGAACTAGCTCATGACATTAATGCCCCTATCCTTGCCATTAGCCTCACTATACCCTTATCTATCCCTTCCACTAGCAGTTCTCCACTAGCATCTGAAGAAGAAGTTATTGCAGTTCATGTCAAATATGAGTATACCAACTTCCAGCAATATCTTATTCCCTATAGAGCCTCCCTTCCTTGCTCATATCCTCAGTACCATGATGCCTGCTTTATTTGTCACTAGCTTGGACATATATGTATTAACTACCCTGTATGTTAAATATACATATATAGTAGTTTGATGTAAGATAGTAGTTTATCATATCTATGTATACTATTTATTTTATACTCAACTTGTCTGAGTTAATATCAGCTCTTGATATCTAACTGCTATTATCTAAGCTTGCTATCAGATAAGATAAACAGCTCCTCTGTGTATTTTATCTATGCTGTACTGCTGGGGTTTATCTCTAGCAGCTTTCAATACCATATATCAATGCCCCTTCTATCTCTACTGGACATCTGAGTATATCTAAGCCTATTGTGTACTTTGGCCCTGTCTACTCCCTTGTACCATTTTCTCAGACTCCTCTTTATCCCATTCTCAGAGATTAACCTATTCTAATAGAACTTCTCAACAAGTTTCCCCTCCTAGAAGATATACTCTATATCTACATCCTCAAGGGAATCCACCTAGTGTCAGGTATGAATCACTATTGGACTATGATGAATACATTAATAATATAGGATACTCTAACATCACAGGCTCCCCAGTAGAAGAGTATCAAGACTTCTAGAATTGTCCTTGTGATAACTTCAGATATACTAAGGAGGTAATATTATGACTGATCTCTATTCTTTTCCCTTTACTAATGCTTACTCTGTTCTGCTTATAATTCCCTTAGTCATCTTTCTGCCTTGATTACATTTAGTATACTTTATATTGGTTATTATTTTCTCTTTTATTCACATGATGACCAATATGCAGCTCTTGAAATACTCAAAAGTCATAAAATAATCAGATACTACTCAAACCTTAGGAATAGAGGGAGGATAACTAAGATACTTCACAAGACCAACTTTAGAGAAGAAGATCAAGTGAACTAAACTAGAGAACTTCCAGTTTAGCATCTGAGTTTATATACTATTAGAATATTTGTACATGTTTGATTCTTATCTACTACTAAAGGAAATACCCATAGCCCTAAAGATAAGAGGTGATAAGGCTATAGGCTGGATGGAAATAAATAGCATAGCCATGAAATAGAAGCAAAACTATGATATATAGCCATGTACAGCAACAGAAATGAAAAGAAGTAAAGAAAAGAAGTATGTATAAGAAGACATATGTTGTATTATAAGAAGTAAATATAACTAAAAGAAGAATATATGGAGATCTAGATCTGAGTCTAGACTCAGTGATGAAGATAAGATGAAAGTACAAGATAAGATAAGATAAGATCAAGAGAATAAAAATGACTAAGTCCATAAAGTATAGTAAAAGGAATTGAACCATAACAGCTCTTTCTTAGTCATAGTACTTCTTTCACCTTCTCTAATCTTCCATTACTTTACCTACATAAGACTTACTGAGTTTGCCTATAATTCTCATGCTAGACCTATGCAATCTAGCCTCCCTCAACTCCCTTGAGAATCCTCTGAACTCTCTGAAACCTTTGATCTCCTAGTCATCATTCTACTCTAGTGAATGCTGAAGGCTTTACCTGTATTAAGTCATTTAAACTTGTTGTAGCCCTCCACTTTGATTCCCTTGAACAAGGCTTTATGTCTATGCCTACCCAGAGCAAGTGTAACACTGACATTCATGTTTTTGCATGACTTGATCTACCTACTCTATCATTCAAGTATTCAAAATGCTGGTAAGATTTATCTTTGCAACTTGATTATGTCAAAACTGATACTTATGTCTTTTACAGCTCAACCTGTAGACCTGCCTACTCTACTCATTGATGCCCAATGATATACCTTTCCTTCTTTCTGTTCTATTGTCCATCTTCCTCCATACTTACTCCCTAGTCATGTTATCAGTCATATATAAGTAGTCAATTTATCATATGATATATAGTTAATTTTATTGGTAATGTGTTGTTGAGCTCTTATGTAATTGTTCAAACACTGATTCTTTTTAAGGAAAATCAAAAAATATTATATTATTAGTTCTAAGTAAGGGGCTAAACAACCAAGATACAATAAATAACAAGTAAGAAACAATATAGATAAGTGAGGAACAAAACAGTGAATACCATAATAACAAACAAGCTTGAAGATAAACAAGCACCACTCAACAACAATAATCACAATGACAAACAACAAGCATGATAACAGACAATGAATGGAATACAATGAGCAACAAGCTCAATAGAGAAGCAGTAGTAGGGAGGGGAAATAAAGAGAGATACTGTGAAGTCTCAGTTTCTATACAGTATATGGCAAGAATAGCCAAATCTTAGTCAAGTATGTAGTGTCTGGAGTCCTGGGTGACTTGGACCATCTCAGCTATTTGGACTTTTTTCCCACTGTAGTCACACTGTCCTGAAGAGTAACAATGGACCACAAACTCCCAATGGACCATAAACTTCTAATAGACCAAAAGCATCCACCAACTTTTTGATTTTTGACTTTTTAGATTTTTAGATTGTGCTAGCAACATTGAATTCATGGATCAGTTTTTCTTACCAGGAAATCCATCCAGGTAATTTACATGTGAGATATGGTCTGAATCATTATCCAATCAGCTACAGTGCTGGTGCATAACATTCTACCAGATCCGCTTGACCATTGTAAACCGCGTCAGCTCCTCTAATGGAACACGTTTCTTTCCGTCACCAGTGTTGCCCGTATCATTTTGCCCTCTTTCCCCTTGCAGAGGATTGCCCTCTCCCATCTCACTAACATGCGTAGCATTGTCCCGCCAGTCATCAACCAATCGTTGTAAATGCTTATTATACTCCCGTTCTTCCAATCCCTCTCCGATAGGATCTCGGCCAAAGTCATTGACACGATCTGCAATCGCACGAGCTTCAACTTCAACTCTTCGTCTGTTGGCATATGCAATGAGGTTTATTCCTAACAAGACCTTCAACGCCAAACAACAAAGCCAGAAAACCAAACTCATAATCATCCATTTTACAATATGCGTGACGTTACTTGACGGCATTTGACTCAATCTGTAAAAATCCCATGGAGGGAACTGACAGGAGAAAACCAAATTGAAGGATTGAAGACCGATAAGAATAGCTAAGACTGCGAGTGGAACGGAAGAGAACCCTAGCCGCCGAGCAACCAACGGCGATTGATCAACGTACGTATGCTTGCGAGCTCCATGCCGCCCAACAACACTTCCGCTTGTCAAATCACGACACAGTACATCAATGTACCGTTCGTAGACGGAAGGGCGAATGTGGTTGAATTTTGTGATGAAAGCATGCTTTAGCCAATCCACAATCATTTCAGACAGCAACACCGTTATGACGGGATAGGAAATAGTCCACACGACGTTATTGCCCCTGAACCATCCAAAACTCTTCGGCATGACAAACCCGCCAGCGAAGTCGAACTCTGAACCACTTAGTTCTATCAGATTGCGAAACGCGACAACCACGAGCATCAGAGATAGTGTAAAACGTTCCACGATATCTGCACAGGTGATCTGGAAGAGGTTGTCTTTTTCGAACTTCTTGAATACGCATCCCTTGATTTCGACGAACTGATTGGAGAGGAGTAAAGTGAGAAGCGCATGATCATAAGAATTGACCGCGACGTTTAAAGAGAGAAGCTGATAGATCATGACAAGGGTATGACTGACAACGTATAAAGTTGCCAGTATGAAGAACATAAATGGGCGGAACGCATGAGAGGACACGGGCACTTTGTGTGACAGAGCTTCGAGCGTCGATCGCGAAAACAGACAGTCAAGAATATCTTGCCCGATTGACGCACACAATCTGTCGGCGATCTATGTCGATTCGTGATGCGTTGTTAAGCAGATACCGCGCAAGAGTTGTGGACTTCACCTCGAGGGAGTTAAAGATGACGTATAGCTTGATGGTGTCCTGACCACGGATAGAATGGTAAATCTTGCTTGCATCCGTTAGTGGTATAAGCAAGGCGATCGACACAGTGAGTAAAAGGGTACGTAGAATATCAGCCTTCTGGGAAGGTGGAAGAAAGGACTTTGACAGAGTTATGGAATTGTAAAGGCAACGGACAGCGGCTATACAAAAGCGGATGGGTTGGATCGTGAATGTGTAAAGGAAGGAATCCAGGCAGAGGATGAACCCAAAACCGATGATCTTCTCCATTGCGAAAGGTATACTCAAGAAATTACTGACCCTCTCCCACTTGAGTTCTTGGTGAGAATCAAAATCGGTGGCTAACAGCTCCTCGCGAAGGTAATCCCACAACGAAAAGGGTTGGTCAGACTGCAAGTCTGACGAGGGACCTCGTGATGGCGGTGGAGAAGCGACAGGTGGAGAAAGAAGTATTGGTGTTGGGGGGAGGGAAGCGTAAGTGAGAGGCTGTACCTCCTGCGTCATTGAACTATCGTGCCTTCGTGGCACTGGTGCAACCTGTGGATGCCAGGTAGTTGTTCCGGTAGTGGTCGACGAGAAACGACGTCGAGGGTGTCGTGGTGAAGTCGGCATTTGAGTTTGTGAAACCGAGAATGGGCTACGAGTGATGGTGACCGGGCGGGTTGGGCGTTGCTGAGTTCAGGGAACTTGAACGTGGGAACGCGGCAGCCTTGCAGATCTCTTACAATTCTTCCAAGTCGTTCCTTCACCACCGAGACATGCATTTAACGAGGCCAAGTACTATCTCACTGCACCCTAAACCACACATTAGAGCGGCTGTAAGTCATCTGAGGTTTGCCTCGCACGGTGCACATGCGTACGAGGAACATCCCGATGCAACCCATCGCAACCCAGAAGCGGGATTCTTCACGCCGTTTTGGAGAAACACGCTTATTTTCTCCCTCGCAGCAGTTGCGTTCTACAAGTGGGCACCGCCACGAGACGAAAACGCCTATCTGACGCGATGGATTGCATACTACTCAACGCCCGAGGAGACCTGGGCTTTGCTGAACGAAAAGCATATACTGCAATCGCAAGAAGTGACAGACAACTTGATGTTACAAGGCAGGGCAACAAGGCCAGGTATACTTCGTTACAGATATCCTCAGTCTCTCGACCAAGGGTCACCCCACCTAGTGCCGGTCGGGTCTGCGGCCGACATGAAGGGGGTTGAGGTGCGGACGGATTGAAAAAGGACTGGCGGTGGTCCTGGTGTCGGAAGTAGATATCAGCGCGGACAGACAGACGGCGAACACGGTATTATAGCTGGTAGTACCATGATGGTAGTCATTATAGACCAGCGAATAGGATAGCACCATACAGTCCTCGAGTCCGACACGAGGTCCGTGGGACAGTCCCACGTCACGGGACCTGTTCGTCGAGTGGTCGTGACGGCGTAGGTCCATCTGTACATACAACTTTCCGTCTTTCTCTTTCTCTCCGTCAAGTCTTCCACCTTGCACCTGTCTGAGGCTTACACGCACAGGCTACAGAGGGCGTCTTAAGCTACCCCTCCCGACCTTCGTTTATCCTCATCGACGTACTTCACGATGATGTCTCCGCTTCAAACATGGCCATCTGCCCTTCTCATCGCCTCATTCGCTCACCTCACCTCCGCAACTCTTCCCCTCGTCGACTTTAATCGAATGGGTCAAGTCGCCCTTACTGGTGCATTCGCCGGCTTGAGCTTCGACGACAACTCTGCCCCCTCCACTTTCGACCCTTCAGTGTCTTCTCTGCTCTCTCGCACCCCTCAAGGAGCCCTCACGTTTCTAGCCACCACCAACTCTGGTGGCTTGATCTCCTCAGGTTGTGCTATCAATGACCTTTACTATATAGCGGGTTCCTTTCTTTCCATCGGCAACACTTCCGCGAGCTACATAGCATCCTATTCACCGTCCACAGGTGTTTTCTCCCCCCTCGGATCTGGCGGCCCAAACGCTCCCATCAGTTCTCTTTATTGCGACCCCTCCAATAACAACCTCTGGGTCGGTGGTCGTTTTTCTTCGCCAGGTTCTTATGTCGCGGTTTGGCACACCGCGTCAAGCTCGTGGTCTGCTGCACCCTTCAATGGATTTGACGCTCCAGTCACATCTATAACTTCCAATGCCTCTGATACCAGCCTGTATTTCACCGGTTCCTTCACCACTTCTTTCAGTGGCGGCGCGAACGGAACCAATAATAACCCTAATGTCCCTTATTCACCGGGTGCATCTCCTTTTTCATCTTCCCTCGTTCCGATCCCGCTTCAGGGTGCAGAGATCGTCGGGGCTCCTTCGTCGACAAATCCGCAATTTAGCGATATCCAGACAATTCTTTGCCCTGCTGGTCCTGATGGGGCCGGAAACACTTGGCTCGCTGCTGACAGCAACGCTGCTCTCATTACGATACGCACGTTTGAGGCTATGAGTGCTTATGGTGTTCGCCTAGGGAACACGTTCCTGAGTGGCTATGGTACAACGGCTTTCAGTGTCACGTCGATCCCTGATAACACCGTGCAAAGTCTCACATATGTCGACTCGTCTACAGGACAAAACATGACCTGTACAAGCAGTTGTCCATTGTCCACTGATTCTTCCATCCTTTACCAGGACTTCCTGTTCTCGTCTCCTGTCTCCTTGACCGGCGTACAGATCGTTCTTTCTCGATGGACAGGATCTGCCCCTGGACTGCACATGCTACAACTCTTGTCCTCGGGCGCATTTGCTTCAGCTGTCAGCAGCCAAAATACCCCGTCTTGTTTTGCACCCAATCCATCTAATGTGACTACGACTGGTACATGGACCTCGCGGAATGCGGATACAAACATTCCTGCTACTCTTCAGACGGTCCTTGTTGCCACGGTTCCTGTTAGCACACCTGCGTCTCAAGCTCCTACCCTTACTTGGCATCCCTACGTCTCAGCATCTGGACAATATGTTGTCAATATGGTTATACCCGGCTGTGAGGACTTCCAGGATTGCCCTCTTCGAACCTCCGTTCAGATCACAGTGTTCCCTGGAGACAATTCGCAGCCTTATGTATCCACTGTGTCACAACAGGTACAAATTGACACCACGGTGCCTATCTACACTGGTCCAATTGTCCCTTCGTCGTCGTCTTTTGTCACCACTGTGACCATGTCGCTGGCTAACCAACCAAGGGGAGAAGGACAAGATGGACAGTATGAATTGGTGGCCGGCAGTATAGAGCTTGTCTTGACATCTGCCAACGTAACCTCCTCTCCGAACGGGACAACTGGACCTGCAAGCCTTGGGACTCAGCGTGGCTTTGGCTTCTTCGAGTGGCCATTGAATCTGAATGTTCCTATCGATGCCACCAGCGTCATACCGAACACAACCGAGACTTCGGCTGACATTGTCAGTGTCGACCTTTACAATGCGCTTGGTGCTCAGGGTGCAAGTTCCGCGGATATTCTTACTGCCGTTCAACATCCTTCTGGACTCATTTTTCTTGGCGGCAATTTCAACGCTACCTCTCTTGGCGCATCCAACATCGTTGCCTATAACCAGGGGAATCTATTTCCGCTGTCGAATGGGGGTCTGGATGGCTCAGTTTCGTCATTTGCTCTATATGGTGACGAGCTGTACATCGGAGGATCTTTTTCAGATACGCTGATTCCTTCGACGCAGGGCAGGTTGCTGGGGGTCGCGATGTATAATATTGAGACGAATTCTTGGAGTTCTCTCGGAGGAGGGGTAAATGGGAATGTAGCATGCATTGTGCTCGCCAATTCCCGTATCCAAATCGTCGGAAACTTCACTGAGACACTAACCTCGGTCGGTACGAGTTCTACAGTCGGAGGCATCGCGACATGGGATATCGCCAGTGCGTCGTGGGTGAACAGCGGCGGGTTCGTTAGCGGTAACTTCACTTTCATCGGCAATGGAACCAGCAGCAGTCAAGGGGAGTCGCAATTCCTTGCTGGGAACCTCCAGGCTATGGCAGAATATGGTGCCACGGGCATGGTGATGCTCTCAAATGATGGCACCGACAACCCAACAGTCACACCCCTTAACGTTCAACTTGATGCTACTGTCAACACGTCCGCTCCGACAACTGCTGTGCAAAGGAGAAACCACAGACGCGGGCCAGCGGCTTGGATGCCCCACGAGCAGATACCTACACTGTTCAGGAGACAGACACCAATGAGTCCAGCTACACTCCCTGTGCTCCCTTCAGCTCCGGCACCCGCAGTTCTAGCCGGTACTTTTTGGTCAAATAGTTCATCTTCTCATGAGGTCGCCATCATCGGAGGCAATTTTTCGTTTTCCGTGCCGTCTTCTGTGAAGTCGCAAGCCGTTGCTGTCTATGATACGATCACGTCGACCGCTACTGCTCTCGCTGGGGAGCAAGTCTCTGGAATAGTGCATGCCCTTTACGTGGATTCCGCAGACCATCTATACGTTGGTGGAGACTTCAACTTGACTAATGCCGATGGATTCGCTATCTACGATCTCAACAAACAACAGTGGCTCACAGGACTAGTTGAACCTATCCAAGGAAATCCCGGATCCTCCGTAATGGTCCGCTGCATTATCGCAACCACTTACAAGCCCAATACGATCATCGTTGCAGGATCGTTTGCGCAGGCGGGCGGAACCAACTGTCAGGGAGTTTGCTCACTTGATACAACCCTCAATCAGTGGAGCACGCTAGGCGCTGGTATACAGGGTAACATTTCTTCGGTATCGCTGGCTGGGGACAACGAAGAGCTCCTTGTGGTAGCAGGTGTCATCACAATGGCCGATGGCACTTCTGCAAACGTCGCTCAATACAGTTTCACCAACGATACCTGGATTGCGATAGGCGACCCCACTCTGATACCCGGTCCTGTAACTGCTGTCGAGGTCAACAACGGCAATTCCTCAAGCATTTTTGCTGCTGGACGGTATGTGGACTTTATTCGTCCTGCTCAGTAAGGAACCCCTTATTAATCGCCATTGTTTAGTACCACTGATGGTTCATCCGCCTTCGTGATATTCTGGGATGGTGTTTCTTGGTCCAATATCGGCTCAGAACTAGAGAGGAACTCGAATATTTCGCAGTTGCTTATGGTACCACTGCAAAATACGCACAGCTCCAACAGTATCATCGAAGCCGATAGGATGTTGATGATATCTGGATCGCTGTCCGATACGGCTTTCGGTTCAGCATCCATCGTGCTCTTTGATGGGCAGTCATTCTTCCCTTACATCACCTCTCTCTCGGCAGAGGGAACGCTTGGATATGTTTCATCTTTATTCTATTCCATCACCAACTTCAGCTTCAGTCAACAGACTTTCCTTGCGACCGGAGTCGTTATCTTGATATCAATCGCTATCTCCGCAGGAATTGTGTTCCTGCTTGCTCTGATCGGCATTCTCTGGACGCTTCTGGCCCGGAGGGATGATAAGCTCGCCAGATACGAAAGCGATGATAACGATGATGACTCGATACAACACCGACCGTCGTCTTTACTGGAACATATTAATGCTGCCACAAGGACAACTATCTTGGGTTCCCAGAGTCCGTTCCACCAATTTGGATTGGAGAAGGAGATAGTAGGTCGTGAGGGCGGTATGACGGAACCAGAAGGAGATCCATTCGGTCCTGATGCTAGCAATTACTTGCGAGCTGCAACACCATCCGACGCGGTTGTTGGTACCTTGGCCACAGAGGAAGAAACGAGTCGACCGGCACATGCGCGCTACTCATTCGACGGCTCTGGTGAGGGAGAACTCCCGATGACAGCTGGAATGGAGATCGAGGTTCTCGATGACAGAGACAATGCGTGAGTTCATCATGTTTATGATCGTTCTAGCTCATGCGTTAACGCCCCCTCAGATGGTGGTATGCAAGGAATCCTCAGACTGGGCGAGAGGGTGTGGTGCCAGCGTCGTATTTGTATTAGGCTTTTTTTTTGGTCTTTTTGTTATCGTTGTCCGCTGCATGACAGTTATACCCTTGTTCACCAAGATCGACCTTTCGGTCGTTCGTTTTTCACGATATCCTACCCATAAATCCAACATAGACGGTTGTTCTACCATGGATAGTTCCAATTATCAATAGAAACGCACAGTGGCCTGGGACTTGTACATCTTAGCCAGGTGCAAGAAAGGTTGCAAGGACATCATTGTAAGAGCGGATCGCGGTAATGCTTCTGATTGTTGTGAATGAAACCAACTTTGGTTTTGAATTCTTGCTTGCGTCTCTGATCTCTGAATTCTCGCATGTGTCGACCTGCCTCACGAGCCTCCCCTCTATTTCTCGCCTTAATAACTTCCGTTCCCTGTCCGAACGCTCCAAAACCACCTTTGCGCGGGACCAGTGCTGAATTCTTGTCGGCAAGCAGACGTCGCACGAGGGCCGCGCCACTGTTTGGATCCTCCTCCTTCACGCGTACGCGGTGGAATGACTGGGCATAGTATCGCTTCATGCTTCGGTGGCCGATACGAGCACCCGAAGGAAGCACTAGCTCATATTCCGTGTCGCCATATGCGAGCTGATTGTCAGGGAGGCTGTCGGAGTCATCGGAGTCATCGTCTGAGATCTCGTCAACAACTTCGTCACCTTCGTCATGGTCCAAGTCGACATCTTCCCATTCCCCCCCTTCGACGGTATCTGATATTCTGCTCTTGTTCGCCTTTTGGTCGAATTCCGCTGGATATGAGGCAGTAAAGTCATAGTAATCAGATATCTCGAGCTTGTCATCTTCGGTGTCGTAGGCGATCTTGCAATGACCCTTGTCAACCATGTGTTTGCGAACGGCCTCCAATGTGCGTAGCTCCCTTCCCTTTCCGTTGCAATATATACACACGTTTTCAACCGCAATTTTTTCTCCAAGGTAAGTGATGAGGCCGGTGATGTCGATGAGATAGTCGGCATCGGGAATGAAGAAGGAATGTGCGGAGGACATGTGAGAGAGATTCTCTTCGAGAGATGAGGATGAAGATCTGCAAAATAGACAAGAGGCGGGCGAGAGTCTAGATCGAGCTGCAGCTATCTTAGCGTCTATGGAGTGGTTGATATCGTCGTCGGAATCTCCCTCTGCAATGGGTGGATCCGGATCTGCTGGGGAAAGCGATGGATCCAGGACGGGTGCTTGTGACTCGTCCTGGATGCGAGCGGTGTGCAGTCGGGAGACGCCCTTGAGCTCGTTCTCTTTATGTTTCTTGGAGATGACGTGTGATCTGTAAGCATTCTCGGTGGTATATGTCTTCCCGCATAGATCGCAGCGGGATCCTTTGGGAGAGGACGTGACGGCTGTCTCCTGTCTCCTCTCGAGGACCTTTTGGTTGAAGACGACTGCGCTGACGGGGGGCAAGGAAGCGACCCTGCGCTTCATGTTGTATCTGTGGTGATCTGAGCGGTAGTGGGCCCCTGTGGAGGGATGAGTATAAGAAGGGGAGAGTGATATGAGACGTACGCTGGTCCTCTGCGGAGGTGAACGCGATCGAGCATGAGAGACAGGTGAAGAGATGGTCCATATCTATTAGAAAGAAAGGGGGGTCTCGAATGAAGAGGAAGAAAAAAAAAGGGGGGGGGTGATTGATATCACGTGATTATAAGAGGGGGTGACTTTTTCACGTCAATAATTGCAAGGTCGTTTGAGAGTTGAACGCTGTGAGCCAATCAATGGGCGATCCTGTCGATCAGCTGCTCTCGCCCGCTTATCATCATCTTCACTTCCAAAACAACTTTCAAAACGCGTCCCAATCACTCTCAAACCAGAACCCCTCTCAGACAGAAATTTACAGCCCTTCCTTGTACAGAAACCCTTCTCCTGGCCCTTCTTCCCCCTCCCACACAACCCATCGCAACTCCCCTGTTCCAGACATATTCCACCAGATACACCACTCTGCGGTCCCTGCCTCCGATGTCGACTCAAACAACATTAATGATACTGTCTTGGAAGACTCTAACGTAGACGAGGAGCCTCTCTACGTCAACGCGAAACAGTACTTTCGCATCCTCAAGCGCCGTGTCGCTCGTGCAAGGCTTGAGGAGGTCCACAGACTCTCTAGGCAGCGCAAAGTTCGTACTTCTTCTCGCTATTTGCCACCACCATCTCACCATTTCCCCTGTCAGCCTTATCTCCACGAATCCCGTCACAAGCATGCGATGCGTCGTCCCCGCGGCCCAGGTGGCCGTTTTCTCACAGCAGATGAGATTGCTGCCCAGAAACTTGCTCAGCAGGCTACATCGGGAGACATTACCCCTCCTGGCCTGCCTGATTCCCCGGATACTCAACCCCATCCAGATCGCATTTCGGTCCCTCACGATCCCCTGCAATCACAACTCGCGCCAAATCGCGACTCGTCTGCCCACGCCCTCCCTACGCATGAGACTGGCGCAGTCAATTTGACAAATGTACCCTATAACTCACTTTCCCACAGCAACCCCTCTCCCCCTGCATTATCCCCTCAGCTTGCCCATTCTTTTGCCGAAGGCCGTGCAAGCTCTTCCGGACAGCTATCGGCGCCCGTTACCGCACAGTCCTCCGCTGTGCAGTCGACTGCTCAGCCCAGTGCTCTTTTGCCGGGTCAATCGCATATGCCTCAGGGCAAGCTGACCCCAAGTACTTCAGTAACGTTGCGACCTCCCTATTCACAATCGCAGATGCATCACGTCCCACATCCCCATGCTCACACCCGACTGCGTCACTCACACCTCAATTTTAATGATGGGCTATACCAGGCCGAGGAAGCACCACAAGTGGGATCCAGCGCTGATAACACCATGATGGCATACAGTTCTCAGACCGGCAGCTAATCAGTCTCGCTATACACCTAGACTTTGGAGCCTTGTGCGAATGGACTTTTCCTCCACCTGTGATGTAACAACATCGATTCTTGCTTGCTGGCTGTGTTTTCTCGATCAGGTGATTCGCCTTCATAGATTAGTATTTTCTTCTGGATTAGATCTTGATGTTACTGTGATACAAAAAGTGAAATAGTGATAACAGTGTTTATTGAACTCTATTCGACGTCCATGGCATCAACCTCGGAAACTACTGAGAAGTCGGTTCGTGTAAGTTGCTCTCCTTCGCTCAACTGGCCGTCACCCTCCGAAACGCTTGGACATGGCAGTAGTGGTGGTCGGTAGAGGACAAGTGCCTGAGAGGTCTGGGAAGGTAAAGGTATGAGTGGATAGAGGTGTCTATTTTGCTCTTCGAGGCGTTCAAGCACGACAGAGGATATCCGCATTTCCTTGATATCAAACTGTCCAGAGTCCGTACCTTTCCAGTCATCAGCAGGGTGTGATAGACTGGCTCCAGGAACAACGTCAGAGGTGACCACTACATAGAGATTAGACCGAGTCTAAAATTCTGAATGATAAAGGGGAATACAAGTCACTCACATTCGGGCTCTATATCCATGTCGACAGGCTCTGATTCCGGTGAAGGTGAAGACGGCTCCTCGATTGAGCTCGGGAAGACGACACTGACGTGGTGTAGGACATTTGATTGGGAGAGCACCTTCAGAGGGTTCACGTCCTTGGGGGTTAAAGGCGTCAAAAGAAGTTCCGGTGGGATGACTGGCGCATTGAGGGACATATGAGCCAACCCACGTTCGAGAGAGCTGTATTTCACTCTCTTGCGGCGCCTGGGTGAGGAGTCAGACGGAGAGATTGACGTGTCAGAGGAGGAGTCATCGTCGTAGATGTCTGCGGCAGATGGTTTGCGTTTCATGGATGGCTGGGTGAACCATGGATGGCGTATGGAGTGGGTCCAGTTCGACATGACGAATGCGGACCAACTTTGCGGACTCAGTTTTAGCTCCCGAAGGAAACTCCAGAAAATTCGGGGCTGGTCGATTCGATACCAGTTATGTATACAGTTGGTGTAATATGTGCGAATTGAACATGGAATATAAGTAGGGATGCTGTCGAGAATTGGAATAGCTGTGAACGTAGTGTATGTTCTATGAAAAAAAAAGATGACCAAGTCTACTCGACGAGGGGTTAATCAGAATCCTTCTTGATCCTGATCCTGTCCCTCATCTCTCGCGCAGCGCGTTTGGCGCCCTCTCCACCTGCCCAACCCCTGGCACGGAGCCAACCCACTATTCGAGGTGTCAACGTGGCGGTGAGTCCGACCCTGAGAGGGAGGAAGACTGTTTTGTGTATGGTGTAAGCCAACACCAGCATGGCATAGAGCCCGTCATGGCTTCCGTGGCCCGCAGCGGCGTCGAGTTCGTCCCTCCCTGGTTCGGGAGATTTGGAGTGTAAGAAGCTGAGAGCGACCTGCTTCACGTATGCCGTGGCCTGGGAGACCTGCTCCGCGCCGAGACAATAAATGCCGGCGAAGGCGATAGTGAAATCAAGTGTGGAGAAGACGAGGTAGACTCCGAGGGCATACCATCCGTAGGATTTGACGAGATGTTTGAGGCGCTGTGAGAGAGACGCGTCAGGCGGGAGTGATGGTTCGCTCTCGTTGGGCCGAGAAGGACCTGGGAGGGGAGATGTGAGACGGGGTGGAGAGGTGCGTAGTAGACGGGATGGTGGGGGTGAAACGCGCGTTGGGAGTCTAGAGACGGTTGGGAGTAGTGGTCTGGACGGTTTGAAGAGACTGAGTCGTGGCAGGAGTCTCCGTAGCATGGTCGAGCGTAAGTCAGTCCTTGTACCGCGGTGACTCGCTGAGCGTATATGTTCGGCATCGTACAGCACGGCTAGTTCCGACACTACCTATACAGGTGTGTGGCTGTACGAAATTTTACGGAGATCGATAGGTTCGTTGCTCTTGAACTCGTCTTCGTGCACCACAAGCAGGTCGTCTGCTCAGTGTCGCGAGAAACCCTTTTCAAGTCAAAAAGATTCACCGTTTGATGCATACTGGAACAGCCCTTTGCGGCGGCTACGACTTCCCACCTCGATAGCATCCCTCTCCACAGCCTTGTATATTCCGCCTCTCCCTTCAAAATAGATGGCAGTTGATGAGCGAGACTCTCTCTACGCCTCTACGCCTTTCGAAGGCCCAGAAAAACTGCTTGAAGTGTGGTTCGCCCCTTCAGCTGCGAGTCTGCCAGACGCGCCTTCCCACAATGACCGCAGAGCTGGCCTGAGGAAGATCAAAAGAATCGTTTGGGAAGATATGCTTGACATAGTCAAGTGTAAAGTTCTCAGTGTCATCGAAGGCGATCAAGTCGATGCTTATCTTCTAAGGTACGTTTTGCCATGCCTTCACCCCTCCTGGCCTCGTGCCCCCCTTCTACCTTTTCCTGGTTTGATTGCCAACAGGCCATTAACATCCATTATGTACAGCGAGTCGTCTCTGTTTGTCTTCCCTCATCGCATAATCTTGAAGACATGCGGAACTACCCTGAACCTCCTCGGTCTTCCGCGCATCCTCGATATTGCTCGTGAATATGCTTCCCTTCCGTCCGTGTATCAGTGCTTCTACTCTCGAAAATCATTCATGTTTCCGGAACGGCAGCCCGACCCTCATCGCGAGTGGAAGAACGAAGTCTCTTTTTTAGACGCCATATTCCCCAATGGGGCTGCTTACACCGTCGGCAAAGTGAATGGTGACCACTGGCTGCTTTACATAACAGCCCCTGCAGGCAGTGATGCCTTTAAAGGCACTATGTCCGCTTCTCCAAATGTTTTACCGTCGACACATGCCCATGGTCTGGAGCCTACGCAATTTTCGGATGAATCCGACTCAGGATCGATTCAAGATTATACCATCGAGATCCTCATGAGCGACTTGTCTCGCGACGCTCGTGAACCGTTCTTCTTTTCCGTCCCCCCCTCTCCCATGGATGGAGCCTCATCAGACTCCCTTCCTTCCATCACCGGTCAGACTTTGTCTGCAGCCCTCGGCATCACGGACATATTCCCGTCGCATCTGACAACACTGGATGCTTATGCTTTCTCCCCCTGCGGCTATTCCGCTAATGCTCTGCTCAAGTGGGCAGATGTCACCGAGGCTGGCGTTGGCGAAGGTTATTACACCATCCACGTGACTCCGGAAGAAGGGTGGTCCTACGCAAGTTTCGAGTGCAACGTGCCCCTTTCTGCATCCACGACTTCTTCCGCCAAAGATATCCCGGACTTGCGAACCCTCATCAAGCGTGTCGTTGACATCTTCCAGCCGGGAAGGCTTAGTTTGACGTTGTTCGTCTCCAACAATAATAAGAATATCACCGAGGAGGGCGAGGCAGAAACCGTCATTGAAGCCGCGCAGAGGGAATTCAAATTTGCGTTGACAGCTTCGCGACCTGTATCCGGTGGTGCGGACACATCACAGGAAGGTGTGGAAGGTCATCGAAAGAGTTATAGGAGAACCGACAAGATCAACTATGAATTTGGTGGTTACAATCTAGCATTCGCTAGCTTCGAGTTACGGTGATATCCTCTTACGAAATATGATCCTTACGAATGATACCTTGTTCTAGATA
This sequence comes from Chalciporus sphaerocephalus, assembly GCA_038094055.1. Taxonomy (NCBI): domain Eukaryota; kingdom Fungi; phylum Basidiomycota; class Agaricomycetes; order Boletales; family Boletaceae; genus Chalciporus; species Chalciporus sphaerocephalus. The sequence goes on from JBBPTH010000013.1 coordinate 51,743, forward strand.
TATGTGCTTTCTCCATTGGCTACATGTACTTTGCTTTCTTGGCTGTCTGTTTTTTTTGTTCATCCTCGTGATCTTGTACACATATGCTAGTGTCTGCTTTGCAATTGATACTGGCACGTTGTGCTAGACATGTCAATCCAACCTGACAGGCACGTGAATCAAAGCTAGATGCTGCCAAGAAACCAAACGCTCCATGCATGCTATTACTACTACTAGTGTCGTCCCAACGGTGTTCGTATTTGGGGTACTAACAAGTAGGCTCATGGGAGGGACTTGCCATGGTGAGGTTGATATAATCGTCTCGGGAGCCTAACTCACATGTTTTGATCTCATCTCAGTAAATCGGGCTTTAGTGGTCACAGCCCTTTTGCTCACTACGTGTACACGTTTGGCCCGTGACATGAGAAAGCGCCACAACGTTGCATCACGAACGCACATTCAAGACGCCTTTGGCGGTGCAACTTGAACTTGGAGAGCATACCGCTTTCGTTATAATACGATGAAGATCTAATATGACTCTCAACTCTTCGTCAGACCATCTAATTATACATCCGATCCCCGGTGTTCGTTTGCTTTCTTGTTCTCCAGTCTCCGGGCCGTGGCTTTCTTCGGCTAGGTTGAATCCCAGCTTCATTCACAGGCCCCGCGCTGCACCAGTTCTGGAAGTCGCTGGTTTCCTGGCTAATTATGACCACCGAGGAGTACATTGAAGCACTTCTCGAAGTCAACGTCCTAGTTTTTCCGCATGCAGTGATCTCGAGGAATCCTGCAAAGACTCTGGCGACACATATAAAGGTCCCCTCGATTCATTCGCCATGTCATCATCGTTCTTTGCTTGAGCGCACTAATCAATCGAGCACTCACTCAGCCTTGCTTTCAAGATGATTTACAACGTCATCTCTCTCTCTGCCGCTACGTCTACCGAAAACCTCCAGGCTCTGGAGGAAGTCAAGAATTTTTGCACGACCGATCTAGGTCGCGGAGGGAAACAGCGCTGGACGTACCACATGCTTCCCGAAAATGCTGTCGACGAGGAACTGAAACGTCTGAGCGACCCCCGCTCGTCGAGTTCCGTCGATAGCGTTACCTTTCAACCGTGCTCTGCATACGTATCTCTCAATCAGGATCGGTACAGCGTCGAGGAATGGGACTTGCATGGCGGTCTCTGGCAGTTCAATGCGGTATACGACGGTAATCAAACACTATCTCGCACCTCGCAATGTTGCTGAACCTGCTTTCGGTAGGTCACTGCGGACATGATACTGTGAACTTCGTCTGCAGGCGACTCCCTTCTATGATAAGAATGTCGCTTCAGGCACTTCTCAGCAGCTCCGCGGATACGCTACCTAGTCCCGAGCTGGTCTCGGAGGCTCTGACAAACGCGATCAGGCACCTAGACGACTCTATTCGATCGGATCTCTTTGATTTTTTCCCTGGGGATAAACTCAATGGAATGAGCGACGACGAACTCAAGGAGCAGATCCAACGCCGCGAGTCTGAATGGGACACCATCTCTGCGCGGTGTACACAAGGTTCTACGGTCATTTTTTCTCTGCTAGACCCACTAAAAAGAAACTTGTGGGTTGTCAACTTGGGGGACTCCCAGGCAGGTATGCGACTGCCATGTTCTTTCTGCTTTGCTTTGGTTCATACGCGTGGTGTTACAGTGCTGGCTAGGAAGTTGCCTTCTGGGGAGTGGTCGGGTGTTACTTTAAACTCCCTGCATAATGGAAATAATCCCTTGGAGCGTGAACGCATCGTGAGCGAGCATCCGGGAGAACACTCATGTGTCTCAGACAACAGGGTCATCGGTTACCTCGCACCCACACGCGGTATGTCCTCGCGGGCATTTATTTCATTTATTTCAAGAAGAGTTGACCCTGTAACGTCTGAACAGCAATCGGAGATACTTGGCTGAAAGTTCCTGCTGTCTACACACGCCGTCTTTTTGGGGACTACATACCTGATTGGATGTCGACTCCACTTGTCAGGGAGTACGCGGGACGTCTCTTGACTCCGCCATACGTTTCGGATATCCCAGATGTACGGCACTGCGTGCTAAGCACCACGACAGACGGTCAAGAATTCTTCCTGGTCCTTTGCTCTGACGGATTACCGGATCTCTACGACGAAATCGACGCTACGCTCTCGGAGAATGAGTTGGCGGATCGATGGGTTCGCATTATAGCAGGCTCTCTCAAAAGACGGAAGGAAATGCCAAAAAACTTGGCCTTCGACTTGCTGCGCGATGCCATCGGTGGGGAAGATTTAGATTTGGTCTCACGCAATTTGACGTTAGAGATGGACGATAAGTGGATAGACGATGTTACTATACTTGTTCAGCGTTTCTGATATACGTGTTGGGACCTCTTGCCTTTGTTCTTTGCATTCACATCGCGCTCTCTAGAAATGGTATGTATAACTGGATATATGATATTGTAGATCATTGATCGTCGCTTGTCTTACAGAGTGTGTCCGAGGGGGAAATGCTGGGGAGTGGTAGATAGGTGACGTTATCCTGACAATAGTAAATGGAAACACCCTGCATAGTTCACTGCCTAGTACCAATGCTCTCGTTGCGAGGTCCACTTTTAGCGGAATGTACCGAGTTAGACTTGTTCCGTAAGCTGCACAAGGGACAAAGACGGACGAATATCTCAACCATGGGCCAAGTTATTGCAGCCTTTGTGAGGATTAGTATATAATATTACTGAGCCTGACGAAATTAACAACTGCTTACCATGCCAATACGCCGCATTTCGAAGATCATTGTCGAAGAGGACGCATGAGCACGATGCGCATATACCAAAATGTCATATATCTGACTTCGCACTGGTATCCTTTCGAAAGCTCTTGTCCACTCGAATTCGCCAAAATCATGATCATGGGTTTCAGGGTTGGGAGGTCCGGATTGTGCTCGAGGGTTATCGATGTGGTTCACGTAATCCCGACGTAGTTTTTCTTCTTCCGAACCTTCAAGTTGAAAGAACGAATCTCGGGGAATGAGTAGAAGATGGTGCTTCTCCGATCCCAACCGAACGTGATGAAAAGAGATCCACATCCGCAAACGGTCTGATAGGCTCTCAGACTCACTTCCCGACAACGAACGGCAAATGGCAGCGTAAATTTCGGGGACGAATGGAGCTGTCTCTTGCAATTCTGGAGGTAAGCCATCCAGAAAGCGTGCAAAAGTATCTTCAAAGAGGGCGCGGTTTGGCATTTCCACATGATTGGCGTTCGTAATCTTCTGAGTAATGACTTCAGGGAGTTGCGCGAACAAGGGATGTGTCCAGGATTCTACTAGAGGTTTCGCAACAACCGTTCCTTGGTCGGAAGGAAAAGAATGCGAAATGAAAGATAATTGGCTGGTGGCAATCGGTTGCCGATGTGCAAGGCTAGAGTGCGATGAGCTAGACAGCGACGCTCGTCCGCTATGATCTGGAGATTTGTACCGCGGCAAGTCAGTTCTTCGTGAAGCATGTGTCGTTGATCCTTTAGGGCCACGTGACTGCGATGATGTTGCAACATTTTGTCCATAGAAGCTATGACCATCACTAGATTCCCCATTTCGGGACTGGGTGGTCGACTCTTCATTGGATGGCATATCGGAAACCAAGAACGAGGCTGTTTTAGCGCCATAAGGTGTTGTCTGCTTGTCACGAACCGTGGCGTGGTCTGAAGGAACTTTGTGTCGTTTTTTCGGCGTGTAGTTGCACTCAGCCTCTGTATCTTCGGCGCAGTGATTGCAGACCGGAAGATTACGATCACATTTCAAATTCCTAAGACGGCACCTATCGCAGCGAGGGATGCCCCGATGGGCGGGAGTGGGTAGAGGCGTATATCTGCACTCCCTGCCGATGGCCCAGGAACAGTGGTTACAGGTAGGAAGGACTCTATCACACTTCAAATTGTTCATGCGGCAGTGGTCACAGCGTGGCTTGCCTCGTCGACCCTTCCACTGTGACTGACGAGCCATGAACACTTTCGGATTAGGTATGCGGATCGTAAGTTGAGCATCATCGTTTAGCTCCTCCGCGGAATCCAATTCCTCTGGAGATTCCGACATTCTTGGCGGGGAAGGCTGAGCGTGACGTTGCATCGGGTATAAAATGGCTGAGGCGCTCTGGGTGCCTGGATGGGGTGAAACCGTGATATTTAAAGTCGCTTGACCACCTGAGAGACAGGAAGGGAATATTAGACCGAATGAGTGACCTGACCGCCGAAAAACAGCTGGACCTACTGGGAAATAACGACAGACTATAAGCAAGACGCGGTGAAGATTCTTGAACGATTTCAACAAATCAAGTAGTCAGATATTTATCTTCGTATATGCCAGGCAAAGCGAATAAAGTGCGGGGAAAGTGGATTGCAAGACTCGTCGGACAGAGAGACAATCCTGCACCGCAAGCCTGAACGAACTTACTTACAAGCGTGACGTTACTGTCACACCACATTTATGGTAATGTAGTTGATCATTGTAAGTCTCGAAGAGAACGAGGTCGAGGAGGTCCCCCAGTCCACTGCAATACGAGAAGGCTAGTCAGCTCGATAGAGCGCCCTCTTATTCGCATAGATATACACACCGAGCTGCCTGGCATCAGCAAACTCATCAAGCAGTCCCCCCAAATCATCGATATATAGTTAGAGTTCGCGAATTACCGCATTCGGTATATGTAGTGGTGAGAGACTCCGGCGAGTACCAGAGCACTTTAACAGTAGTAACCGTTGTTATTGATCAACCACCTCACGGCTGATCAGTCCGTATTATTCACACAACTGAGCTCCTCGAGAGCTCAAAGGTATGTTCTTGCTCTCAGATTTCGGAATACGTGATACTTGTCGGTGGACATCATCATTACGACTCGGATTCACGTCACACGTCTCTTTCGAATTCAAGGTTCAAGGAACTCCTCCAGTACCACGATGGAGATATCCAGTCATAGAAACCCAACTCACACGTGCGATATGCAAAGTGAACCACTATGTCTCGTCTCCTTGGCCACTGCGGAATTCGAACCAACGATATATTTAGGCCGTGCATGTGCATGAGAGTCAATGCTGCACGTTCTGAACTTGCATATGTATGTATTAGTTCCCAGACCAGTTCTCTGGCTCAGACTGACAAGCTTCGAGATGCCACTCCCCTCCAAACTCCTTTTGGGGGCGACAAGGCATCTGTTCTATATTCATATTCACTTGAGAACGAGTATAAATGGTTGGCCAACAATGCGCCCATAGTCCCCAGGCCAACAGAATGCACTCTCTTCATTCGATTCTGACCTACGCGACTCAACTCACTTCTCTCATCTTATTTGGCCTACCGTCCGATGTCCCTGGCGTCGCATACTATAATCCCACTGCGAATGGTGGCTCAATGCTTGACAATGCAGGTGACGGATACGGAGAGCCTTTGAATGTGATCATCTCGGGTCTTAGTTCTCCAGACGTCCTAACATATGATGGTCTCATAAATTACGCACGCGCTATTGGGTTGTAAGCGTCCATTTCAACAACCCTCGCTCCGTATAATGGGTCTCTCAAGGGTGTATCGCAGCTCAGAGGAATGTTTTGACATTCACCTTGGAGCTCCCATGACAGCTAATCTAGGTGATGGGAATAACTGGGTCAACCAAACGATTGAGCTTCGTCAAGACTATGGTAGCGCCGATCTCGGGACATGTCTCGAAAGTTTGATCGGCGGTAACCACTTCCGGTTTGTGAACGCTACCACTTTTCATTCCACATGATCGTGACAATCCACTCAGTGTATGGCATCAAAACGGTACGGAGGCGGATAGCGGGGCGTTTTTCTTGGCTGTGTCTAAAGAAGAGGTAAAGGGAAATTCTGTCTCTGTCCAGTACTTACCCTTCTGCCTTGTTCGATTAGCCTATTACTGATGACCATGACATCGTGCCTGACGGTTATGATATTGGAAGGTGAGAATGCACGTATATGCTTCTGACAAGCGATAACTTGAAGCAGAGACAATTTGGTTGTGTCTGCGGTCGGCTTGACTGATTACGGTGGCATTGTGTACAACACAACTGCACAGAATATTACAGGTTTGCTTGCAGCAGGCTCGCAAGGGGTAAATCACGGTACGCTCGCCATGCAGAACTAACAGTGTTAGTGTTTCATCTGACTCCATTCCAGGCATTGCACAGGATGGTATTGTCACTCTCTTGACCGTGACGATTGTTTAAGCAGCTTTTACTATTTCATTCCATCGAAATCTTTCGTGTATGTGGGTTTGAACAAATTTATTGTAATGTTACGTCCGATGCAATTGAATGGGTTCTTTCTCACCACCTGCTCAGGAGACATCTAATCCACGAGGCAACACCCTGTTCTGTGCAACCTGTGTATTGTCCTTAAAACAACAAATTGTACAACCAAGGACATAAATTTCGTCAAGCGTCACGATCATTGTTCTCTCCCACATCCATCTCCTTAAACCACGTGGAGTCTTCATCCCTTGGCGATGGCGGAGGAGAGGAACACATAGGATAATCTACAGAACTCGGATGGTGATCGTCTCCGGCCGAATAGTGTCCCCCTTGCTCCCGGTACTGTTGCTGAGTACGTCGTTTCACGCGGTTAAGAACGAAGTCCAACTGGAGGTAATTGGAATCATCCACGGCAAATTTGCGATGCCGACGATCTCGGATGTGACTTTCGAAATCCTCAAATCTTACCCTACAGCTCTCGCAATACCCAGGCTTGCTCCCTTCGTCACGTTTTGGGAGCCTGAGAGTGTTTGTACTACGGCTCTTCCTGAGCAACGTCCCGGGGCGCTCTGGAATGTCAAGGGGTGGGCCCATGACGCCAGGTTTCCGGCTGGAGACATCCTTTCCAGTTACCAGTGAAGAAACTTTGCGAGAAGTGACAACCTGCTGCTGTATTCTACCACGCAGATTCGCGGGCAGTTCGAGAGCTCGGAGACTTCCACCTGCGGTGGAAGTCGTACCAGTAGTTGAAGTAATACCCACACTGTTTCCCGAAGCGGCGATGTAAGCGCTCGTGGAAGGCAAATATCCAGAAGCATGGACTGAAGTCTGAGTGTCCGGAAAATCTGCGTCGAGATCAACAAGGTCCTCCCTGCCAGTATTCGATACCTGTCGATGGAGATTGTTCATCGACACTGAACGTCGAAGATCACCTGCTTTGCGAGCAAGAAGCTGCGCCTGCGCCTGCCTCTTCCGCCTCAGCTCTTTTGCTACTCGTTGTTGTCTCTCGGTTTCCTTATTTTCTTCTTCGGTCCGTCGACTCTTCTCCCATCGACGACGTTCCCGTTCATCGAACTCAATAAATGGACCGCGAGATTTGGGGTGACAATAGAGAACCGGCCACGCGCCGCGTTCCTTGCCATCACGAGCCCTGTGCACAGGATATTCGAGAGCGTGAATCGTTGCCAATTCTTGCCTCATATCCTCCACCAACACAAAATAGCTACATTTTGAGAAGTATCGGAAATCATGGCGCTTCTGGGTCGGATCGCGTTCCGTGGTTCCATGTAAACGTTCCGATGCGAGTAAACGAGTGAGATTACGTTGAGTGGCAGTGGTTGTAGGAGTGTGCTGCACCCCCTGTAGATGCTTATTGGACGTAGTGAGAGAGACGGGCACATCGCATCGTTCCAATATACTGTCTAGCTTTGTGGTATTCCAGATCTTCATGTTAAAGGCTTGGGCTTTCTCGACAAGGTTGAAATTCTGTGAGTCAGCGTCCTCAACAGTGCGTCCTTTGAGCTTTATAGGGCTCTTGAGTGACAAAGCTCGGGAGACCGCGTTTCGTAGTCTACGAGCATTCTCCTTGTTCGAGATATTCTCTTCAGCGAGTATTGGTTGGTTGGTAATCAAGTGCGTGATCTCGTTTGAGAAGAAGTCTTCAACACGAGCACCAAGATGCACGACTCTAGAAGCAAGCGAGCTCCTTAGCGCCGAGGCATCGGGGTCAAGTTGATCGAGGTCGAAATAGAAAACCCAAGTAGGGAACGCCCGAGTATACTTGATACGAAATTCGTTCTTGACCGCTTCACGCGCTTGGCGTCTCTGCTCCTTGTCTCTGCGTTCTTCTTCCGGTACAGGTGAGGGAACTGGAGGGTCTGCAGTGGTCGACCTGACGCGCTTGGGGTTTATTTGGCTTGCAAGTGAATCGGCGAGTAAGTCGGGTGAACGGGGACGTTTCGCAGACGCTGATGGGGTCCGCGATTTTTGAGGAGAGTTGGCTAATTGCTGGAGGTGCTGGCGAGTACCCAACGGACGGCGGTTGAGGGCAGTGGCCATGATATGGTGTACAAGGACGAGACCCAGATGAAAGAAGAGTCAGTTCGTCAAAAGGTAGGAATCAATGTAGGTGATGGTGGCCAACAGCACGGTTTGCTGTGGACAAGACTGAGTGGTGCCAACAGTACCTACTTCACGCGTTTGGGTTGTCGATTCTCACGCAAATATCACACAACGCGTCTAGTCGCGACGCGTTCAGCAGTCACGAGCTACATTTAACGCGCTCAATTCAATTGATCTCAACCATCAAGCAAAGAAGTCCAAGCGACCAGAAAAAGCCAAGTAGTGTAACGCCGACGGGATCAATTGAATCAAATCAGATATGCCGATGCAAGAAATACACAGGTGAGTATTGGGAGCCAAAGAAAAAGATTAGGTTTAATTGATATCCTTCAGTGCATGTCTATCTACACCATCCATAGCATCGTCTCCGAGCGACTTACAAGGACCCCCAACAAACGCATCTTTAGAGATCCGATCAGATACCCCAGAGTTTGACTGCTCCAAAAACACACCAGAAAGTGGCAAGTAATGTTGAGGGGGAGACAAAGGAGAAGAGGGTGTAAAGAAGAAACCACGTTGGATAGAGGAAAGAAGAGACGTAATAGGTGTTCTCGGTGAATCCACGGTGCTAAAAATTTGGCAGGATTCGGTGGGCGTTAGTTGTTCAGGAACAGGTTCACTGGAGTCAGAAGAGGTCAACTGGAGGGGTTGTTCAGGAACGTCTGGTTCGTCCTTCGGCGGCATACAATGGGGCGATGGGGGCAAAGGTATTTCTGTCGGTGCGGACGACGGGCTTGGTGGGAGAGGAACTAAATCTGGGGTCATCTTCTTCCGTTCCGGCTTTGTCAGAGGTCGTGTGTTTGTCAGAGGTCGCGTGCTCTGCTGAACACCGACTGCAGTTGGGCGCTGTGGAATGGGTAACTTGCCAGGATTGCTCAGTTCTTTATCCGACGGTTTGTGAGATCGTTGAACTCCAAGGGAAGTCGATGAAGTGGGTCCCTTGACCTGCTTGGCAGGGATCGAGGATGAAGATGGGGCAACTCGTGTATTACGAGCGACAGGCATCTTTCCTGGAGCTGGCTGTTTGGAAGCTTGCTTTTCGGCACTGTGCGGTCTATCTACCGAGTTCGCAACTAGTGCTGCTGGCTCTGTAGGATTCCCAGTTGCTGTTGCCGATGGGAGTGGTATTCTTTTGGGTCCGGAGCGGACAGCATCAGCTATTTGACCCCGATCACGGGGAGGGTTGAGTTTTATTTGCATAGGTGGAAGACGCTGTGGAGCTCCAGTTGCAGATGTGCCACGTGTGGGTACGACACGTGAAGCGCCTACTGATGAGTGCGTTGGTTGACGAACGGGGGCAGGCACCTGAATAGCGTGGCGCTGAGCTGTACCAGAGGGATGCAACTGCATATTACGAGGTTGGATATCACGTCGCATTTGAGAAACGGTCCGTTGCCGAGGAGCATGCACTTCGACCGCAGCGGTCCGTTTGGCAGCGGATCGTTGCCGTATATTGGGTACTTGGTCTTCCACAGGATGCTCAGGGGGTTTGGGGACAGTTGAGCGCTGTCCTGCCACAGGCAACACTTTGTTGTTCGCTCGGCTTGGAGGTCTGCTGGTTGGCTTCTGTGCAAGGGACGATGCAATCTGGGGAGCCGAAGGGGCACCCTGGATGTCCAAGTATTTCTTCACGATAGGGGTGAGTGGAGTAATGAAACTCTCAACCCTTGCTGGCATTAAGATTTTGTAGGCTTTGAAGACTTCCTTGCTTGCCTTGCGTACGTCTGCGTTAGCGTCGCGTGCTGTTGACTTGATAAAGTCCTCAACGATACGGGCGCGGGGATCTTTCTCCAGATCAGGAGGATTGAAGCAATTGAGGCAAGCCAGCACGCCCTCCGCCGCTGTCAGTCGAGGAAAGACAGACTTATGATTGGCTAGTTCTGCGAGATAGGGTAGGAGAGATGGGAGTCGTGTGTGCTGGATGATGCTAAATATACATAACCTGGCACGAGAGGTGAAAACTTTGTTCGTTCTGCCACAAAGAGTGAGAAGGGCTGGCACGAATACGGAGACTAATGGTTCGAATGACGAGCCCAAGCCAATGGCCAATGCTGTCAAGAGCTCGATGGCGGCGCCCGACAACCTGCTACGTTCGGAGTAGATGGCATTATTCAAAGGTCTGGACATTGTGCGAATGCCAGAGACCATGTCAGAAGCAAAGTCGCAACCACCATTATTGCATAGGTAAGTGAGCTTCGAGACACCTTCTGTTATTGTGTCCCAGGTATCTTCAGTTTCATCTAGGGCGATTTTCTTGCGGGCTGCTTCAAATTCGATTTTGAGGGTGCTTGGGGAATGGCACGTCGTTATTGGCATGGAGTTGAGAGTTGAACTGAGAGTGAGTTGTTGGGATCAACGTCGAGTCTCATGCGGACGCGCTTGCAAGTTGTAACGACACTGCAACTCGAACACAACGCGTCAGTGGGACGTGTCACGGTCACGCGGAGGACCCACGTGATCAGCTGCCTTTTACGGCATTAGCCATCTCATTGAAACTCCGGTCATTGTCTCGAGTTCACTGAAGACGTCGGCGACATCCTCAAGATAAATCTGACGAAGGTGAGCTTGTTTTTAAGTGAACGGGAGGACTTTGGGAGCCATCTGGAACAATTTCTCGGGCGAACTCTGCTCTGGGACCTACAGAAAGTCAATCTCATGGCTGGATGCATCCCGTTCGCCTTGGATGGTCCAAGGTGATGTCGCTAACCTTATCCTCCGCCAGTTTCGCCATGTCTCTCGTCGTCCCCGAAGTCCATCAACAATTCCAGGTCCGGTTTTACTCTCCAGCTAATGTGCCCTATTTTGATATGTCAGTATTAGCACATCTTGCGTCTTCTGAACACCAACGTCGATGGCAAGCGCAAGATCATGTATGCCTTGACTGAGATCAAAGGTGTCGGCCGTCGTTATGCGAACCTTGTCTGCAAGAAAGCTGATGTGGACCTCAACAAGCGTGCTGGAGAGTTGAATTCTGACGAGCTTGAACGTCTTGTGACCATCATTCAAAATCCCACTCAGTACAAGATCCCTACGTGGTTCTTGAATCGACAGAAAGATATCGTCGATGGTAAAAACGTCCAAATCCTGTCGAACGCGGTCGACTCCAAGCTTCGTGATGACTTGGAGCGACTGAAGAAGATCCGTGCGCACCGTGGTCTGAGACATTTCTGGGGTCTTAGAGTACGTGGACAACACACAAAAACTACTGGTCGTCGCGGGAAGACTGTCGGTGTCTCGAAGAAGCGTGGTTAATCGTGTTGCTATGAATTCGACTTATGTTCAGATATTTTGTATGGCATTTTATTCTCGCAACATGCTTCATGATACTCGTCGCTGTATAGAGTATGGTATGTTGGGGGACAAGAAAAAGCCCTGATGCATGATGATTAGATGAGGATGATTGACAATGTTGGCTTATACTCCACCACTGTATTTTGATATAAAAATGTCACGTGACCGCCGAGTTCGCCATATTGGAAAGGTACCGACGGTGTACTAGTACTCGTAGCTACTGGGACTCAGAGGCTCGTGCTGGTAGCCCCAGGTCAAGTTCAAGATCGCCATGTCCACCACTCCAGGCCCAAAAACGAAATTGTCCGGGATACCTACTCCAGGTAAAGCGAGTGGCATACCTACTCCAGGAAGATTTCGTTCTGCTTCTAGTGTCACTGTTCACGCTAGTCTTGACCCCGATACCGAGTACGCGTCCCGTGCATTCGCAGAAGCTATCAAGTCCAATGATCCTGCACAACATCGCGCGAGTCTCACACACACCACCTTCTCGTCCTCGTCCTCTCCCAAATCTTCCTTCTCTGCTCTGCAGTCTGGAAGGCGGTCCGTCGGTGGTCGGCCGTCTTCTGTCTCATCTTCAGCCCCCTCGCGACCGAAGACCCCAACCGCACGCCCTCCAAGTCGCCAATCGGACTCATTTGCTCGTAGTATCAGTCGTGCTGGGAGAACGTTCGATGTTGGTGACAACGTGAGGATAGAATCGCTAGGTTATGAGGGAACCCTGAGGTACGTCGGCGAGATAGACGGCAAACCTGGGCTCTGGGCAGGTGTTGAGCTTGGCGGAGGATTCTCAGGTAAAGGCAAGAATGATGGTTCTGTCGGTGGGTAAGTCTTGTCAATCTCAGCACAATAGCTTGCAGCCCACAGTACTGGATTGAGCATTGTCTCCCAGTGGGCTTCTAGTGTCATTAATGTTCTCTCACTAACGGAACGCACATAGGAAACGATATTTTCTGTGCGCTCCAAACTGCGGCGTTTTCGTAGCTGCAACAAAACTCTCTCCTCCAACAGTAGGCGTAAATCATCGCCCATCATCGGTTGCATCATCTCGCAGCGGTTATATAACGCCTTCATTCTCTGGAAGAGTTACACCTTCGGTGTCAGTATCTATCAGCAGTGGTCGCATCACTCCTTCGACGTCACTGGGCAGGGTTACTCCTCATCATGACAATAAGATAAATCCTCTGGGAACATCTGGTCGCGTTACACCTGGTACTACACCGAGTTCTCGGAAATTGAAACCTATCCCTGCGCTTGGGAAGTCTCAATCCCCGTCCCATGGTTTGGAGGGTCAGATTACTTCAGGATCTCGAGCTTCCAAATACGTCGGCTTGACAGCCAAGCAGCTTAGTTCTCGTTCTGGGCAGACAGAGTATGTCCTCAGAGCACCTTCTTCCCCTTCTCGTACGTCTTTCAGCACGGAGGGTTCCCGCTCTTCCGATTCACCTTTTATGACTCCCAAAGCGGGTGCGGGGAAAGCCCCTAGCTTCGTGAATGGTTCGACCGTCTCCGGTGTCAAGTCTAGAGCTTCTCTGAACACACCGAGACCTAGGATACCGAGTGCAGTTGCGATGCCACCTCCTGCGTCTCCTGCACGATCAACGTCCCTAGGCTCAACGTACTCTCTCAACGATGACGATCGTGCTTACGACGATCATGCCCCAGAAAACCGCCCACCCTCTTCTTTGGAATTGACCGCGTCCAGTCAGGCCCTACAAGACAAAATCAACCAACTGTTAGGCAACTCATCCGTTTCTGACCCCCATGGCCTACACGCTACCTCTCGTATATCCCTTTCCCATCCCGTTCTAAATGGTGACGCCTCTCAGGCTTACGAATCTCAAATTTCCTCGTTGAATATGCGCCTCGAATCTCTTCAGCAGGACAATAAATCGCTACAAGAATCGCTTTCTTCCCTTCGTTCGGAAAGCGAACAGCGTCGGGCTATGGAGAACGCTCGTGACGTTGCTCTCGCCAGCGTGGCAGAGGTCGAGAAGGAACTACGTGTTCTGGAGAGGAAGTTGAGTGAAAAGGATTCGAAGGTGGACTCGCTCGAGCGTTCCAATGCACAGGCTGCCGCAGAACTCGAACGTACCAAAGTTGAAAATGACGGGCGACTGAATGACCTGCAAACGAAGCTAGACAGCAGCGAAGCCTTGATCAAGAGTCTCAAGGAAGCTATAGAGGCTAAGGAAGGGGCAGAGCACGAAAGCGACACTCTGTTGAAGGCTAAGAATGCAGAGATTGGCCTTCTGGAAGCGCGACTTGAAAAGGTGACCGCCGAACTTGAGATGGACCGAAGAGAATTGGGAGCTCAAATTGATGAACTACGTCAAGCAGGGCAGGCAAGTCTGTCTCTCAACTTTCTCTGAATCGTTTACCGAAACCAAGCTTTTCAGGAAACTATTGCTCTTTACGAGGAACGGCTTAGTGCTGCTGACTCTAGGCGATATGAGATGGAAGATCGAATTATCGCACTGGAGGAGCAAGTGAAGAAAGCTGCAATTCCGTCTTCCCCTGGCTTAGCAGCTCAACGCGCCGCCTCGGCCCTTGAAATCGATAATGAAAGTCTCCGCGAACAAGTCCAACATCTACAGAGGAAAATCTCCATGATGGAAGATGCGCTTGAGGATGCCCGAGCAGCAGCAGAGAGGGAGGAAATTGCTGTGCGAGAAAGAATCAAGCGGTTCAAAGAGAAGGAGGAATCTATGCGAAGCGAATTGACAGAGGGCCGCAAGACGGTAGAGCAGGTCGTGAAGGCAGAGGCCATTGCGAAAAGTCGTGTTGAGGAAGTTGAAGAGGCGTTGCGAGAGAGCACTCTGGCCCTCGAGAACGTGAGAGCAGAGATTGAGATTCTCCGTTCGGACGCAGCGACGGCGGATCTGAGCACGACTGATGTCTCCTTAAAAGCTGCCGAGATTTCCCGTCAAGCTGGCCTCGAGCGTGTTCGCCTAATGGATGAGATTCGAAACTTGACTGATGAAATAGAACACTTGAGGACAATATCTCAGTCTGATTCGAAGTCGGCGAATGACGAGGCCACCCATTGGCGATCGAAGTTTGAGCACGAACACGCCGAAGTGCAGTCCTTACGGAAGATTCTTGAGGACAGGTCCTCAGAATTGGAGTGTCTGCGCAAGAAACTGAACCGCGAAATGCCAATGAATGGTCTTTCTGAACTTCCAAAGTCACCGACGAAGCACGAGTCAGACGAGATCAAGGGACTCAAGTATGATATCTGAAGTCAAGATGCTTCCCCTACTGATACGATTACCGCTAGACACCTAGTTCAAGAACTGCAAAAGGAGGCTTTGACTGTTTCACAACACAACAAGCTATTGGAATCCGAAAATAGGCTTTTGATTTCGGAAACTGATCAATTACGACAGGACCTCAAGATCCTCGAAGACAATGTCGAGCAAAGTCTCGCGACACAAGAGGCTGCCTTGGATGCTGATGCTCAGTCTTCAATTTTCTCTTCAGATCAGCAGGGGAAGTTTGAGGGTGAAATTGAGCAACTCAAGAAGCGACTTGCAGAAGCAGAGTTGAAGACGGCCCGGGTGACACATGATGTAAGTATGGTGGTGATAATGTTTCTCGGTCTGACCTGAGGAATCTCTAAGCTCAATAAGGAGATAAGTGAACTTGAGACGCTAATTGAGTCAAAGGTATTTGGGTTTACCTTTGTGCTTGGGTCACCACTGACAGTCCTGGCTCTAGATCTATCGCGAAGTGCGTTTTGACCTAAGAGGTGTGGACTGTTACTGATGAGCATCACAGGATGAACTCGAGCAAGAAGTTGAACGACTCAGAGAGAAGCTTGCGCGACAGAAATCATCGAAGAGTACCGTTGAACCAGTTGACATGGTGCAGCGTCGAGTCTCAAGTGCGTCGACTGTGGTGAGCAGTGACGACGGCCTGCGGTCTCAGGAAGATGTTTGTGAGATTTGCGAGCGGCCCGGTCATGACATTTTCACGTGTGACCTTCTTAGGGAAGACACACCTGGAGCGTTATCGCTAGGTAAACCCACGTCGGATACCTCACAGCTGTACTGTGTCGATTGCGAGGGCTACGGCCATGTGGCTGCTAGCTGCCCTCATTCGCTGGATGTTTTCTAGCAGTTGCATCTTGCTTATGACTTGACCTTTGGTTACTGAAATTTTTAGCATACAATCTTTGACATGCCTACGGTGTTATTACAATTTCTAGATAGGGGCTGGATTACCGGATTTAGTATTAGTAGCGAAGCTGGTAATGACTCTTTAGGTGCACGTGCACCGTTCTCACGCAACCATACCGCCAACAAAATTTCGAGGCTCGCGATAACGATCTGAGACCTGCAATCATGTCCCGTTTCTTCAGACAAGCCGGAGACTCTGACTCTGATACAGAGGAGTCAGATGAGGAACTCCTCACCAGCGGTGACGAAGATGCACCACCAAAGCCTGCAGCCAAACCAACCGGCATGTCTCGATTCCTTCGGACTGCTGGTAGTGACTCCAGCAGCTCAGAATCAGAATCGGAAGACGAAGACGCAGACGAAGACGAAGCGCCAAAGGAGACAGAGAAGAAAAAAGGTAGATTTTTGCGGAGCGCTTCTGAAGACGAGGAGAGCGAAGATGAAGATGTGAAACGTGTTGTCAAGAGTTCCAAGGACAAACGTCTCGAGGAAATAGAGGCCACCGGGAAGGCAATGGACAACGCTCTTAAAATCAATGATTGGGTGGTAATTTCTACGGAGTTCGACAAGTTGCTACGTCTTGTTCAGCGTCAGAGCAATGCTGCAGAGCCCATACCTCCCTTTTTTATCAAGACCCTCATCAGTCTCGAAGATTCTTTGAACACTGCCCTTGCGAAGGAAAAGGAGGCCAAGAAAAAAATGAATGCACTCAACGCTCGTGCTTTGAACTCCATGAAGCAAAAGGTCAAGAAGATAACCAAGGAGTACGAGAAGGAAATAAATCAATATCAATCTGATCCCGAAGCTTTTGAGCGTGAATATTTGCAGCATAGCCACCCCGCCGAAACCATCGTCGCGAAGGTGAAGAAACCCCAAAAGGTTATTGAAAGCGGTAGTGAAGACGAACAAGTCGACGAGAGCTTTACGACTGTTGGAAAAGGCGGGAAGGCCATGCAATTCACCACCGAAGCCATCTTCAAGACTCTGAAGATCGTACATGAGGCCAGGGGTAAAAAGAATACCGATCGAGGAGAACAAATTCGCGTACTGGAGAAACTCCTCGAGGTCGCGGTCACCCCATATCAACGCATCCGAGTCTTGTTAGCTTCGGTTTCCTCCCGTTTTGATTACAACTCTTCGGTCGCTTCTTATATGCCTATAGACTTATGGCTGGCAGCTGAGCGCGAAGTTGACAAGCTCATTTCTATCGTCGCCAAGGATCCTGACTATTCGATACAAGAAAACACAGAAGATTACGATGAGCTGCTTGAGCGTTCCCCTGCCACAGAGCCTGACGGTGTTGTTCGCATCAGAGGTAGTATCATCAGCTTCATAGATCGCCTCGACGACGAGTTCACAAAAAGTTTGCAAAATATTGACCCTCATGGTACGGAATACGTTGACCGCCTCAAAGATGAAAAAGTCCTTTATCAGACGATATGCCGCGCACAAGCGTTTTACGAGAGTTCGCAGCAACAAGAGCCTCTTGCGCGAGTTATCATGCGACGGCTGGAACACATTTATTCGAAGCCGGACGCAGTCGTTAGCGCTCTTGAATCCACGCTGGCTTCATCAGAGGTCTCGCCCAGTGTCACGCTTGCTTCGTCCTCCTCCACATCGAACTTGATCCACGCTCTCTGTGTCCATCTGTACAGGGCAGACAATTCCTTACTACGGACCAGAGCCATTCTTAGCCACATCTACCATCACGCCCTTCACAATGATTTCTATACCGCTCGAGATATGCTGTTGATGTCACACCTTCAAGAATCGATTCACTCTGCTGACGTTCCCACGCAAATATTGTATAATCGAACTGTCGTCCAGCTCGGCCTGTGTGCCTTCCGCTGTGGCTTGATCAAGGAATCACAGGCGATGCTTCAGGATATATTTTCCACCCAGCGAGTGAAGGAACTCCTCGCCCAGGGCGTCCACCAACAACGATTCCAGGCTCAGCTCACTCCTGAGCAAGAACGAGCAGAGCGAGCGAGGCAGCTTCCCTTCCACATGCATATCAACACAGAACTTCTAGAGGCTGCTTTCCTGGTCTCAAGCATGCTGGTAGAAATTCCTTTGCTCGCCTCAATCGACTCGGAGGAACAGAAGAGAAAAGTCATTTCGAAGCCGTTTCGCCGTCTCCTAGATTTCGCAGACCGGCAAGTGTTCACCGGTCCACCCGAGAGTACCCGTGACCATATTATGCAAGCGAGCAAGGCACTGCAAGATGGAGAATGGGAAAAGTGTCGGGATCTCATCCAAAGCATCAAAATATGGAGTCTTATGCCAGAAGCTGCCGCAGTCAAAGAGATGTTGGAAAAACGTATTCAAGAACAGGGCCTCAGGACATACTTGTTCACCTATGCCCCCTTCTACTCTACCCTTTCACTTTCACTGCTTTCGCGAACCTTTTCGTTGCCGCTTAGGGCGGTAACCTCAATGGTATCGAAAATGATCTGGAATGAAGAACTTCCTGCTTCATTGGATCAATCTACTGGCGTCGTCGTGTTTCATCGCATAGAGCTCTCTCGCCCACAACAACTCGCGCAGGTAATTGCAGACAAAGTTAGCAACATGGTTGAGCAGAATGAAAAGGCCCTCGACGTCAAGCTGGGAAGCAATCTTGGATGGGGTGATAGAGGAGATACGAAAGGCGAAAAGCGAGGGGAACAAACCCAGGAACGTCGCGGTAGAGGGGATCGAACAAGGGGCAGTTTACGTGGTGGTACCCGTGGAAGAGGTTCCCGGTTTGCACAAGGCCTTGGAAACCAGATGTCGAGTCATTTGTCACAACGAGCACGGTGATGTGAAGCATAGGTGCTGTTCGATGATGTATTACTTCCATAAGAACAATGTCTGTACCTCTACTCGTCGGTTCCCTCATTCGAATCCTCGTTGTCTTCTTGGTCTTCAGTCTCTGCCCCCCAATCAGAGACGTCAAGTTTCTCGTTGCGATAGCTTTCGTTCTCCTTCACCTCATATCCGCCTTGAGTGACACATCGCACTAGTTCAGCTTTATTCCCAACTGTCGTATTCCTGCCGAGAATAGACCCTTCGAGTTTTGCCCCGTCTAAAATAACGCAGTGGTCAAGCAGCACACAACCTGATATTTTCACCATCTTCCCAATTACGCAGTGCTTTCCGATGACCGATTTCTTGATCGTCGTCTTCTCGTCAACTTTCGTGAAATCACCAATCGCCGAGTCGGCAGAGATCGATGCCTTTGGGTCGATAAGGGCTCGTTTCTGCGGGTCGGAAGGCAAAATGAAAGATGTTTCATTTATGAACTGGGTCGATGATCATTGAATTGTTGTAGACAACCTTTGTAAGGGGAAACCTACATGTCGGTTCGCTTCCAAATAAACAGGCAATGTGTTAGCCCGGACACAATAACCGCCGTCTGCTCGATGAATGACCACACCGACTCTGAGATTTCTGGACTCTGGGCGTACATCCTCCAACCCCGTAGAGGAGGCTGAGAGAGAGGGCACGCGTCCGTATTTGGTGCGCTTCGTACTTTGATAGTGGACCCTGCACAACCAGGGGAAGAAATCTTCCTTCAAGGAGTCCAGTTCCGTTTTGCGCTGCAGAATTTCCAAGATATCGCGTGTGCAAACATAGACATGAGAGTCCTGAAGTTTCGAGGAAAGCTTTGCCCGAGGGTATCGCGAGAGTAAGTTCATCCGTAACTCAAGCTCTTCAGTGTTTCTATCTGCGGTGTCAAGTGTATCAACGTACAAAAGAGTGCCTGTTGTGTCATCCCAAACCATCGGGGACGACTGGGGGTGCGAGCCCCATTCATCGGGAGCGGCAGATTTTTCTGATTTAGGTGCTTCTAGCCAACAAGACGTAGCAATCGCGCCATCCGAGGAAGCCTCGATACGGAATTTGTCGAGGAGTTTTGAAAGAGGAAGTGAAGGGGGAGCAACGATGTCACAAGGAAGTAAAACAAAATCTTCTTGAATACGGCTGGAGAAGTGTCTCAGAATGGAGCATGTCCCAATTCCGAGTTCCTGAGATTCGTCAAACGTTTGGATATCGACATGCAGGGATGTGGAGGATACGGGGAATTCAGAGTGAATATAATGTGAGATGGAAGGACGGTGGGAGGGGGGACAAATGAGTAGGACATCTTTGATCCCAGATTGCTCGACCCACGAAAGGACGTAGTCGATCATGGGTTTATTCGAAATGGGAAGCAGTGCCTTTGGACAAGGCTCGTCACCGACATCGTCTGTTAACGGTACCAACCTGTGGGGATTCAGGTTCCGAGGAACATCCTGAGTGCTGCTACTCACTTGTTTCCGAAGCCTGCAAGTACTACTGCGAGAAATTCCCGGGTAACGGTTTGGACGGGGTCGATGGTGAAGTCCATCGCTATGACTTGATAGCGGGATGATTCGAGCAGGCAATGTTCCTACTCGGACAGGATTGATTTCGAGAAAACGACCAGACAGAACGACTATCCTATGATCACGAAGGTTTGGTAAAATTGGGACTGAGGCAGATTCTGGTACTCCCGGTCGGTGTCGAGTCAGCGATAAGATCGTACTGGCTGGGGGTCGACTACCTCTTACGTCGAGAGATTTCAGACCACCCTTGGTAAGTTGACAAGTTTTACTGGTACCCTAGTACTAGTAGCATGAGCTTGAAGTCTAGGATAATGGCTCTGCGATGGCGCTGAGGTATGCACACTGTGTGAACTGAACGGGACGTGCGAGCAACAGATTGATTGAGCCATTTATTATTCATTTCCATCACCTTTCCGTGCAAGTCCCCCACAGGACTCGCCAACTTGGATATGGTACGAGTCTCTGAATTGGCTAGATAGTCATGTCAAGACCCGGCCCATGTCAATGCTCACTGTCCTAATTTCAAGAACGAGCCATCGTCCTCCCGGAAGCAAGGAGTTGGAATCACCACCCGCTCGAAACAAAGGGTCATTTAATGGCTAAGGAATGTCCTGCCTTTGAGTTGACGACGGCGGAGCACTCTACGGCCGCCAACAGTCCTTTTCCTAGCAAGAAATCCGTGTTTTCTCTTCCTCACGCGTTGCGAGGGTTGATACTCCGTGCCGCGAGACTTGAAACGAACACCTGGCATCTCGATGAGCGGAGATGGTAGCATCCACCGTAGAGGATTCGATATTCTCGAAGAAAGTGTGGGGGTAAGCAAGGTGGGTCGGACCATCCGAGTTGCTCTAAAGAACGAAGAAAATAGACTCAACATGTCGAGTGAGCCGTAGAACGTCGACGAGCGTCCACTAGTTGTAAGGTTGTGGAGGTATCAGACCAAGTCGTACTAGTTAGACCATAGTTTTCAGCTTCCCACGTCGCCTACTTCCAGCATTGGCAACCCTAGTGCGGTGGACTACCGACCCTGGCCTGGCGTAACCCTTGGCGCGGACAACCACCTTCAGCCTTGCGACTGACGACCGTCTCGGTCCGTCATCGTCCAAGTGAGCATGACCACCGGGCAGCCTTCTGTGCACCAGCTCTTTCGACGTCTCGAAACCGTCGGCAAAGGTGCTTATGGCTCCGTTCACAAAGGTGTCCATCTACCAACAGGGAACGTCGTTGGTCTCAAAATCATCAACCTTGATACAGCAGATGACGATGTCGAAGCCATACAGCGCGAGGTTGCACTGCTTACCCAGCTTCGCGATGCACCGAACGTCACCAAATACTATGGTTGTTACTTAGATGGACCCCGTGTCTGGATCGCCATGGAATTCGCGCAAGGAGGCAGCGTTCGCACTCTCATGCAAACATCCAAGGATGGAGTCCTCGAAGAACGCTTCATTGCTATCATCACTAGAGAGGTTCTTATCGGTTTGAGCTACCTCCATAAATCTGCGATCATCCACCGCGATATCAAGGCCGCTAACATCCTCATCACCGCTACCGGCAAGGTCATGATCTGCGATTTTGGTGTCTCCGCGTTATCCGCCACTACCACGAGTAAACGGAACACACTCATGGGAACTCCAAATTGGATGGCACCAGAGGTCGCGCAACCAACACCCGTTTATGACAGCAAGGCTGATATATGGAGCTTGGGAATCATGGTCTATGAGATGGCCAAAGGCGCCCCTCCGCACTCCGATTTGAGAGATGCGTTCAAGGTTATGCAACTCATATCTAAAGTCCAGCCCCCAAGATTAGCGGAGGGTGAAGGTAGCAAAGACATGAGGGACTTTGTCGCTCATTGTCTTCGAGAATCACCAAGTGATCGTCTCACTGCCGACGAGCTTTCAAAGACAAAATGGATAAAATCGACGGCGAAAGTAAACGTGGGCATATTAAGAGAGCTCATCCTCAGATACGACGCTTGGATACAAAGTGGAGGTTCCAGAGCCAGTCTCGTTGACCCTCTTGACTGGGAGAATGAAGAGAAGAGAGACTTGCACAATATAGCTGAAGAGGAGGACAACGAACTCTGGGAGTTTGATACCTTTAGACGTCGCTCCCTTAGACCTTTATCGCAAGCAGACGACGAAGTAGAACCCCCGAGTATCTCGGACATTTCTTCCATGGCTGCGACAGTACGTCCTACACCCAGTCGCTTACCTACCTCCTTGCGTGGCCTATTCGACGACGGTACCGCGTCAAATGCAAGTGACGCTTTCCAAGCACCTTTCCTTCCTTCGTCACCACTACCACCCCCTCCTCCAGTGACGATCACCCCAACTGCCACGCCTCCGGTTCAGCCATCCTCCTCATCACCCAAGAGAGACGTTGTTGTTACGAGAAGGAATAAGGATCTTGAAGATGTGGACGATGCGCAATTAGCTAAATATAACGAATTTTCCTTCCCTTCACACCAATCTCACTACTCACTTGATGCCGTAACTTCATTGTCATCTCCTACCAGCCCTTCGCCGACACTTGCACGAACTCAATCAGAAAACACCGTTGACCTGGATTCCTCTCTTCCAGTCCAGAGTCACCCTCCTGGGCCTTCCATCTCGAGGAAGCCTAGTCTTATCCGACAAGCTTCTGTTGCTGTTATGGAAAATATACCAACCTCATCCCTCATGCCTCCTATCCGACCCTTTGCCATTCGAGACAGGAACGGCAGTTCATCTAGCAAAGGTAGCGATGGTGCCAACTCGACGAAAGGCTTAACCCTACCAGGGTTAAAGGATGCTATCAAGGTTCCTGTTCTTACGTCTGAGCACCAAATGGGGATGACCGATTTGCTTCCACCATCACCAACGCCCGCCATTCCTAGCTTCCAACCAGGTATCATCTCCCCTAGGCTAGTTGGTTCGCACCCTCTCGGCAACCGCATAGATCAAAATGCATCAACAATATCACTCCCTAATACGCGGACTACCTCGCCACCGCCTCGTCTGGAACAGCGGGGCAAATCCGGTTCTGCCAAGTTCTCCCATTCCTCATCGCTCTCGTTGACGGCCGTACCTGTGGAGTCTACTCTTGGCCCGCCTATTCCTCCACTCGACTTTGTCTGTCTCACGGGATCACAGGAAGCTACGAACTCTTACCTTGCGCGAACAGTGGACGATCTCACGAGATGGTTTTCTGTCATCGAAGTCGGATTCGCCAACATGTTGGAGCAGTCAGGCAGCGATGCAATAGCTGAGGAACAGGAGGAAACACTGACACACAATTCTTCCTTCGATACCATCGGCGACGCAGAAAGTGATGACCATGTCCAGCCAAGGCGTACTATGACCATAGATCTTCTTTCAAACATACCAACCTAGGAATCATCGTATTTTGTGCATTGTACTACTAGTCATCTACAGGTATTTATTACCCTATCCCTCTGCTTGGCATTCTACGCGTATCTGGGTTTTTGATGACGTTAGATATAGTTGTGAGTGCTAAGGTATTCTATGATAACCCTGACTGCCTGTGTAACATCAGATTGATCTGTCCTGATATGAATCTCAGGGTGTTCTGGGGCCTCATATGGTGCAGATATCCCAGTGAAGTCTTTAATCTCTCCCGCACGAGCTTTCTTATACAAGCCTTTGGGATCACGCTGTTCCACAACAGCGAGAGGAGCATCAACAAACACCTCGACGAACGCCAAGTTAGCCTTTTGATGGAGTTCGCGGGCCGTGTCACGATCCGCACGGTATGGCGAGATGAAGGCAGTGATTGTGATGCAACCTGCATCTGCAAATAGCTTGGAAACCTTGGGGATGCGCTCCAGTTAGAAGACCAAGAAAACCACACACTATGAGTGCTCTTTCGTACCTCTCCAATTCGTCTAATGTTCTCTACTCTCGACTTTTCGTCAAATCCGAGATCCTTATTTAATCCAAAGCGAATGTTGTCACCATCAAGACGGTAGGTGAATTTATGTTGGTGAAGAAGGTGCTGCTCGAGAGCACACGCTATGGTGGACTTTCCGCTTGCACTGAGGCCAGTGAGCCAGATCGTAACCCCCTTTTGCTGGAGTAACTCAAATCGTTCAGCGGAAGCGACGGAACCTGCATAAGTGATGTCAACCTCCTGCTACTGATGACAAACTGATTTGGATACGTACCAAGGTGAAAAGTAATGTTAGTAGCCATTGTAGCTACCTGCCTTTAATGCCCGTTAGCCTCTACTCTCCTCCTCAATTATGAGGTAGACGTGGTTCTGAGAGTAAGGCTTGAAAAAGACGGACAATCGCCAGCATATCTGAAGTCTGGGCAATCGCGAAAGAGTTGCGTGTACGTGCAGTGTCACAAGGCCGACAAGTCCGAAGCATACCGATGCCATGAGATATTCAAGTGGTACGTTTACAGTGCTTGAGTTTTAGCTCTAAAGCAAAGGGTGTCGGTAGGAAATAATACAAACGTGTTTTATCCAGTAAACAAGAAAACCCGAGGATATCAAGCAGCTGCAAAGTCCCTCTCCAGAAAATTCTGATATCAAAAAAGTTGAGAATCGCAATGGTATCCAGGTATCAAGAAGAGGAAGAAGTGCACAACCAAGCAACGGACTTCTTGATAGCTTCAGTGACCTCTTCGGCGCTCAGAGGTTGATCTACGGGAGGACAGTGCAAAAAGAGCACCTTGGTTGTAGCTTTAACGTCAGTCTTTGAGATGGCGCGTCTACTCTCCGCTAAAGAGCAATAGTATATGAAGTCGCAGAGATAGTGGCCGGCGTCTAAAGAAGAATAGACTTGCTGCAAGGCAACAAGACAGAGATCGAGTGTTCACAGGTAATAGCAGAGGTGATTGAATTGTACTCTCACCTCGACGCCAGATTTCTTGAGGTGCTGAACCAATTTCTCGACGTCGACCTCTGTATGGATTTCATCGGGAAATGATTCGTAGCCTTTACCAAAACCACGTTTCGGTGGTTCGCTGCCCTCGATGGGAGCTTCAAGGTCATAACCCAATCGTGCCCTCTCCATCTTCTCTGCCTCTGAGGGTTCCAAAGGGCCGCTATTTGCCTCTTCGCGGGCAATGCGCACGATTGGGGCATGACAACCCTTTGCATCCTTCATGTTATAACCAAATTTATGACCTGCTCTTTCGATCCGCAGTGGACCACGGCCAGCGACTCCCACATGGAAAATGAGATCGTAACCATCTGGGGGAGGGGGAAGGGTATTTTCGATGGGAGGAAGAACAGGGGGACGGGCATGAAGACCTGGAACGGTAGACAGGACATCCACATAAGTACATGGTACGTTGAGGGCTGTGATATGGATTTCATGGGGTATAGTCGTTGTAGGGGAAGGGTGAGTGTCAGGGACAGGAACTGTCGTTGAAGACGCATCGACATGTAATACGGTATTGTGAAGTGGTTTTACGGCCAGCCATGAAGGATTAACTGGGTACCGGGCGAACGGCTGGCGGGATGACAGTTACACGTCAGGAGAAGGAAAGGAGATAAGGAGGACAGGATGACATGAACTCACACCAAAACCAGTGATAAGAACACGGTAAGAACGAGGGGGGGAGGAGGAGGACCCGTTGAGGACAGACATGGAGATTTGAGGCTGAGGAGTGCTACGGCGAGGTCAGGTCGTGAGCCAGCCATAGACTACTTACACTTGGGTAGGGTAGGAGGGAAAAAAACGTATTCGTGGGAAATGAGTAGCGGGGGAGTCCGGTCAGACAAAGTCAAGTCCGAGTCTGACTGCGTTCGCATCTCAAAGTCAACTCCAACCTCATGCTCTCCTCTGCTCTCCGCACTTCACTCGTGCAGCCATCCCTCGGCCGGAGGGCTGCATCCACCATCGCTCTCAAGTACTCTAACGCC
Source organism: Chalciporus sphaerocephalus (assembly GCA_038094055.1). Lineage (NCBI taxonomy): Eukaryota > Fungi > Basidiomycota > Agaricomycetes > Boletales > Boletaceae > Chalciporus > Chalciporus sphaerocephalus. The sequence goes on from JBBPTH010000013.1 coordinate 77,793, forward strand.
ATTTACTCCGCAGCACTCGCAAAGTCTCCCCAGGTACTCTCAAAAGTACAGACTGAGCTCACTGTCATTTCAAAATCTATTGCCGAATCCCCCGAGTTGAACGCCCTTGTTTCGAACCCCACCCTCTCCGCCAAGGACCGTGCCGCTGGTCTGGCCGCTATCTTTGCCAAGGCAGGGGGCCCAAAGAAGGAACCTGTCTCCGACGTCACCAAAAACCTGTTTCTCGTCCTTTCCGAGAATGGCCGCTTAGGCGAAACACAGGGTGTCATTGAGGGTTTCAATGAGCTTGTCGCTAAATACAAGGGAGAGCTAGAGGTCATCGTCACTTCCGCCGCACCTCTTTCAAAGGACGCGGCTACCAAGCTTGAGTCAATCTTGAAGCAATCCCAAGCAGCTCAGCATGCTAAATCGCTCAAAGTTGTCAACAAAGTTAACCCCTCCGTCTTGGGAGGAATTGTCGTGGACTTTGGCGACAAGAGTATCGACCTCAGCGTGTCTTCGCGTGTCAACAAGCTGAATAACCTTCTTCAAGAATCAATATAGACGAAGGCTGTGGAGACGCTTGTGCTTTGGTGGATAGAGAAGGTCCCACTTTGACGTGGTATCATTAGAACGTCAGATATCACGCTTTGTGTATATTGAAGATTTGCCAGCCGTGGCGTGATACCATCTCCCGAAAATGCAGATGCTGTCTCTGTCATATTGTCATGAACCAGCGAATCCCAACTTTAGATAACTTGAGGAAGCCCGATCACGAACGCCAAGTCTTGAGCTTCAAGGTGAACTGAGCGCTGAGCTTGATGTCTGCATGTTTGAGTTCCGTCGCTTATACCAGAACGGTCGCGGGCCGAAATTCGACTCTCACCAGTGGAGTTGCTGAGGTCAACGTTTCGCCTTCGCTCTTCCTGTTTTTTTTTTTTTTTTCTTTTCTTTTTGTATTCTACGTACTAATCTGTCAATTGAACCTTCTGGCAACGTCTGAATGTCGTCTGGTAAGTCAGATGGTTCTCTCTATCCCTGCCATCATGATCATCTAGATGACTTCCTCCCTCACTGAAAGCCACAGTAACTTGGTCGGTCATTTAATGTGTTCCCCACCCCAAATATCTCATGATCAGCCATAATTTACAGCCCCGCGTGCTCGTGCTCTGTTTTTGAACGAGACATCAATAATCACCTGGATAGTGGCTGTTCCAAACACAAGCTGGATCCCGCTAGACAGTCCCGCGGCGCGGACACCAAAGACGGATCGAAGGGTAAACTAGCACCCATATTCACGCAACGGCGACACGTATCCACAGACGTATCGGAGATCAATCATGAAGAACCAGAACCATCTAAGAAACGAAAGCTAGACGTCTCTTTCAAACGATCCACATACCAGGCTCGTTCCAATCAGCTCGCGGATTCGACCTCGAAAGTCGGTAGACCATTAGCAGAAAGACTTCGCCCACGATCTCTTGAAGAGTTTGTTGGACAAAAGCAATTGACGGGCCCCCACTCTTTGCTGAGAAACCTGCTCGCCACGGGAAACTTAGGCAGTATAATACTGTGGGGTCCACCCGGCTGTGGGAAAACGACACTTTCCAGACTCCTGGCGAAGGAAGTGAACTGTACATTCAAGGAGTTAAGTGCTACGTCGTCGGGAATAAATGATGTGCGCAGTGTCTTTGAAGAGGCCAGGGGGTCTCTTGCTCTGACGGGGAGGTACGGGGCTGTCCTACATTCTAGCATTCCGCTGACTACATCTCCGACAGGAAGACTGTCCTCTTCTTGGACGAGATCCATCGCTTCAATAAATCGCAGCAAGTTGCGTTTCCTTGTTCCCTTAATGCACTGATCTTAATAGGTGCTAGGATATCTTCTTGCCATATATCGAGAGAGGTCAAATTCAGGTACAACTTTAGCTCTTGCATGTCCATTCAGCTCAGCTCGCTACCATCCAATTAGATGATAGGTGCCACTACGGAAAACCCCTCTTTCAAACTCACAGGAGCTCTCATTAGCCGTTGTCGCGTATTCACATTGGAACGCCTCACTGACGAAGACATGCGAGATATAGTTTTTCGTGCCATGGAGCGCCTTGCCCGTGAAGATGAGCCAAATTCATCTCAGGTTGTGTCATGTAGTTCCCAAAACTCAACTCAGCCTCCCGACCAGTCAGTCGAATCGAGCACCCTGGAGCATCCGCATCCCTCTTACCCTCAATTGAGCTCTCGCGTTATCTCGTCCGTTGTATCTTTGGCTGCTGGAGATGCACGAACAGCTTTGTCTCTGTTGGAACTTGCTCTTTCATCGAAGGCTGATGTCCCAGAAGAAATGCTTCTTGTCTCGTTGCGACAATCGGTTTCCTGCTCGTACGATCGGACTGGCGAAAGTCATTATGATATGATTTCCGCTCTCCACAAGTCTGTACGCGGTAGCCAAGGGAGTGCAGCTATGTATTGGTTAGCACGCATGTTGACCGCTGGCGAGGATCCAATGTATATCGTTCGAAGGATGATCGTCTGTGCGAGCGAGGACATCGGGCTGGCCGACAATCACGCTTTACCATTGGCAATCGCGACAATGCATGCTTGCCAACAGGTTGGGATGCCAGAATGCCGCATTAATCTAGCTCACCTGGTCGCGTACCTCTCCGAGGCCCCGAAAAGTACACGTGCCTATGAGGCGTATAATCGTGCCGAGGTTGCAGCAAAAATGGATCTTACTGCGCCAGTCCCTCTGGCAATACGCAATGCCCCTACGACACTGATGAAAGAACTCGGTTACGCCGAGGGTTACAAATACAACCCCCGCTACATTCATCCCGTGCACAATGAATATCTCCCGACGGCAATGAAAGAGGAGGTGTTCCTGAAGGGATCTGAAGATATATCTGATAAAGTCTGGGATGAAGATGTCTTGCTGCAATGGGAGGCAGAATGTAACGGAGGACGCCCTTGGGCTGGTCGTTCGAGTACCACACCGGCCCAATCTTACGCCGAGCCTTTGATCATCGACAATTCGACGACTGTTTCACATTCTTGACATATATGACGGGGCATACCCTCACCTTGATGAGGCCTATAGGGAACAGTCGTCGGATCAATCACAATAGCCTTGTTTCTGTCTAGCCCACGAGAATACAATCTTGACGAGTTTTGTGGACGTCACCTTCACGCAGTACAAGTGATGACAAGGTTCGTTGTGCTTTTTATCTCGTCAGTCACCGGTCACCCACGAATGCCACTAATTAAGCACGACTTGATGTACGTACCATGGAGTTGAAAGAGCAACGCCCGCGAGCTGGGCACCCTAGGCACGTCTCTTGTAGGGGAAATTATCATCATTAACGACACGACAAGTAACCTCACTGTTACGAGGTATTGCTTGAGATGTAATCGAAGACTACATTTCCCCTATAGTCACCCGAACGTTGTCCAGAGGTTTGAAACACGCCCATAGTCAATTATGACCGGTGTTTCCAGCAGCGAATCGCCACGACGCAAGGAAATGAACAGGGCTTTGTACTAGCCCCTGAGTGGGTTGCGTCACTTACACACTCAGTGTATCAACTTCCCCCTAATGATACTCTCAGCCACTGTTGTTTTCTCTACAGATAACAGATAAAAAGTCAGTTAAAGCTCACCCGTTTCCGTAGCTCTATCCCGTTTGAATACTTCAACTCTACCCCATTATTGGTCTGAGTTTTCTTACCCAACCGTAGGTGGGCGTGTGTAGCCCGTTCAGCCTGGTTTTTAGGCGAGGTGTTCGTGCAATTGACTTGCGATGGCGAGGCGTATTTGCCCTGCGCAGCGTTAAGATCTCGGAGTGTGGATTCGTTCGAAGCTAGCGACCAGTGGCAGATGCTATCTCACAGGGCCATTTGCTACTCCGGGGTCTTAAGATCATCCATTTTGTCGTCTTGGGTAGATATCATCTAGCCGTCTTCGGAGACGCTGGATTTCCGCCTAGGTTGAACTTGAGGACGCTTCGATTCCTCGTCATGGTGCGGTATGGATGTGAGCTTTGACATAGTGATGCACGACGTACGCAAAGTTCATAACCGATCTACAAGTCATCTGATTGGGTAGAATCGTTAGATGGACGCTCGGGACGAATAGTTCCATTATGTTCATCATCAACCTAGTCATCTGTGATTGACTCCGAAGATTCATGCACACTGGGCACCTCCTGTATTTGTGACTCGTCTGAGCGCGACAAGCTCGTCAGAATAGCAACACGATCCTCCCCAACAGCGAACGGATGATGTTTGGTAGCTTTAAGTTCTGCCAAGTGAGAGAGAGAAGTTGCGCTGCCGGTGCACAGCTATCCTGTTTGGCCTGATAGCCTTCCTGATAAGCCCGTGATGAGATCACTAGGGTTTTTATCCCACGTAGAGCTAACTCTAGCTGACGTCCAAAAGTTACATTGCATTGGTTTGTCGAGTTCATAACTTCAAGTTCAGCACACTTTTGAAAGGGCAAAGACTATCATTATCTGATGCTCGACAAAGTGATGTTCGAGGACTCCCCTTGGGTTGTGAGGACAGAATTGTGCAGGAATCGAACACGTTGGGCCCGACTGAAAGGATCAGAGAAAGAACTGCTGCGAGGGTCCGAAAAGGAGTCCACGAAGAATGAAGAAGAGGACCATCATTCCAGTTTCTGAGCTGATATGACCAATGAAACCGCCCTTGAAAAAAAAAAACACAACCACTCCAGCTCGGCACGCCATTTGTTTGGTAACCATTGCATCGCTTCAAGTTCTCTCCGGAGCTGCGGCGGATTATCATATATACGAATGTCTAGACCTACGGTTATCGGTCTTCGATGGGGTGCTCCTCGAATAATAATGAGGATTGACCTGGGTACTAGCTAGTACGCGAAGCACAGCCACTCCTGCCACCAAGTTGGTCGTTCGACTCGGAGAGGAATTATAAAACAAATGTTACACATGTTAGCTCCATGAGATTGTCATCCCGGGCAGTGCTGGCTGGCAGTCCTCATCTCCCCCTTCCCTTCGTTCCCTCTGTTCGCATCCCACCCCATTTCGAGAACAAAAGGCACCTCGTAGTAACCATCACCACCTCAACAATAGAACTCGTAAGTACAATGGAAACAACACGCTTTCAACGCGCAGCTCAGTCATGCTCCGTTATATTATCCTTCAAGGACCCAGCATCCCCGTGATAGCTGGCTCATATCCACCCTTATTCTCTCCTCCCATTCCACACACATGTTCGTCGCCTGGACGCGACGTTTCACTCCCTTTCTGCTTTTCATCCCTGCTCTCCAGGTTGCTGCCGGCGATGGAACACTATTCACGTCGTCTGTCACCTATTGTGCAGAACCTGACGCTCTCCTCGTCGAACAATTCGATGTTGTCTACTTTCAACAGAACTCTTCCATCTGGTTCAACATCTCTGCAGCTAGCGTCGTCAGTCTCATGATGACATTATACACCATTCCTCTCATGACATTTCCTTTCCGCAGCAACCCAATGTTAATGTGTCCGCCAACATCATACTCAATGTATATGGAATGCATCTCGTCAACTTCACTCTTGATCTTTGCAGTCTCTTCAATGGTGCTCTCTGTCCGTTGCCAACATACAACTTCACCGGATCGGATTCTATTCCGCTTCCGTCCTCTTTGGGTGTAAACGACAGGATTCCTAGCATAGCATTCCAGATCCCAGACCTCGAGGCCTATGCTCAACTCACGTTGACTGAGGTCACCACTGGTGAACTCAAAGCCTGTGTTCAGTCCACGCTGTCCAATGGCTGGTCAGCCCGACAATTTGCAGTGGAATGGGTGACTGGTGCTCTTGGCCTTCTTGCTCTTTTTTCTGCAATCTGGTATTCGCACTCTCCCGATACTCTGGCCCCTTATCGTTTGTTTGATCTCCTCTATCTCTTCCAATGGGCAGCATCCACTGCACTTCTTGATTTGAATTACTCGTCAGTTTACATCGCCTTCGCGACCAACTTCTCATGGGCACTGGGTTTATTTCCGGCTGCGCCAAACTCTCCGATCCAGCTCTCGATTAACAACATGCGTCATCTCACCGGAGGTAACATGGCGGATGCCTCAGGCGGCTCAGCGGTGGCCTTGGTCAACAGAATGCTAAGCCCCTACAATGTGATATCGGCGCTGTCTGTCGACACGGGTTCACAAACTTCGGGTCCTGGAACAGAGAGTTTGATGGCCCTCGGCAATGTCCCGATGAACGATTTTGCTCTGTCTACGTTGGCTACCAACGCGCAAGACAACGCTGACACTGTCCAACTCGTCACTGCAACTTCTAGCAATGTGCTGCAGGCTGGCATTCCCATCTATGTCAGCTATGGAGGAATCGCAACTGCCAATGCATTCATGACCATATTCCTTGTAATGTTGATGGTATTGGCAATTTTGGCAGCGTCGCTTGCGCTAGGCTACGCTGTCGCTGTTTTCAGTTCTCGTCGCAACTTTGGCCCCTTTCTTGGATGGAAGGAGCGGTTCCCATCATTTGCTCGCGCATGGTTGTTGCGTGTGTGTCTGATTGCCTTTACACCTGTCAGCATTTTTGCTCTGTACCAATGGACTCTGAAAGACTCCTGGCTATCGATATTGCTTTCGGTGATACTGCTCCTCGCGGTGTCCAGCTATATCCTCTTCTCTTGCTTCCAAGTGGTTCGTGTCGCAGTGCGCTCGGCACCGTCCGCGCTTTATAAACAACCGGAATACCTCGACGTATATGGTCCTTTGTTCGCTCTGTACCGCTCTGAGCGGTATTTTGCCGGCATAACACTGATCGCGGCCATCTTCGTCAAGGCTCTCTTCACATCATTTGCCCATGCGAATGGTGAGGTGCAAGTAATAGTGATTCTGATCGTCGAGTGTGCGCTCCTAGCACACCAATTGTTCTTCCGACCTCATAAGACGAGAGGCGCCGACGTTCTCGGGACCTATCTCTCTATCACACGCGTTGTATCCACCGGCCTCCTCGTCGCGTTTGTGGAGACCCTCAACCTCGCTGCTATTCCTCGTGTGGCGATTGGGATCGTCATTGCAGTCATCATTTCTATCGCCGTCATCGTCATGTTCTTCAATACCCTGATCAACCTTGGGTTGTTCCGTTTACCCTCATGCCTCCGACGTCGTGAAGCGCCATCTTCCGATGTATCTACCGTGGAGAAAGGCGAAAAGGGAGATGCGATAGGACGCCCCCGGAATCCTACGCCAGATAGGAACCTTCCATTGGATCCTAACACCAATCAACCGTACCCCGAAAGTCCTTCGCATGCTGCCACGGAAGAACATAGCACGTACTCTGAAGAGTCGGGTTCGACGACGCTCGGATCTCTCCTGCCTCGGCGTTGGTCTTTCCAACCCTCGCACGGATCGCATTCGCGGACACCTTCACAATCTCAATACTCATCCACGAACGCCTCGTCACCTCGACACTCTCACCCTCCCTCACCACTGTACCCACATTCCTCTGCATCGCACAGTAGACAACCAACGATCGACGAACACGCACCCGCGGCATATTAAAACGTGCATAGAATACTGGCATGGTACTCCCATAATGTTTTCATTTTCTTGCATTGTGTATCGGTTCTCGTAGACGAGCTTTATCTGCATTTCTCTTTATCGCTTTTTGCATTACACTTCCTCCACGTACACTCCCTTCATGTCTCAATAGATTTCCGTGGCTCACGCGCAATGGGACGCTTTTGGTACCAGGATATAGATCTCAGGCGTATCGTAGTTTATTTCAGAGCTGGGCGTCATATAGCAAGGACAAATTGACTCGTTTTAAATAACAAAAAGCGATACATGCATAAGTAAAGAGTTAGTACAGGTATCTATGCAGTGAGGAGCGACGAGAAAAGAACGCGAGCATGCGTAAAGAAAATTCATACCAACTGGATGGTAAACCATCCAGCCCGAGATGTGGGCACTGCGTTAGGACGGTGCGCCATCGCCCGTAGATGGCCGATCGTTCGACTCCCGCTCTACCTTCTCAGAACTGCTGATCACGCAGTCTTTACCCTCTACCAACTCGATCACTTCCTTCATTTCTGCCAATGTTACTGTCGCACCCGGTTGAGCACCGGCGGGTTCTCTTGCCATGGCCTCGTCCAGTTCTCTGCGAACCTGCCGTGCGCGCAAGAAGAAAACAAGGACCGCAAAGGTCAAGACAACCGTCCCATGAAATATAAGCGCATTCTTCATGTTGTACGGCGGGTTAGCAGTTGCGGGTGCACGAAGGGCACCTTCGGCTGCATTGAAACACTCAGGGGTTGATGAGGGCAGCAAGGGGAGATTGACCTACCGAGGATGAGGATGATTCCAAACAGGTTCCCGCTGGTGTACGTCAGTGTTAGCCGGAGCGGGCGAGAGCATTCATGCTCACCTGCACCAGAGAAGGGCTGCGCTGGCTTCTGCATTCCGTGTCAGTTCGACTCCGAGTTCCAGACCGACTGGAAGCATCGTCACTGAGGAAACGCCGATGATGGCCATTATGGCAAAGAGGGCGGCGGTATTGTTGGGGCGAACTTGTAGATCACGATCAGCCCGAGGAGCGATGACGTGGAAGAAAAGAGAAACATACTAGCCCATATTAAAGAGAACCAGCCGGCCGCGACGACTGGAGCAAGAATTTTCGCAGTGATGCCCAATCTATGTGTGAATACTCGGTCGAAGAGGGGTGCCGTGATGATGGAAGAAGCGATGCCAGAAAGGAGCAAACATGCGCCCATCAATCCGGCGATGGTGGGGGAGTATCCGACGGGTCCCTGTCACAGTGGAATAGAAAAGAAGGCAAGAAGAACGACGAGGATACTTACGAACCACTCGCCTGACAGGACGCTGAGTACGTTTGAAGCGCCTACCAAGATTCCGAAAAGGGTTACGATGATGGCAAAGTCGAGGCGTTCACGAGGAGACATGTACGCTTCGTGTGATACGGGGCGCCCCAGGAGGGCACGACAAAGAGCTGAAAGAGGTTGAAGTGGTTTTGAGCCGGCATACGTGGGGGGTGTAGGAGGTGCTTCGCGGATCAAGAGGACGGACGGTGCGACGGCGGAGGAGATGATGGCCAACACCAGTATTGATTGGCGGGAAGTGCCGACGAGAGGGGAGAGAAGTTGACCGAGTGCACAGCCTACCGGATTGGCTGATAAGGGGGACAAGAGTGAGAGAGGGAAGGAAAGCAGAGGACAAGGGCGGACCGACTGCGATGACCATGGTTGCAGTGGTTCTGCCCCTGAGGTCGAACCATTGTTCTGAATACCTGGGACCGAGTACTTGGAAGACAGGTTGAGCGAAAGCAGAGAAAATCTGGCCGAACATGAGGAGGGTATACGCAGAGGAAGACGAGAGGGAAGGGACAGTGGCAGCATAGCGAACCCAGGCGGAGATGATGGTGACGAGGGCGGCGAGTTGAGCCTGTAGAGGAAGAGGAAGGGGATGAGGGAGAAGAGGGGGGGGGGGAGGAGGAGAAGAAGAAGAGACGAACGCAGCGAGCAACACCAAAGCGAGAGGTGAAGACGGGGACGAGGAGAGAGACGGGAATATAAATACAAGAGACGACGTTGCCGAGCCAGTTGATCTGGTCCACGGACACGCCAAAATCGGAAGCAGCTGATCGGGAGAGGGTGAGCAAGGAGAGACAGGGGGATAGAGAAAGGGAAGAGGATGACCTTGTGTGGCTATCGGACCGAACCAGCACCATGGCATGCCAGTGACGAGCGCGAGAAGTGTGAAACCAAAAACACCAGAGAATCGCTTCTTGTAGAGTCGGTACCTGACAGGAGAAGATGTCATACCCGGGGACGGAATGTCAGTTACCGAACAGGAATCGTGCGGTGAGACAACGTCTCGCTCAGGCGACGAGAGAGACATTCTCGACGATAAGCGCTCGTCATAGGACATGGCATACACAGTACGTTATTTCTGACAATGAACCCTCAAGGTACCGATCAACGCCATTCAAACTCAGACATACGGAGCCGAACTGAAACTGGTCATGCGCCACCTCTTCTCCGTTTTCGAAATAGGGGTATACTTTCTTCTTTGATGTCCGCGTTCGTCGTCTCGTTCCACGCCACTTTGGCCCATTTCGTATTCTCTTCTTCCTCTTTCTTCACCTTGATCTGTATCATCCCTGGATCGTAGATCTCGCCCAGTCCGACCCCGATCGTCTTCTTGCGCAGTTTGAATGCGCGCACGTCTTCCTCGCCCGTGTCCGTACCCGATGCCGCGCGCTTCTTCGGTCCTTCCTCCGTCTCTCCGCTGGCAGCAGACGTCGTCACCACCGTCCACGCACCGGGAGTACCCGCATGCACTCTCCGCTCTGCCTCGTCTGCATCAGGGTCTCGATACCCGAGTGACGCCGCAGTCGTATAATTGGCATACCGGTCTCCCGGTGTCGCCGGTGTCGCCGGTGTCGCCCTGGGTGCAGCCACTCCGACCGCACCCTTCGAACTCGATCCTCCAGAGCCACCACCACCACCCGCACGACCCGACGCAACATCCATCGCGTATGCTGCCTCTGCAGCCTGTCGTAAATGTCAACCATCCCGGAAAACATGACAAGACAGCTTTCAGACTCACCTTACCCACACTCGCCATGATCCCCTTCTCTTCCTCCCTCTCCCTTGCCTTCTTTTCGCCTTCCTTGTACAACCCCCTCACAAAACGTTCTACATTGCCCTTGTGTCGCAGTCCATTCTCGTGTTGTTGTCTCGATGGCTTGTCATCTGCGATGTAGATGTTACAGTACTTGCAATGATATCGTTTGTGCGACACCCAGTACTCCGACATGGTGGTGGTAGCGAAACCAAGTATTGATTATGTAAGGCGATCCTCCATCCATTGACCTTGCGCGTGGATCAAAAGGTAAACTTTAGCGTGTCAGACCTCCAGCTGCCACTCTTCTAGTAAAACTTGATCCTTCTCGCCACTTTCGTGTTGCTCACACTTTGTACTACAACAAGAGTCAATTTGAGCGATCTATCCATCCCAATGACCGAACATCCTGCAAAAGAGTCAACCGACATCGAGCTCCTCGAAGATGTCGAAGAGCTCGAGGAAATTAACGCGCTCACTGAGCTCGGGACAACCCTGATCAAGGCAATCCTAGAGAAAGAGCCATCAGACAACATCCGGGATCTCATCGATGCAGGTGCACCCCTCTGGTTTCAGGACAACGAAGGCACGTCGCCGCTGCATGCCGCTGCCTATGTGGGCAACGATGCCCTCGTCAAGCTCCTCCTGGACGAAGGCGCCGTATGGAATGAAGGCGTGTTCCGTTCATTCTCGTCCTGTACCTCGTGCTCATATGGCACGTATACCCCGGATCAGTGGACAATCTCGGAAACACGGCCGGCGACATTGCACTTTCAATCAACAACGAGGCGTGTTATACCCTCATTCGCGATGCTGGTATTCGCGCAGAATTACTTCTCGCCCTCGTCTCTTCAAAGTCTTCTCTCATTGACACACCTTCCTCGTTGGTAATTCGCAACGAAGACACCTCCGCGGTGGGATCCACAGATGCATTCCTAGCATCACACCTACAGTACACCAAAGATAGCAAGGGACAAGAAATATGTCTCCTGAAACTCGATAACGGTAGTGAGATCGGTGTCATGATGGGCTGGGAACGCGAGATCAGTGAGCTCGACCCTCTACCGGTCCATGCCGTGGTGGGTATTGAACACGACAGCATTCAGTGCGCAAAACGGTGGATGAACTATGCTTGAATCACCCAAAGTCGGAAACAGGACTTAATGTGCTCAATATCGGATTTGGTTTGGGTATCGTCAGTTTATCGTGTTTTCTTTCGCCGTGCGTGCGTCTGACGATCTAAAGATCGACACCATGTTCCAACAACTCTCCAAACCACCTTCACTCCATGTCATCGTCGAGGCACACCCTGAGGTGATCTCTCACATGGAGAAAGAGGGCTGGAACGAGAAGCCAGGTATAAAAATATTCAAAGGAAAGTGGCAAGACGTACTCTCGAGCGACGAGTTCCGCGAGCTCGGCAAGTTCGACGTCGTCTATACCGATACATTCGCGGAAAACTATGACGGTGAGCTGGGTGTAACTGCGGTGTGTCAACCGACCGACTTTTACAGAGCTCCACAAGTTCTTCAAGTGCCTGCCTGAACTACTGGACGGGTCCAATGCCCGCTTCAGCTTCTTCAATGGATTAGGTGCAACAAATGCGCTTTTTTACGATGTCTACACACGCGTGTCTGATTGTCACCTGTCTGAGATTGGTGCCGAGGTCCGGTGGAGTGATGTCGAAGTTGGAGTTGATGACACAGAACCTGACGACAGGTGGGGCGATACGCGAAGATACTTCACACTGCCTATATACCGCCTGCCTGTTGCGCAGCTGAAGACAGCGTGAGGAGTTTGATTGTTACTCACTAACCACTGCTCTGTGATAACCATCCGAGCCTCAAAATGTGTACATCACTATCTTGGTCAGAGTTATCCAGAATCCTGCAAGGGAGTGATTCTACCCAGTGGCAGATTGCAACTGAAATGCGTAGATGTTCGCATGGGACTTGCCGCTTGTCCTTTCTGGCTCCACACAAGTTCTCGACGATGAGGTTTGTGGTTTGTGTATCCCCGAGTGTTGCCGAAACCGAAGGGGGCCATCAGTGCGCATGATCACAGTGAGGGAGAGTCTTGGATCGATCTCAACTGAGTTGGGCTCGAGCCCAACTGAAACATTCGCACTGGAGTTGCCGAATGACTGTCCTCTGCTCACTGAGAGTCTGCTGTCAATGTGAAACTACACTGGCGTAGACTTCAAACCGTGCGCATCGCATTCCATGATCAGATAATCCGTTGAGCATGACAACGGGTGACAAGACTGAGGACACGTCTTAGGCTGAACCAAGATTTCTTTTCAATCTACCCTCACCACCACCTAGCGATCTCGCCTGGCGCGAAAACACGACGCAGAAAACCTTTCGAGCTGGACTCTCGTTCACAGTGCACATTCCGATCAACGACACCTTTTCTACTAGCTCTTTCTAACTGCCATGAGTGTCCCTCAAGTGACCGAGAAGCGAGCGACCACCGATGTTGTAGTGGAAAGACCTTTGCCCCGCCATTGCTTTGCGCATGCATCCTCATCTGGACCAGGAATTGACCCGCAACCAAGTTCCACCCTTTTTGCCTTCCGAATTGAGTGGCTATGTTCGTCTGCATGTCCCTTTCATAGTATCAACGAATTCATCGCCTTCGTACCCAGGTTACACCCCTCCATTGGGAGAATCGCGTCTCCTTCCTCACTCAGATGGCTGGCCAGTACTGTCGACCTGCATTTGAACGCATCTTTCTGTTAATTCTCATGCTGTATGTCCTTGACCCCTCCTTCCACCCTTCAGCATCGGTATCATACCCGCCCATGCAGGTTGACCTTGATAGTCCCAATCACCACTTACTACGTCACCATACACATGATCTCGGATCAATCTACTAACGATTTTGAGGCGGAAGTCTGGTACGCACGCCTCGTCAGTTTTGGGGTTACTGTCGCCACCTGGATTCTTCTCTCCGTGCCCATGCTTTTCTGGAAGTACACGGGCCGAACCAAAGTGGCACGAGCCGTTGATCGGTGGACCAAACAGGACGCACGCTCTGCAGAGACCTTTGCCGCCGCGCTGATCTGGAGGGCAAGCGTTCCCGGTCTGTTCGGAGAATGCATCGTACGTATTAGCCACGATTCTAGTCCTCAACGACCTGATAGGAACTCCTTTGTTGCAGGTATTGACGGTCACGGTGCCTGCGTCTCAGAAAAGCATCTTCGATCCCGAGGGTTTCCTGCCTCCTTATATTTCAGCATCAGAAGATGCGGCACCCCCTTATAGCACTTCAAGAATGTCTCAGTGGTCGAGAGATGGAAAGGGTGGTCTCAAGTATGGAGACATCCCTATTTACGAAGAACATAAGGTCAATCTAGCCTGAAGGAGAGGATGGAGATGATGGACCATGGGTTATACGGGGATGAGATGGCGTGTGTGTTGTGTATTGGTGATGTTGATTAGTTCGGTGCACAAAATTGATTGCCGACAAGTTTCGCACTGGTATGTGTGCACGAGTACTGAGGTACCTAAAAGCAAGGGAGTAGTCCTCAGAAGTCTACCCCGCGTAACCCGACCCGCCTACATTAGAATTGCTGTACGAAGATACAAAGCTAGTATATACCCATAGACCAATACCACCGTTCATTGCTTCTTACCCAAGGCTAATCTTCTTCGCCCCCATCACTAGAATCCTCCTCGGAATCCGGGGGCACTGTCATCAGATCATTGAGACTTTGGCGGAAAGACACATTTAGTGAATGCTTGCAACATCGAATGAGAAGGTGCCCACCAGTGCACAAATGGTCTAAGAATTCGAGCAACTTTTTCAAGTGCCTGCATGAACGTCTCTTCCAAAACCTCGTCGTCAGTGAATCTGCACGTGGACAACATGTCCCGGTCAGCACAAACACATTTCTGAAAAATAGTCCCAGGACGTACGTTCGGAAGACCGCGAACGATCGGCATTTGAGAAGATCAATGTCTCTGTTTCAGGCATCAGCACACGCACAGATAGAACATGACAGACTATGCACTTATGCTTCTTGTCAATCCCTTTCGGTGCCGTCTTTAGTTCATCTTCAGAACCAAAGACGTTCTGGCGCTCTCCCTTCGGGTGTGGGTGTGGTTCACCAAATTGCTCCACGAATGCTGGCTCTGAGATGGTCTGTCGGAGACGGTCTGAGGAGCGCAATATGTTGTTCCTTGTAGTGTGAAGATTTGTGATTAGGAGGACGTCACGAAAACTCCGTAGATCTTAGTGCTGTACCTGATCATGTTGAGCTCAGTCTTGGCTGGACACCATGCACCACCAGCGAGCATACTATGATTTCCTGGTTTGACTGAAATGAGATATAAGCGTCAGACAAAGAAATACGGCGACAAGAACACCCACCTGAGCTGGTGTTCGGCAGGACTTCAGGTGAGGCATAGTAAGCTGCAAGCGGAGTACTCACACATGGTCTCGGGTAAAGGTTAAAAGGGAGCCTAGGTACAGTGACGAAATGCTCACAGAAAGCAAATGTTCCCTTTCTCCCACTCCTCGAGAAGCTAGCAGAGAATCCGGTTTTGTATGGTGTCTTGTCATTGCTGAAGCGGATGTCTCTGTAAATTCGATGAATCACGTCCTTGGGAGGCAACGGTGGAATCTGAGGGTCCACTTCAGAGAACATTGTAGTAAAGGCTTCGATGAAAGCCTTGAATTCCTTCTCGCATCGTCGATACACAGGTTCTAAGTTTCAAATAATGTAAGCAACAGCATCTGCAGTGATATCGGTCCGCTGCATTACCATGAAGTTTGAACCTAAGATAGAAAGATGATAGTTCCAAAGTCGCGGATGTACGAAAAAGCTATCCTACTCACCAGACACGATCATTACAAGTTGGGTCTTGCAAGTTCTTTAGGAAATCCAGCGTGTGTCTGGATATCTGACCCTCGGGCGCCCATCCAGTCTTGGGTGCTTCGACAACTTTACCGACGATTTCTTGTCCATCTTTGAGCTCTACT
Source organism: Chalciporus sphaerocephalus (assembly GCA_038094055.1). Lineage (NCBI taxonomy): Eukaryota > Fungi > Basidiomycota > Agaricomycetes > Boletales > Boletaceae > Chalciporus > Chalciporus sphaerocephalus. The sequence continues at coordinate 93,383 of JBBPTH010000013.1, forward strand.
TCGCTACCATCGTCATCCTCGCCTTCGTCTGCGCTGTTGGCAATCTTACGCTTCTTCCGCGCTGGCTTTGCCTCTGAAGTGCCTTGCTTGGCTGTGGACTTGGGCTTTAATCGCGGTGTTGACTTGCCCTTCGAGGGAGTTGATTTTTGCTTTGATGGCGGCGCGACTCGTCGGCGTTTCTTTCTACTATCACTGTTGTCGAAGTCCTCGTCAAGCGCGTCGCTATGCAAAGATCTCGTGTCTTCGTCGCTGTCGCCTCCAGATGCGTAGCCTTCTTCGGTCATATCTTCAGTTGGTGATTCAGAGTGCGAATGATGAGCATTCGCGCGTTTCTTTGTTCGAGTGACACTGCGGCTCGCCATCGTTACAATACAAAATGCCAATATCAGTGCAGAAAGTTGGATGTGTGTAAAACAAATGTAAGTTTGTCTGGTCGGGTTTTTAATACCGCGTGATTTGTAACTCGCTGGCCATCACAGCGATCTCCATATGACATACTACTATACTAGTTGCCCGGCTTGAACTTTGTACATCTCACAAACTATGAAGATGGTGACCAAGCTCTTCAGCCGTAGCGAGGGCACGTCGTAAAGCTGCGATGATGGCAAGGGCACATGTCAAAAGCAACCCATGCGGGTGCTACCTCGGAGGTGATGACAGCCATTAAGGAGCTAGGTGAAAGCGATGACTTTGTGTAATTGCATGATACCTGTCGAAAGCAGAATACAACATCAAGTAGTTACATGCCTTCACCTTGACAAGATTGTCGCCGAGGCTCGGGAGAGTATTGAAGACTCGGGCCACATAAAAGACATGCAGCGTGCAAGGACAAACGTACTCGAGGAGTCGCTTCGTTCCAAAACGATCAGTCATCCTCATGGATAGTGATTTTGTGATCCACTATACGAGGTGCCTCAACTTGTTGAAGCGTAGGCTCATTGTTGTCAGTGAGACGAGGTTCTTCAGAGCCAGTCTCGGGTCCGTGAGGACCCTCGTCCTCACTCCCGTCCTCATCCTCGTCGGTTTCCTCTCCTGGTCTCCTGAACACAAGTTCTTTTCCATTAACCAATCTCCGTTTCTTTAGTGGTGCATTACCACCTCCTGTCTCGCCAGAGCCTGATTTCTCTGATGGTTTTATCTTTGCACGTTCCTTCTTCTTTTGCCTCTTCGCTCGATTCTTCGCGGTCTTCGTCTCCGCGACCTCTTCAGCTTCTCTGCGTCGTCGCTCAAACTCTGCCGTTTCCGCTTCTTTTCTGGCCTGTTCCTCCATAACCTTGAGCCTCTCATATTCGCGTCTCCTGCCTGCTTTGTATACGTGGAATTCACCACTTCCCGCACCCGCACTTGATCCTTGCACGTTTTTCATCATCTCCCGTGCAGGGCGTATGGTCTTCTCTTTTGGTGGCGGGGGAACATAAGCTGGTTTATTAGGATCCTTGAGAAGACGTTCCAGCTGTGAGCGCTGTCGCTCAAGTGGGGTGAGTGCATGACGGGATGAACCCGGCGCTGGCGAAGCAGAGTGAGAGTTTGGTACTGGGGAATTGGAGGTTGACATCGTTGACATGGATCGAGTCCAAGATTGTAGCAAAACATTCCACAACATGCAGCAGTCAGTACACACTAAGTATTGATGAGATGTTTGAAAACGACTAGGATACATGATGCGATAATTGTGAACGGGGCCAAAAACTCATAACCATCGTAATCAGGATCATACGACTATAGACAGATGGATATCAGAATGTTGATGGTGTGCGCACGAGGAGCAAGAAACTCACGAAGTACCGCGTTTATGCAGCCATCATTCTCTGGGTTATTGGTTATTTGGGCATATTTCCCGAAGACGACCTTGCCCCCAGTAGTAACCATTCCCAACTCTGAGACATTAACTTCTATTACCGTTCCCTTAGTCAAAACACCGAGTTGCGTGTACATGGGTGATTGAGGGTTTTTCTTTACACCTAATATCTGCAGCTGAAACGTTGCTTTCAGGTCAGGATGGGTGACGTTTGCCTTTTTGTATCGCAGAGCCATCGGTCTGATGAATCGTTCCATCTTGACTGGTTTTCTGGTAAAGCCCTCGCCAACGAAAGTGGCTTTCGTCACCATCCGCTTCCAAGCTTTACTCTTACTCTTCCCAGTCTTGACTACCTTGAACATCTCATCTTCGGCGATACCGCGAACCTTGGGTAGTGGTACAGAGTATTTTGCGGCCTTGTCTTTGCGCTTTTGTTTTATGGCGGTCGAGAGTGCCTTTGCGTCTTTCTGACCTTCTCTGTCGAGTAGATAAGTCGGAAGAGCACCATCTGGGACTGCAGAAGAGTCAGCCTGTTTGACATTGCGCTCGTCGTGTGCTTTGAGAGTTTTTTTAAGTTGAACCTTTTCGGCGTGACGTTTAGCATGCAGGAGCTTAGCCTTTAGACCGAATGTCTTCTGGGCAGTAGCGGACTGTTTGTGGACGGCACGAGCCTCCCTCTTCCGCTTGCGTTCGTAGTAATCTAACCGCCTTCCATGCCGTTTAATATGCTCCTCGATATACTCGTTCTGCGAGCCGCTGATCAGACTACGAACACCGTTTTAATACACAGAAAGTACCTGCGGCTGTTGTGTGTGTTAGTGAATGAAATGGATATCAAGTGTGGTCTACTTGCCATGGCGATTCAATGAGCAGGAGGACGGCAAGTGCCGAGCTGCGTGCATTGACACGACACCGTAACACGACCGTTGACTTCACCAAAGTCTACAACTTACTACGATATCTCAACTAAATTTTAATGTGGCAGGACTCTAACAACGGCTATGGCGCCTCCTCCTCACACTCCCCGTATTACCCAATGCCCCCCACCCAAAATGTACCCCTCCAGTTCTACGCAGCTGCAGGCTCAGACCAAGGCCAATTCTATCCAGGTTCACGCGCAAGTTTAGAAGGAAACATGGGCCCCTCGGGTCCAATCCCATCAGGAAGCGTAGCTCAATCCTACGGGGGCACCATTCAGCAGCAGGGTGGTTGGTGGACTGCCTTTGGGACCGGCGGATTCGAAGGCGAACCCCCTTTGCTAGAAGATATAGCTATCTGTACCTGATTTTTCTCAGTCCCTTTCAACTACATATCCCCGCACAGAACTGGGCATCAATTTCTCGCATATACGAGTCAAATCCTTGACTGTACTAAATCCACTTCAGCAAGTGGACGAGCATATCATGGATGATGCAGACCTTGCTGGCCCCCTTCTTTTCTTCTTCTTGTTTGGAATGCTCCTACTTCTGTCAGGAAAACCTCAGTTTGGGTATATCTATGGTTTTGGTCTGCTAGGATCCATCTCCATATACACTCTCCTCAACCTCATGTCAGACAAAGACATCGACGTCTATCGCGTCGTCTCTGTTTTGGGTTACTGTTTACTCCCGATGGTCGGCGTCAGTGCAGCGAGCGTGGTTGTAACACTTGATGGTTTCGTCGGCTACCTGCTCACTTTATTATCTATCATATGGTGCACGTTCTCTGCGTCGGGAATCTTCGTGGCCGTGCTACGCATGTCAGAGCAACGCCTCCTAGTCGCATATCCTGTCGGTCTCCTGTACGGATGCTTTGCGCTTCTCAGTGTCTTCAATGTAGGCGCAAGCGGATCCGGGTATGGTAGGTAGACTGCTTGGGTACAAACTACTTACTTTCCCAATCATACTCTTTGATCCCAATGGAAGACCGACCGCAAGTCCGAAGCTAGATCATGCGGTTGACGTATCCTGAAAATCCTATCTAACATACGTGCAAAGCGACCAAAGACCATGCATAACCTGGATAATTCGACACCTTGATCTCGTCGCAGTAATACAAGGCCACTCCGTGAAACACCTAACTCCCCTCTTGGACATTCGTTCTGGCTCTTTCAAATCTTGCCGCTCATTGGAAGTACTCCAGCCTGAGGGGCACCTATGTCTTGACTAGTTTGTTGCATTCATTATACAGGAGTATATTGCACGGAAAGCCCACTGACAATCGATTTGTTAGGATGGCTTCTTATTTACTTACCAGGCCAGTAGTGACAAATCAGCCTCATCAGGTACGTACATGATACAGAGACGATTCAACTGCCATAGATATTGAACCAGGCCAGCGTCACCAACTGCCCTGAGTCACGAGTCAACTAGTCGCCCTCGTGAGGCTACTGACTGAGGAACAGGGATATGCGCTGGCACTGATGCGCGTCCAGATCACTAGTTTTATACGGTGTGCTTGTCGACAACGGGCACCGTGCCAATACACTCGACTTCGGCTTGTTTCTTTCACCCCGTTCATCTTTCCCAAATATAATAAACCCACTGTTTGATGTGCTGAGAGTGACTCACGTCGATGTGCTGTCTTTCGCATCCGGTGAATCGGTTCGAGAAAATATGACAGACCGCTGAAGAAAGTATAAGCCTTTTCGCTGAAATCCACCTCGTAGCTGCCTTGCAACCATGCCTGCTGGTGGTACGTGTCAGTCGTCGCGCCGCCAAACCTTGCAAAGGGAATAAGGAGTGATATATACTGTTGCATCGGCTAAAGATATCCTCATGAAACATACAAGATATATTAATGCCTGGGGGTGGATGATAGTAATAACATTATGATCCGGTATATCCAGCATCTTCACTGGTCCCTGTCCTCCCCTCTCCTCAACTGCCTACTATATAAGCTTAAGAGCGCCTCCATGATCCCCTCCAGGGGTACCGTTGCGTATTCGTGGACATATTGGGGCAGTGATTCTTCGAGGTTGAACCCAGACCTCTTGAAGAAAGGGTGCATTACGTCCGGAGTTGCCTCTCCTAGCTGACGCATGGTTAACCGCTGTATCTTCCTCTCCCTCGGCTCATAGACCAACGTCAACTTTGCAGGCGGTGCATGATCCTCTACTTCGTGCGGCTGGGTCGACCGCTGGGTTGAGGAAGGCGTTTCTGTTGCTGTAACCCCATCTTCAGCAGTGGGTGTATGGGTAGAGGGAACTTTGGTTCCTAACTGGACTTTTGACATCAGCGCCAAAATCGTATTGTCTTCCACGTGAATGATGGGTGATGTCCCCTCCGAACCGGGCACCGTTCCCTTCTTCCTTGAGGATGGTCCAGGAGGATTGCTTACTTGTGGACTCATCGAGCCTTGTGCATGTTCCATCTCCCTCGACAGGTTTTTGCGAAGCCCAGTTAGCCACGCGTACAATGCCATATTCAGCGTGATGTAGATGTCCTCCGTGCTCTTCTCTCCTCTACCTTGAAAAGAGCTGTAGAAGTCGTACAGAAGGCGGGATGTAAGGTCTTGAACCGATTCTTCGGTGATCATAAGCATTTTCATTGATGGAAGACCAACGATGTTAGACTCTGTGGGGTTCTTGAAGAGGGATAGTATCCAAGACGGGTCGCGTGAGATTGTGGCGGTCGATGGCAAGAGCGACTGATGTTGGCTGAATTTGGAGATGTCAAGGGATGAGAACGACAAATGGATCTCTCTCCGGGATGGACAGCCGTCCTCTACGGTTCGGTTAAGACTGGCATGGACATCACGGCCAATAAATTGAGCGAGCTCTGTGTCGGCCATAGAGCGCGGAAAGACAATAAGTCTCAGAGCTTTCAATCTGAAACTCATCTGTTGTCGAACAACATAGGACATGTCTGCTTCTCCTTCTTTGAATCGGGTCCTCGCAGACTGGAAGTAAACAGAGGCTACTTGCGTAAGTGGCTTGCCTGGTTTTGGGGCGTGTGTGACGCGGAAAGCCTCCGATTCTCGACTGGCTGCAAGTCGTTGGCCAGCAATGTTCGCCTTGAATTTGTTGACGTAGAGCATGAGCTTGGGAATAGTAGATATTGTGGCCAACGCGATAATTTCTCCGCCGTGAACAGTAAATGCAAGAAGCAGCGGACGATCAGTTTCACCCGCCGCTGAGGAAATGAGCGACCAGTCATCATGAATATCGACCTGGATCGGGTCGGCGCTGCCAGAAGGAATCAGTGACGCTGTCTGTTAATCGAGTAGACAGACTGACCGATATACCAGTAAACGTTGGTGTTCCGACTCCAGTTCCGCGGTGAAGAGACCGCTTGTCATCGTGAGCTCCAGCAGCCTAGCGGAATTGGAGTTCTGCAGGAGAACCTCCTCACTTCTGCTGATGGTGTGGAACATGTAGTCTTCTAGGGAGACACTTCCAGAGATATTACCTTTGGCAAAGATAGCAATGATCGCAACGGACAGAGATAATTCCCTTGACTTCTCCGAGAGTCTAGTGCGAACGAGGGCATCCTCCATGCTGAGCGTGACGCTGCTGATGGATTGACCAAGATCAACGTTGACCTCGATTGAACGAATACGGACAACAATGGCTGTCGTGACCTCTTGCTTCGCAACATGACTGGCGGGCAACGCGGGTGAGATGGAACCGGCCTTTGTGGGAGGATTTCGCGACGCAATGAAGGGGATGCGATCAAGCCATACTGCTTTGAAACATAACATGTCCTGGAGACGCGAGAACCGTACTCCACCTGATATATCACTACTCACAACCAAGGATACCCCGCGACCCGGGTTTCCGTCAGAATCCTCCATTTCTGAGAACGTCAAAGAAAAGACGAGGTTACGGGTTGCGAGATTGATGCAATCTTCACTCAAGAAGCCGTGTTTGAGGCCTACAGTGAGCCCATCCACGGAGCCGGTGAATGTGGCTTCGTGGGCGCCAGGAGAGATGCTGACTATAAAGCCTCCACTCTCCCAGCGCAGTGCTGCCAGAACATTGACATCGGGTTGGCATGTAAACTCGAGGGTCGATCGATCGATACGGAGTGAGAAGTTGATCTGGAGCCGAGAGTTCGTCTGGAGATCAGGGTTTGTCATAGACGGAACTGAGACTGTGGGTTCATTGTTGCCCGCTAGTGGAAAATGGTTGGAATGTTCGTCAACCCGGGTGGCCGTCCGTATCCGCATTTGGACACAATCAGTGATGTCGGAAAGAAATGGGAGCAGACTAGGTCTGAGAGTGTTCTGGCTGGAATGTATCTTCGTCTTGAAGATTAGGATGGATGATTGGGGAACGCTGGCGTTGGAGGACCCTCGATACTCAATCCAAGCGGATACAATAGGCAATCTAATCACCTCAGGACCTATCGCGGGCAGGGAATCTTCAAAATCATCCGAAAATGTCCCTGACGACTCCAATGACGACTTCACAGGTCCACCGTCACTATGGATGCGGACTTCACCACTTTCGAAAACAAAAGCTCCAAAGATGCTTGAACTTGGCGCTGAAGGACGCTCGTCAGCTACAGGACTTTGGATGGGCATTGTCTCCGAGGGTAGCGTTGCATCTCGGGGTGCGCTGCTCGCTAGGCGCTCCATCCTTTCTCGTCCCTGGCGATAGACATCAATGAGAGAGAAGACGCAATCGGAGATGGAAGAATCGAGATCCAAGATGAAGCCAGTGATGCTGGCAGTGATCCACATCTGACGTTTGGAGAGTGATGTATCTGAGCGCAGTTGACCCTTCATCTGAGGATAAACCAAGCGATTGCGAGTCTGATGGCTTTCCGCTCTGAAATCGGTGGGTACGTGCTGTCTGAATCGGTTGACGAACTGGAAAGACAGCTCTCTTGTATTCAACTGGCTCACCTCACCTCTCTGGGAACTAAAGCGGATCCTTCGCACACAGAATAAGAATGCTCGGACGGTTAAATCTGGATTTAACCACGGTGACGCCGCTACACCTCGGCTCAACGCCAGAGGGAAAGCCACACCAACTCGTTCTATCTCCACCGAAATCGTATGCCCGCTCAACCACGACGACTTCTCGACATCAGGTTGTTGGAGCTGCGATTCGAACGTCTTTAAGATACTTCTGGTTTTCTCTTTGAATGCTTCTAATTCAGTAGCTCTTTGCTGCCTTCGAGAGGTTAGCTCAGCCTGATGATAATCAATAAAGTCACCCAAAACGCCGATCGAGCTCGGTTGCATGACAGCATGGATCTTGGGAACCGTGACTTTTAAAACCCCATCGCTCCCTGACATGTAAACGTCGACAATCACGAACGCAGACTTGTCGTTTCCATCGAAGCCGTTCTCGTGTGGGACCACTCTTGTGCGAGGTGCCAGGTATAGAGCAAGATCGCGAAGTTGGACCTTCCATTCTAATTTCTCATCCCTCTTGACAACATCTCCTCCTACATCTTGGCACTCCAGATAGAATACAGATGACGGCCCTTCTAGGCCGACTCTGAAACCCTTGACGTTGACATGCACGACGAGTTTGCCGAACGTCCTGGTCGCTCGGCCACCCTCGGGACGGGCGGAGGACCTCTGACGAGTCATCTGAATTAGATCTAGCAATTCGGTGAAGTCCTGGCCAAATTTCTGCTGTACCACAAGCAGGGTGTCAATATGGGTTGGCTTGATCATGATTTTGACGAAATCGAGGGCGCCCAAGAGCTGAACATTGCCCTTATTGTGGGTTCCCGTCAGAATGAGAGTTGGTAGGATCAACTTCACTCGCGGAATTCCCATTGAAGCATCCATGCTGCGCGACTTGTAGGTTATCGAAAATCCCTGAGAGCGTAGCTGGAGTCCGAAAGTATGTTGGCGTTTCAAACTCGATGCAGGGGAGGAGGAAACGAATGCGGTCGTATCGTCCACTGTCCAGGATAGCCATGTTCCGCGCATTACTTGAAGGGTGACACCCAGCCTTGCGATAGATCCATTGACACGTATGGATGTGGCAGGGAGTTTTTCGTTGCGTGTCACCGAGGGCTTGGATACAGTCGACATGCTATTCCGTTTGAATTCTGATACAAGCGTCTCTGCTGTAGCCTCGATGCCAGGGAGGAAGTCGGCTCGCCACTCTTCCACAAAACGATAGAGTCTTATGGCGCTGCGCGGGATGCTGACCAGAATCTCTTCTAATCCAAAAACCACCCGGGAAGTATTTGATGCAACGTCATGACGCTGAGCTGCGTCGATTTTACCGTTAGTGAGAACCAACGATGCTAGTATGTCTTGGTTGGATTCGTTAGTATCAACACCTTTCGAGCGAGCTCGAATATGCATATCGCCAAACATGAACACACCACCCGTCGATTCCAATCCCATGTCTGGGCGGACAAGCAATGAGGAAGAGAGATCCAGAGAGGAACCTCCAACTTCGAAAGTGAGATTCTCTGCTCCGGCCCGAATGTTCATGCTTCCTACAAAAGCCAACAAAATGGCTTGTGTTGGTGGACGAACGGCCTGAATAAGGGGATCATCGGTGGTGACATCGTGTTGCCAATGTCTGCTCATGCGAATTGCACCCTGAGCAAAGTCAACAAGACGGGGTGATGCGACAAAGCAAACGTCGGCAATAGCGAAGATAACAGTGTGTCGAGGCAATTGCTTGGGAGGTGGTGGGGGAAACGACTGGGGTAGATGAACCAGAGAAGAAGGCCGATAACGAAAACGTAAGGCTGACGTAGTCAGGTAGCTGTGAGATTTTGAGGAGACTGATAAGATGCAGAAATTGAACGTTTCGATATCACAGGTTATGGAGAGGGTTGCAGATGGTGGTTTCGCACTGAGAGGCTTATCAGTAGGGAAGAAGATATTCCACGGATTTGTATCCATTTCTTTAGGTGTGTCGAGATCTACCATTAGATTGGAAAGACGAGTTGTCATGAGATGCAGCATGTCGTGAGTTTCACTATTGTGCTGGGTGGATGGTATCCGCTCCAACTGTCGCAAACATAGGCGAAGGTGAAGCAAAAATTTGAGTGGACCATTCGTCCGTACAGCATACGGCAGCCCACGTTGGACCAGATATGACGGCTGTATGATCGAGAGAGGATCGACAATGGCATTTTCTTTGGTGAGCAAGAGGACCTGCCCTACGAGAGTCTGAAACGAGGCAGAGGACTGGCTCCGCCAGACTTGAAATATGTCTAATAAAGCTTCCGCGTCGCTCTTCATTGCGAGAATAAAGGAGATAAGGTATTCCGGGTCCGGGGCCCCCATCTGAATCATAAAATTACGGATAGAAAAGTTGGCATGGCCATAGACGTGGTTCGCCTGAAAACCGTGAACCGACAAGCAAAACTCTGACTGAGGGGAATCGGGGACAACTCGTGTGGCAGGTGGCAGTTTACCGAGTCCAAGTGATAATTCATCGAAGGCCACTTGAACATATGTCGAGGGGAGACTACCTTGTACTTGTGGGATAGTTTTGAGTGTTAACCTCGTCAGCGAAGAGAGCAGCACTAGGTCAACACTCCGATCGCCTTGGACTCTACTCGTGATTGAGGATGGGCCATGATCATCTATCTTCATGAGAATCTGTTCTGCGACCTGTACGCGGACCGAGTGTACCAGAATATCAAGAGCAGGGGAAGAAGAGATGCCATTGTCACTCTTCTCCGAGGAAACAAAATCGGACAAGTGCCGTACAAATACGGCATCCAGTATGAGCTCAGCACTAAGGTCATGTTGCTCAATCTCATGCTTTAGACGGGACACAAGAACGATGACCAGAGGGGTGACTAATAACTCTACACCGTGTACGCATTGAACTCGAGTCATAGATTTCGGCGCAGAAGCGTGAGATATATCAATCTTGGACGGAGTTAGGGAAGACGAGGTTCTCTTCGAGACGTCCCTAGGTCTCGGGAAATTGGAATTTGGTGCATCCTGAACAGATCTTGTGAGACAATCGTAGACATTCAGAATGGAAAGACTTCACATACCCTCGACATGGTGAATGGAGAACCTTCCCAGCTTGAGATGTTCTCTATTGAGTTCTCACGATAGTGTCTCGTGCTTCGATTATAGCGACGAAGGAGAGACCTCTCATCACCTTCCGCGGGATGCGTCGACCACTCGCTTTCGAATGACAGGGCATCTGTTAGGTCAGCATCGTCAGACTCGTCATCAGACAATGACTGTTCAGAGCTATCCGCATAGTCCGCCGGGACCGCGTGAGGAATGCGGCTCCGTGCCAAGCGGGCATCCCTCTCCGCTTCAGAGATGTTTTCCCCATCGGATTCCGACGGATGGAAAATGTGAGACCAACGGGGAAGAGGGCTGGGATGCTGGTGTTGTTGCGGAACATTGGATTTCTGCATGCGACGAAACTGGGGGAGAACCAACGGCGGCAGATAAAGAGCACTGCGATGAACGCGACGCGGCAAACGAGGTTGTCCAGATCGATCCGAAGTTTGTTGTCCACTCCTGAAATTGGCTTGGGCGTCTTTGACTTGATTAAGCAAGTACTGAGCTCTTTGGGTCAAGATGTCCTGCTGGTGTAAAAAGCTTTGTTGTGGGTTGCCCTTGGAATCGAGGGAAGTGAATGACTCCATCACAATGTCAAGTTCGATAGCAGCAGCTTCAGACCATGACTTGCGAGTGACATTTGAAGTGACTAAGCCTTTCAGAGAGGCGAGGGGCAACCTCAGACTGAAAGACTTGCCGCAAAGTTGGCCCCGCAAGTCATTCGAATGGATGGTGAGTCCTCTCGGTACGTCTAAATCAACAGCAGCTGCTCCAGCAAGGCAGACAGCATTCACAGCCTTGACAGAAAGCTTGACGAATGTCAGATCTGGATCAAGGGGTACACCGAATTCACTTGCAGGAGCATTTGAAACGTCTGTAAAGTGGATGCGGAAAGCATCGATGGCTGCGAGCAAAACACGAGCCTCCGATGGTGTGAAGAGGGCTTTTATGTCACCCAATGCAACTTCCCATACACAGACATATGTGCGCGCACGGGGTGGCGGCCCGAAAAGTCTGTTTGCAGTGATATCGAGACCGTCAATGACAAGCTTTTCCTTGAAGGATCGACGTACTTGCCCGAAGAACTCATCCTCCGGGCACGCGTCCACAATACAACCTCTGATCTCTCCTACGTTGAGTGACATCTCTATGGAAGAATTAATTGTTCATCCCACAAACGATAGAATCATTAACTTACCCATGAAGTAGTCGTGCAGCCTCAAGGCAAGTTGCAGTTCCGGCAAAGCAAGTAATAATGCAGTGCCGATATCGCTCGAAATGGCCATGCTCACAAACTGCTCAAAACCGGGTAAACCAACAGGGAGTAAGAGTGACCCATTTTGGACCGTTAATGTCACCTCGACTTGAAGTATGTTCGTCTTTTCTGGTCGCCATTTCAGTTCAATGGGGTCTCCTACTTCACCCCGACTGCGTTTGTCCAAATACTCGGTCAGTGTAGAAAAGTGAGTGAAGGAGCCAAAGTAGTTGTCACGCAAGACCATGAAGTATCTGATTGCCCAACCTAACGCTTTCAGGGAGACATCACTCGCCTAAGCAGAAATCTGCTGTCAGGGTGTGTTTTGTTAATTCAAACACTAAAAACCATAGACATACGGATATGCCAACTTTGAGTTGCTCGATATTACTCGGGTGTACTTCCGCCCAGTAATGGTAAGTGCCGTCGACGCGGAGTTTGGCTGCATGCAATACTCTGTGTTCTTGACCATGATTGTAAATCGACTGGGTATTCCACTTTGGTAATGATATGCGAACAGAGAGATCTGGAACATCGAATGTATAAGTGATGGTTGTCGCTTCGGGGAGATATGTATCCGACGGTATTGTGGCCTGAATCCAAAGTCGCGAAGCATTTAAGATAACCATAGTGTTCTCGGTTTTGAGCAACGGTTTGTCGATGATATTCTGATCATTGACATAAAGATTGAGATGGAAATGATGTAGATTGAGTTCTAAGGAATAGACAGTTGGCACAAAATGGTTCCACTCTGTGGGAGGGCCGCTAGTCCAATCACGCGAAAGATCCGTGATCATATTGATGTGATCTCTGAGAAGAAAGAGGATCGGCTGGCGTAACGAAATAGAGAATGACCATTGACGTTTCGCATTCCATTGAAGAGGAGAGGGAAGCGCTGCAGAAACTCGACAGGATTCCGCGTTGATCACTTTGATGTCATTCAGACTTGATGTGACCTCAACGGTATCGAGATGCACTTCCAGTCGTGACTCGTACCCATCCGGCCCAATGACCATCGGGATAAGAAAGCTGATGGAGGAGCTATCTCCAGCGGTGACGTGGAGGGTCATAGGCTCTCTAGGGCGGCCTTTGGGGATCCGTGCACGACTATCCCATTGCCAGTTCTTTGATGCTTCGCGAAATGGGATGTCCAGGGTGGCCTCTTCCCGCAACTCGACAAAGATTTTCAACGCTGTCCATGCTCGCTTATCCCTTGACTTGAGACGCTGGGATACCTCCATGTCGTGGTAAGTAGGTGGGAAAAAAGCTCGATGTAAATGACCGCGCTGTCGGTCTGCCCACGGACCATATCTTATTGCACCATTACGAATAACCAGGTCGATCCCCCATTCAGGAGGCAAATCACCATTACCAATGTCGTAGGATTCTAAACCCATCCCCTTCGATCCGTTAGGTTCGTCAGGTACCTCACCAACGGCATCCGCATAATAGGAAAGCTCCAAGATTGGGGCTTCAACGATGCGACGCTCAATTGCGTACTCCAGCTTCGTGAAATCAACGTCAATCAGAGTGTCTTCGACCAGACTCTCCGACTTCTTTCCGAGAATGAATGTGCTTCCTCTATGCTTATCAGAAGCCGAGTGGAGGGGATAAAATAGCGTTGAGTATAATCGAATTCCTCTCCAAACCTTTGCGAATATTCCAAAAGACAAGTATGTGAGCGGAATGCGATCCGCGTAAATGGATGTTTCTGCTTTGGCCCTGATCGAGTGGCCCAAGCGAGTCATGGTTTCCTGATAATTCTCATTCTCAACAAAGTGAATGAGAGCATTCTGGAACTTGAAGTTCAAGAGTTGCTTATAAAAGTCACACTTGGATCTTGCCTGGGCTGGGCATTAGCTAAGTGCATGATACTAGTTTGCCATGACGCACCCGCACGATTCCAAAGGTACCGTCTGCCCTATGACATTCGGCGACCATCAGGTTCGGCGTTGATTGATTACCACAGACAATGCACAGTTTGAACACTTCGATGGATATCGGTAACAAGTCCTTAGGATCCAGATATGGCAACTGTCGTTTGACCCAGTTCAGAGTAGCATGAATGATTGGCGGCGCCTTGATACTGGCTAGTACTGAAGGAGGATAAAGCCCTTCTAGACCCGATGTACGGGAGAACAAGCGCCGAGGCTCCGACTCTTCTGAGTCTGGAGGTGCTGTCGCTCGCATTTGGGAAAGGATATAATCGTACGCCGCAGTTCTGTTATACAGGAACCACTCGAAACCCTGAAGAGAAATCTTGATGCGACATGAAGGAAGTGGATACGTTTGGTTCAAGTCTTCTCCGCCGACGTGAGCACGATTGAGATCATCTTCGGTCGCAGGAACGCGGAGCCAGTACCTCCAGGAAACCTGGGCCTTGACAATTTTGACGGTTTGGTTACTTGAGTAGTACACGACATCCTTGAGGAGAATTCTACCCGCAAGTATTGAGATGTGAACGGAACCGAGTTGAATCCAAATGCTGGATCCACCCCTCTTCCAGTATGTCACTCTCAGGAAGAATCCAATGACGGCCGCGACGAGGCGGTTGAAGTAGAAGGTGTAAAGGACTGAGACAATGAGCACGCAGACGCAAGCAACGAGGAAGTAGACCTTCAGCATGGTTTAACTTGTCGCACCGCCTCGCTGGTCGGTGTTTCGTGATGAATAGAGAACGTGCAAGGGTAAGCCGACTGTTTAATAGAAATTCGGTGAAGTCCAGAAATGCATGGCTGGTAGTAGCAAGGTCAGACTTTACTCAGTTGAGTACTCAGCTTGAATGTAGCGGCGGAACGTATGCGGGACTGAACTTCCCATTTGACAGTCATCGTCATGATGCAGCCCGCACAAAACTCATCTCGTCCTCTAAAACGCCTTGCTCTACATTCTACTACCACTTGCGCAAGCCAGGCATCAGAGTACGGAAAGTGTATCGTGGCGACATATACCGATGTTCGCAAAGACTCCTGCAAGCGAGAATTTGAAAAGTTTGGCCAGTGCCTACGCCTGGCGATGAAGCGTAACTGGTGATAAATACTATCTCCTTTCCTCCCTCAGAGTCACAGTAATGTGGAGGTGTAATTACATTAGTTGTCCCTTGTGTGAGGGTTAGACCTCCTCAGTCTCCATGCTCCCGGGTATCGTTCTTCCTCTCTCCTGTGTACCTATACCATTGGTACTCCCTGCTGGCTCTGACCCTTGACGTCTCATCTCTTCTCGTCGCCTCACGATTGACCTCAGATGCACCAATAGTGGAGTGGGTGTGATATTTGGCAGAGGGAGATCTACATGAGTTGACAGCAGAGTGGAGCTTCGCAGATGATGGATGAGATGGCTCAGACGAAGGTCTAGGATCATCAAGGGCTCGGAGGGCCCTTTTCGGTTGTCTTCGTCGTCACGTTCTATGTCCGGTGCAATCTCCGATGTCGGTGAAGCTTTGGGATACATCGGGATAGCGCTAGACTCGAGGGTGGATGGCGAGGACAAGTGGAGCGAGACTTCAAACGATATAGTTGTGAGCAGCATCTGTAGCACGAGGATGAGGGTATCAAGCAATATGAGATGTAACTTGGATGGCAGATATGCCGTTCCGACAAAGTCAAGTAGAACTGCTCGACCTTCTGTCGCACCATCCCTGATGTGCGACCAGAAACTTGGCGCATTAGCGGCACAGAGGAAGAGGAACCAGACGCGCAGTGACAGCTTGGGATCGAGTTCGCGAGGCTTGTAGAATATGAATAGGCTTGCAGTTCTGCATAATAAAGGCAGCAGAACGGGGGATAGAAAGAAGGAGAGGGTATAGAGCTGGAATATGAGTCTGTCAATCTGCGCCAATCAATTACCGGTCGCATCAGCTCGTCACTGGACAACGATGAGAGAGCACGAACTGAATCGATAACGTGTTGTCTTTGGACATCATGGCGCTGGTGCATGTCATCTAGTCTGTCCACCGAGACCAAGTCAATGTCTCTGTCCAACTTTCGTTCTCCAGGTCGTCACTGGCAGTACCACGAGCAACCAAAGTCTATTTGTCTCTGTTGCTATTCTGTGCTTATTGTACAGCCCAAGCTGCTACTAGTAGGCAGTACTGCCCCATTGAATCAAAGCAGACTGATCAACCGACCTATGAGTCGTACGTTGCTACTGTGTTTTTCATTGTCCCTCGAATTATCAACAGAAAAATGGATATGGTACCGAACAAAGAAGGCGCAAAGTCCCTAGAGTAATAGTGAAAAATCTAAATACATGTTAGCCCCATGATGTACCGTTGACAACTCAGCGTAAATTGGGAGGCTGTTTGGGTACAGGAGGTACGTTGGGCAAAAATACGAACTTCATAAAATTTGCATGGTCCATCAATGCCGAATGAGCACTTGTGGACACTTCTGAGGTATACGTGGACTGTCGTTCATCCTCGCTGTCCGATGGCTGCTCTACTTTCCTTGGTACATAACTGGTAGGCGGCTTGGGGATTGGTAGTTTTCGTGGTCGTCTAGATCTTTGCTGCGGGATGCTCGACATGGATGTGTCCGGAGCAGCCTTAACCTGCGGACGTGGTGGTAGGGCGCGCACACGACGCGCAGAGGAAGTGTCTGATGCTCCAGAGTTAGGTGGTGAAAGAGGAGGACTAGGACTTGGTAGTGGTGGCAAATCACGGTCATACGTCGATACAGGCAGATATTTCGTCGATGGCTGTGCCTGGATGTCGAACACAACACCTCCAAATTCTCGCGGATCGACAACGCTCTCTCGCTGAAGGAGCAGCTGAAGAGTGTCACTCCCTTGACGCGCATGTCCTTTGTTTGGTGGTACGGCGAAGGCATGAAAGTAGCCCAGACGTCGTGATCGATCGTCTCGTTTCTGGATACGAAGTTGATATAGATATCGAATTGGTATGAGTGTTCCGTCTTCAAGGGCAAGAAATTATTAGTGATATGAAACGAGGATAGGAAGGGGTACATACACAATTCCAAGAGTAACAACAACGCAACGATGACTATGAACACATATGTTGACACGCCCAAGAGTTCGGGACAATCCGATTCCGTTGAAGTATTCGTGAAAACTTGTGCGCAGTAATCCACGAGCTGCTGACGATTACTCGCCCGTACAGTAATGAGAAAATATATGCCAACGATGAGATTGAAGACGAAATGAACACAGAGGAAATATGTGTAAATCATGACAAAGAGCTGCTTGCGTGCAATGACTCCAATGAACCTAGAGAGAAGAACTCAGCGAGTGGTTTGCTGAGCGAGAGGACGTGAATCATGCACACCCGATGATAGAGGCTATAAACAAGGTGCTCTCGACAATGCCTGTTAAAACGAACGCAACACGCTCTTTGCTAGAGAGTTGGTACGAATGAGAAAGTTCGAACCACACGATGATGGATATCGTTCCGGACAGCAAGAAGGTCAGGAGAGTCAGCAATATGAATCCTGCGCGAACTGGTATACAGCAACAAGAAGAGCTCGAGCGGAAAAGCCATGAAGTGAGGTCGAAGCGCATGGCTCCAGTCAGCACGGAGCATGCAAAGGATAGTATACGATGTAGTGAACTCGAAGCAGACGAATCTACCAACGCAAGCTGAGCATGAGTCCAGTACAAGCAAAATTGGGTGAAGGCACCGGGGATCAGCCAGCAGCAGCGCCCAGTTTGTTGGCTTCGCTGACCGTCCGTTGATCAGATGATCACTATGGCGATGCACTGGGATTCGCAGGGACATAACGCGTTTTAATGTCGTGGTACACTGCAGCAGCGGATTAGCCGGAGTTTCAATTAACAGCCCAAAGTACTACAAGCTACTCATTGTAGTCCTAGTCCTATCGCCCCTTCTTCAAGGACACACACAACTCAAGTTCATCACCTCAAGAATGAATGGCCAACATGGTGAGGACACAGCGATGGACGTGGGTGAAGAGGCTTCTCAATTGTCCAGTGTGCGCCCTCGATATCCAAGTCCAGCCCCACTACGCCGTGCACAGTCCGAGCCATTCCAGGTTCCAAAGCTGTTCACAGTCGGCTATGTCTTCTCATCAAATATGCTGATCCACGCATCCCTTCATGGTCACCCTGAACAACCCGACCGCATCTCAAGAATATTTGAAACTATGCAAGATGCAAATTTAATCTCAAAAATGAAGCGGATTCCTATCCGTCTTGTCCACCGCAACGAGGCGCTCCTCGTCCACACTGAAGAACATTGGGATAAGGTCCTTGCTATTCAATGTGAGTATGCGGGAAACCATCTTAACATGCGATTCCCTTCCTCTATTGTATAATGCTTTGTTGCTCACCATTCGTGTCTTCCCATTCTTTCAGCAATGACTGCACAGGACATTACTGACTCTGAAAGTTACTATGAATCCTTGTCATTGTATGTTATGAACGGCACAACGCGTGCTGCAAGACTCAGCTGCGGCGGCGTCATCGAAGCCGCTATGAGAGTGGCCCAGGGCCAACTTAAGAAGACATTTGCCATCGTACGACCTCCAGGACATCACGCCGAGCCTGATGAGCACATGGGATTTTGCTTCTTCAACAATGTCGCCGTCGCAGCTAAAGTCGTCCAATTGTGCACATCAATCAAGCGTATATTGATTTTAGACTGGTAGGCGATTAGATTGCATCATGAATTCCTTACCACTTAGCTCCTCCCAAGGGACGTACATCATGGTAAATTCGTTCTTATTCTTCCTCTCGGAATGGCCTACTTTGATGACAAGGCAACGGGACGCAGCGTGCCTTCAACGACGATCCTTCTGTATTATACATCTCCCTACACCGTTATGAACGTGGTCAATTTTATCCCTGTGGACCTTTCGGTGGACTAGACTCTTGTGGAGAAGGTCCTGGTCTTGGCTATTCGGTCAACATCCCTTGGCCTACGAAAGGCATGACGGATGCCGACTATATTCACGCATTCCAGCAGATTGTAATGCCCATTGCATTAGAGTTTGCCCCTGAATTGGTTATCATTTCAGCTGGTTTTGATGCAGCAGAGGGTGATGATCTGGGCGAGTGTCATGTCACACCCACTGGCTACGCACATATGACCCACATGTTAGCAAGTCTAGCGGGTGGTAAATTGGTCGTTGCATTGGAGGGTGGGTACAACCTAGATTCTATTTCAAGTTCTGCATTAGCGGTTGCACGTGTACTGCTTGGGGATGCCCCTCCAGAGTTACCCCCTATGATGGCTTCCGAGGCAGGGACAGAAACCGTGTGGCAAGTTGCCCTTGAACAGAGTAAACATTGGAAGAGCATCAATCCCAAAGCATGTGAGCCTCGAGAAGAGGTGGACGAAATCACATTTTCAATACCGGAGATTCTCAAGGGCCACCGACAGCACTTCCTATATACACAACACCACATTTTGCAGATTCCATTACTGCCTGCCTATGAAGAGCGCTATGGATCCCAAGTGATGTGCACGTGAGTAAATCCGTTTTGTGAGCGATGTGTGGCCCCTCACCGGCATGACCCAAGTGAAGACTTGCTTGAAAATAAGACGATCATCATGTTTGTCCACGAATTGTGAGACATCTTTTTCTTTATAATGGGCTTCGCTTATTTGAATTGGTATTGGAAACCTTAGAGTCGAATTGGATGGGAGTCCTATATGTGATGTCAACATGGAGCATTCCTACCTTGTAATTTTTTTTTGCTTTGCCCGCCATAAGCATATCCATATCATGATTGATTTCTTCGCAGATCGATTTTTCGAAGGAACTGATTTCTTGGGTCAAGAGCGAAGGGTATGCGCTTGTAGATGTCAATCTCTTTCCTAGGCCATTTGCAAGCTCAGCCTTACCGACGACGCTGCGCTCAAGAGCCAACGAAAATCCAGCCAGGGATCTTCTGATATACCTTTGGGATAATTATATCCAGCTGTCGAACGCAAAATGCATTGTCTTGATTGGTCATGGCCTAGGATGTCAATCCTTGATGGAGATGATCAGTAGTAGACGTATCAACATGATCAAATATGTCAACATGGTGGTCCAAGTCGTAGGAACGGCGAAGATACCGATGATACCCAAGGATCATGAGGAGTTAAGACTATGGTATTCCAAGAACTCTTTGGTCATAATACACCCTCGACACCCAAATTTGGCGTCTGATGGCAAGATTCTCAAACGACACGGTCGAGTCGTAGAAATTGAAGAAACTAAACCTATTAAGACGATGATGAAAGCTCTTCCTCTGATCCGAGAACATGTACAGCAGCTGAGCAGAACTATTATTGTATAGTGCACCATATCTTTGTAGGTTTTGTTATCCAGTTTCGTTGCACCCATCTCTCCCGAAAGTTCCGCTTGTACCACAGTATTTACAGCCACTCCACGAAACCTTTGCGTGGAGATATGATGCCAACTACTTTCGCTTCGAAGTCGAGAATCGAGCCACCGAGAGTGGCAACCAGATCGCCAGTGGCAGACGTAGCAGATTCGACACCAAGAAGTTCTTCGACATTAGTGGAAGCGAGCGCCAGGGCTTCGGATTTAGCAATCTGGCCGTTACTTTCTAAGGCAACCTACGAGGGGAACAGGTGTAAATCATAAACCTCATCCATGAAAAAAAGTAGCCATAATCACCCAAGCAACATCAAAGCGGGTATTGCGAGCACTCCATTGCTCTTCGATGCCGATGCCAACCTTGACACCATGTGCCAGCAAGGTAGTAATTGCACTATCCTTGGTCAACGGGGGTCCAGGAAGGATCCGTTGTTGCTCCCAGCTTTCTGGGAATGGTCGAGATTGTATCATAATTACACCCACGTTCGCCTCACCAAGATCTTTAGCGAGCAGGTGAGCCTCCGAGGCACCCGCAACTGTAAGCCTCAGTTTGGCCTTTGCCTTCAACTCCACCTCCTTCTTGAGCTTGATCAGAGAAGCAATGACATCGGCGTTGTCTGCTCGGACGACCAATGGAATATCACCCTTAGCAGCAAGGTCAAATGGTGTTCCACTTGCGGCATTCAACAAAAGGTTGCGTAGCGCAGCAATCTGACTGCTCACGCTAGGGTAAGAGGATGTCCGGTGTGCGGTGTGTTTAACGTTGACATGTAAGGCCGCTGTCTCCTGGATGATGGCACCCCCTTCAAGGCCATGTGCTGCACCTGTCGAGAAAGCTGTGCTGATGCCAGACAAGAAACCGTTGGTTGTTGGAGGGGTGATCGCCGACGTGACACCTGCACGGTATGCAATTAAGGCATCACGACCCGCAAATTGCAAGCCGTCAACAGCCCTCATGATCTCGTAGCCTACTAAAGGGCGTGGAATGTTGTTCGTGAGAGGATCGGCCACCGCGCCGTCGTGCGTCGATGATTCGCCCTGAATCTCCTCTAGACCCAAGGGAGAGCCGTAAGACACCAATCCAGGGGAGATTGAACCACCCCGTAGATCGAATGACTCAAACTTGCCGTCCGCAAGGTCAAGGGAAGTGAGACAGACATGGTGTGAACCATAGCACATGAGCTCTCCATTTTCTATGACCACTGATCCCAATTCCCCTTCGCGGGCGCTAAATACTTCCTCGACGTTAGGCCAGTTCCTCTTGTAAACACTGGTGACGTTAGTAAAGATGACTGTGTTAGTTCCTGTTTTCTTAGGCATCAATGGTGGGAGTCCTTGATATTCCGTAGCCCGCTTTGCTTCCTCATCAAAGTCCGGCGTGGAAGGGAGGGTTTGAAAAATAACGGGTTTCTCGGAAACGAAGGAGTTTTCGAGTTGGGCGATGCCATCAATCCAGACTTGTTTGGGAGTTGCGCCCAGAGCCAAGGGGTGGCTGTCCCAGATCACGATATCTGCAAATTATTATTCGACACCAACTTGCTCTGTCTGTATCGCAATACTCCTACCTGCGTCATAACCTATAAAGAGCAGATTGTGTCAACATTTTACATCAACCAAGTTGACCCACAAATACATAACCTTCGCGAATGGAACCGATGCGGTGATCCTGCCCAAGAACTTTTGCAGGAGTGGAGGTGACCGAAGAGAGTGCCAGATTGGCAGGAAGCCCGTAGTAGTATGCTTGTTGGGCCTCGTAAAGAAGGTAACGAGAGTTCAGCACAGGGTGGTCACTCTTCATAATGACGTCGATGCCATTTTCAGCCAATATACGAGGAGCAAATTCTGAGCCACGGTAAGCTTCACGTTTATACCTAGCGTTGGTTGCAAAAATAGCAGCAGCTGGTGTGTGATTGTAAGCCTGCTTCAGAGTGTCAGGAACCAAGTAAGCCTCGTGAGCATGGTGGAATGCAGCGAGAGAAAACTTGAATTCGTTCGTAAGCTAGTATAATAGTTGGGTCATGTTGCGCGCTTGAATTGGGTCATGTTGCGCGCTTGACAAATAGATAGTACACCCAGTCTTACAAAGTCGTCAAGGTCAACTGCCTCATAGCAGTGGGTATGAACCTGCCGAAGTCAGCGAGAATTCAAGCCAGCCTCTTTGCAATACATACCTTGACCCGGCCTCTAAGTACATCAACAAGGGCCTCCCATTGGAGATCTTCTGGGAATTTGCCAAGACCTTCCCATTCACCACCCAAGACCTTCTCACAGTAGTCATCCTGGTGTTCTTTGATTTGCCGGGCGGTATCATAACTAACCAGTGACATGTTACAGAGTAAAAATCGATGTCATAAGATCGAATCTTAAGCTTGACGGAAGGCCCAAAAGGTGTCCATGCGGGTATTTCTGTATACGCGGCCTATACCAAGATCAGGATTCAGCTCATGCTAGTTGAAAAGGGGCATACTTGGGTTTTCTCCTGTCATTTTCATGCCATGAAGTTGTCAGGTGACACAGCACAAATGTAAGGCTTACCGCATGCGTGCTTCATCTGTCTCCAACGAGGTGGCAGGTTAGGGTCTACGCTCGTGCCGTTGATATCATAAGGAGGCTCCAGCAGCATGGATGAGGGTGATCGTTCTGCAGTAGGGCGTAGTTTGATGACAAATGCCTGTCCTCCGATCGCATTAGCTGATCCGGGCAGAACATTGGCAGTCGTAACCCCACCAGCAATTGAGAGAGCATACGAGTCGTCGTGCGTATTCAATGCGTCCAAGCTACGAAGCCATGGTAAGGTGGGACCTTTAAGAGAGTTAGTATCGGCAGACCCAGCGAATTCGGGGATGCTGTCTACTCCCAGATGGGAATGCATGTCAACTATCCCTGGTGTTATCCAGGCTCCATCCGCCTCGACTGTCACGATATCACCATATTCAGACAGCAACGATTCGTCAAGAGCCTGTCCGACAAACTTGATGATGCCCTTGTCCAACAAGATGTTTGCGTTGTGAAGTTCATATTGGGTTGGGTTACCAGTCCACACCGACGCGTTTTTCAGCAATGTTGCGTGAGTGCCTTGAACGAAACGGTCAGACTGTGTTCTCCGTCCGAAGTCGGGAGGAGGTCCAGGTTTAACATGGAGATTACTACATTTCCGGAGTGTTTCTTCGGCATGGAGAGGAAGCTTGATGGAATCGCTGACTAGAACAGTGTACCGAGAAGCTGTCCAGAGCCAGGCTACGGCACCAACACCACATAGGATGAGGACGCGCGACAGCCTACTTCTGCGAGGTTGTGGTCTCTCGACCACCGCATGGTGAGTGTAGGTCGGAAGTTTGTCCATCACCCTCACAGTCACTGGAGGGGACCTTGAGGATGGGATGATAAGCAGAGTAGGACTGTTATATCGGCGTGTGGGATCGCTCAGTATTACGTACCTGCCAACCCGAGCATAGTGACAGTGCATGTGGTCACCGCTAGAAATACCACACTAGTAGGCCATCACACCAGATACTCAGGACTGCCCGACCTCAAACCCTCAATACGATCTAGAATCCGTAAGACAGTCCTTCCGATATCAGACCAAAGAGTGTGAGCTGGGGAATTCGCAACTTGCTTTGAAAGTACAGCGTATCCTGCCACGGTTGTCAACGCATCTCATCGTGGTCAACCATCGTCTGGCGCCTATCTTCCACTGATCGACCTCTAAGTCAAAGATTGAAGCAGTGCAGGTCAAGGAAGCTCCGCTTTAATCAGGACTCTCCAGAGTGATTCACCATCATACATACACAATGGCCTTGACGAGCTCGACAACGTCCAAAACCAACCCCCCTGTCGTGCAGCCTGGTGTCGGAAACAATGTCATCATCAACCCGAACCAAGTGAGTCTTCTGCCTTCCTCCGTCATCGAGCTCATTGATGTCAGTCGAGCGCTTGAATCCAGTTCTCGAATGCATCCGCAACGTGGGGAAGGAGTTTGGCGACATCGTTCCCGACTATCAAGTTGGTCGTACGACATGTATACTCTTTCTTAGTTTGAGGTATCATCGGCTTCATCCCGAGTACGTCCACACTCGGATTGAGAAACTCGGTCGGTCATACAACCTTCGGATACTGCTCATCATGTGTGACGTGGTGAGCTTGTTCTCCATTCCATCTCAGATTTAGTATTCACCCCTTTCTCAGACCGAGCACCAAGAGTTGATTAGGGAACTCACCAAAGTAAACCACTATCTTTCCAACTTTCTGCCCGTTTTCAATGGTCCCCACAGGTATGCTTGATCAACAATCTCACGATCATTGTGGCTTGGAGGCATGTAACCTGCGTCTCGTATAACAACCTTTCACATTTCATTCATGACAGCAACGAGGAAGCTGGCCAATATATCGCAACATTCAAACAGTTTGAGCATAAGCCACCTGACCTCATTAAGGAACGCGTGGACAAAGACTACGATTCCCAACTACGCACAGCCCTGACGAGCATCAACAAAGTCAACAAGACTGACGTAGAAACCTTACGCACGTCTCTAGGTAGTTTCACTGACATAGCCAGAGCATCTTCCGATAGATTACAGACTCTGCCTGGATTTGGTCAAGTCAAAGTCAAGAGGATCAAAGACGCATTCGAGAAACCATTCCGCAATCAAGCAACAAGTGCGACGTTCTCACTCGGCACCCGAGTATTACCAGCCCGGGAAACACATGAGGGCCCGACCTCCCCAGTCGCTGAAATGCCTTCCAATAGCCTAACCGACAAGGGGAACGAGAAGGAAGTGGCTCTACCAGACTCGCTTCCATACCATCCACTCCGCGAATCAAGTCCGGTGTGGGATATTGAACTCGATCTTGTTTAGTCCATCGCTTTCTAGGTCTACAATTACGAGCATTATCACCAATGTGATTGAAAGATGGCATATCCAGCATAGATATTAGAGCAGCCCACCAGCACTGTTGTGCACACTCGCAGCGGACATCACGTCGCGCATAAAGTTATCACAGCACGATAATTCATCAACTGCGGTTCAGACAAAACCTCAGGTACAGTACTTGACATCTAATGCAAGGAATACAATGCATTACGCAAAGCTATGTATAAGTGACTGAATAGTTTATGCAGTGAAGAAAGGCACAAAATGCAGCATCAACGTGTGCAAACAGCGAACTAGGGGGGCTGAAATAACGAGGTTAACATGATTAAAAGGAGGAACATAGGGATTAACTAGGTGTATAAGCGACGATTATAGATGCAAATTGCACATCTCTATTCACGTCGTGGTGTGAAGTAGTTCTGTATCGTAGAAGCTCGTGGACGTCTGGAGCCACTGAGGAGCGCATTGCGCTCATAGAAGAGACGCATAGTTAGTCTCTGTAAGGCTGCTTTCGTTCGGGAACGATCAAGATAAGCAGCACGAGTGTCAACTGCATGGAGTCCGAATTTAGTGATGCGATTCCCTTGACATTAAGACGTACTGACCGATTTTACTTTGCATGATCTCGAGGACTTTGCGAAGATGCTCGAGAGGGGACACCGGTACTTTCTTGGTTTTACTCGGACTTCCGGACATGGAAGTAGAATTCGTGGACTGCGCGAGATCCCGCTCTACTCGAACGTACTGCACAATGTCAACAAGAGCGACATTAATGATAGCAACATAATGTTCAAGGACCTCGTAATCCGTTAATGGATTTGTGATATCGAAGAGTTCGCAGGAGCCAACCTCCGGCGAAAGTAACAAGATGAGTGGATCGAGCGGGGGTAGCTCATCGGTAAATTCGATGGGCACAGGAATTAGCATGCAGTACGCAAGACGCTGCGCAATATACCGCGTCCGACCGCCACCAGCGGCAAACAACAAGATCAATCGTGCTTTGTTCATGGGACTTAACTTTCTCGCCCAACTGAGTACCTTCTCATGGACAGCAGGGCACAGGATATCGGTTAAACCATGGTTGCAAATTGTATCCATTGTGACAGTCAGCTGGATTCGAAGTTCATTCGAAGTTAATGGATCCAGCTCTATAAGGACTAGACCTAGCACCGTGTCTACCACATCTTCACCGGACAAAGCTCCAGCTCTGAGGATATTGATAAGTAACCCAACAGACGGTTGAATAGGAAGTACTGACAAAGAAGCAGTATGGATGATGTCAAGAAGCCTTTGTATGACCTCCATAAGCTTATCGCGAGTCATGCAGCTCTTGTAAACGCCATTCACGGACCACCCTATTTCTGTGAGGGTGGAGGGATTGGCACCTAAGCGGCACAATATAGATAGGATAGCACTGAATGGTAGTTTTACGTTGTGCGAGTTGGCCTCCCACACGTCACGAAGAGCGACATGGATTGTATCGGCTACCGGGGGTGATGCAAAAACGGCTAGATGTAAGAGCTGAGCGATATTAGACGACATGAATTCCGGGGGAATAGAAGCAAGAAGACCGCTCTGCAGAAAGAGACCAAAGAGGGAATCGTCACCACTCATGTGAAGACGCTCTAGACGGGCGAGAATGGGATGATTATCAATGAAGGGCGGTAGTGGGTACATGTCGAGATGCATGTCCTGATCCGAGGGGGTTTTCCACAGAGGGACACCAAATGCCTTCGAATTTTCTTCGTTTCGCGCCATTTCTTTTCCTTTCCTCGCTTTGTCGTTGGCGAGAATCTTGTTAATGGCCTCACCGGCAGTGGTACCTAGCATCTCCGCCTCACGAGATCCAACGACAAGGTCATCAACATTACCAAGATCAGTTGGGCTCAAAGATTTGCGGTATTCATGGATAGCTTTCCATGCTGCCTTCTCGTCTGCAAGTTCGAGTTGATCAAATTTGTCGAGGGCATCCTCAGACTCGACGGAAGCCTGGCGAGAGCCTTGTCTGATCGCTTCTTCAGCAAGACGAACTGCAGCAGAACTGGTGCCGCGTTTGTCAGCCAGCTGCTTTTCGCGTAGGAGAGCGTCAAGGGGGTTCAATTGTGATGATTTCTTCCGGCTTGCCGCGGAAGAAGATTTTGCGATCTCATCAGTCGTGATTGTCCTTGGGAAACAAAATGCAGGTGGAAATTTACGTGAGCGAGCAGATGCGCGCTTAACCCGTGTCAGCGACGATTCGGGCGAATGGCGATTCGAAGTACTCCGAGTACGAGGTCCAACTTCGTTGGATGTAGATGGCACACTAGACAGCGGGGAAGAAAATACGTCGTTCATGACGCGAGGGGCTGAGAATCGGGAGCTCTTTTCATTCCCGGCGTCAACCTCAAGAAGGTCGTCGACAAGGTCATCGTCATCACTGTCTTCAAGGTCCCGAAATACAAGAGGCTTTTCATCATTGCTGAACTGACTAGCAGCAAAGGCTTTCGCTTTGATTTCCGCAATGATATTAGCAGCTTTGGTTTCCCCATCAATGGCCTTTGGAGTAGGGGGGAGAGGAAGGAGCGGCGGCTTGTTGGTATCAGGCGGAGAAGGAAGACAGGCAGAAGCAACGGTAGGGGTCTGAAGGACAGGACTGCTGACAGAAGTCATTACAGAACGAGTGCTGTGATCAAAGTGGGGGGAATAACTGGATTGAGATGGGATTGGTGATTCAGGGGTATCAACTTGCATAGTATCATTCTGCGATGGTGGTGCAGAGGAATCTGAAGACCCGAACGCATGCTGCCTCCAACGCTGTACGTCATGTACGACTTTTCCTATGTCACGAGATTCTAGGACGGGGAGGGCGAGCTCTGCCTCGTCAGACTGACTGCTATAAACTACTAGCTTACTGGAATCGGAAGGGGATGCTATCGAGACAATATTGCGAGTAAAACGCGGTGTACCGTCTATCTGCTTCAAGGAAGGTCTGTGAGGAGTTTTTCGTGGGGATAGGCGAGTGGTTATGGTGACAGTAGACTTGAGACGTTTAGAGTAGTTAAAATCGGAACCAAGCTCTTGAGGCTTTCTTTCAGACCTCAGCCTGCGGGGAGGGGTGTCTAGAATGTGAATTGAACTTTGGATTGGATCAGGTGAGCGAGGACGCTTGCATGTTGCTATGACAGAAGCACTGCGCAAGCGATGCGGACCTAGCAGAAGGTGAGTCCCCGGATCGATGCAAGCGAACAGGGGGCTTACTAGAAGTGGAGTTCTGGTCTTGGACAACTTTCAAGGACCGAGTGACTGGGCGAGAAGATGATACGAGCGGACGTGTCCTCGTCGTTGCGGCAATTGTTGGCCCCGCTGTTGGGCGAGCGGAGGGTGGCATTGACGACGGGGAGTCGGAGGGAGTGCGGGAAGAGGGGGGCTTTGGTGCAAAAAAGTCTGTCAACTTTTTATTCTTATCTTGAGATAATTTCTGTGGCATGCTTGAATTCACCACGAAGCCTCCTCGAGATCAACGACAATGAGCTGAGAGCGTGACGCGCTCGAGCGCTCAACGAGATGCGTGACGTGACGTAACGCGTCCCACCGGTTTGAAAGGTCTATGATGTAGGCTCTCTAAATCTGTTCGCGATTCATGCATACGCGGGATCTAGCGACTTTCCGAGAACTTATCCCAGTGTCATGATCCAGCTTTTAATCCGGTTGAGCGATTTACAGGCTGAACCGAAGCTCTGAGCAAAATGCAAGACTATCCTCTGCATCGTCCAGTAAGCACTCGAGCGTAAGCTCTAGACAAACAGTAGAATAGCTAGTCAATAAACGACCTCGGAAACGATTAGGAAATCGACCTCGCTAACGACCAGGCAGTGAATGAAGTCGTGCGGCTCGCCACCGAGCAATTCAAACATTCCCACGACCTGACCCACCCCATTATGGACTACAATCCATTAGTACTAGTCGCAAGGGTATGCATGTGCATGTACATTAATATTTATTAGGATTAGTACGACAGACTAGATCCTCAGATACGTACGCTCTCTGAACAACTCGCTGGTCGGAGATGAAGAAAATAGGAGGTGAATGACAAAAAGAGGCAAGGTGTGCATTAAACAGCCGAAAATTAAATCCAATCAAACTCGGATCAGATTCGTACGGCAGGTACTCTTGAACGCCGTCCTCGTTCGCGTGCCCCAAATCGGCCATCGGTACGTACTTCAGCCATCCTCACTGGCACCGTTTAGCTTTCCTCACCCTCGACTCACTGACATGTCCCAACCCCGTACATTCCCTACAGACAAAGAGGCAACTCATCATGTCGGATATAGACTTTACAAGGAAAGATTTTTTGGTCTCTTTGGTTTCTTCGTCTTTGGGACAGTCTCTACCATGGCATACTGTTGGTTTGGACCAATATCCATCCAGAGTACCTATTTCTTTTTGTCTTTCTCGTTGTCTAAAGCTCATCTCCAGCCGCTGATCAATTCAATATATCTGTAACCCAGGTAAACTGGCTCGGTAACATTGTTTCTTGCGTCTACATTCCAGTCTCTCTCCTCGTCCCTGTCTTCACCTCTCGCTTTGGTATTGCTCGTTGTGCTCAACTCGGTACTCTTTTGACTCTCATCTCCGGTTGGGTCCGTTATGCCGGCGCAATTTCTTCATTGTCCCCATCCCCTGCGTATGCCTTGCTCATCCTCAGTCAGGTACGTAGCCACCTTACCCGGTCTCTCCATCCAGCTTATCTTCGTCCTATATCTTTTGTCAGATATTATCTGCAATAGCACAGCCAATCTTCCAAGTACTCGGTCCCATGTATTCCGAAAGATGGTTTGACCTCGATGGCCGTATTACGGCCACCATGGTCATCGCAATCGCCGATCCAGTGGGCTGCTCACTAGGACAGGTCCTTTCACCACTCTTTGGATCTGTTCGCCAATCTGTGAGTCTTCTCTTTCATCGTTCCGAAACCTGGGAATCTATCACAATACACCCCACTAAACGCGCCGTGCTCCATCAGATATTAGTATTAGCAGTCATTGCCACATCTGTAACCCCCGCTATCTTTTTGATCAGCGAAGCTCCACCTACTCCTCCGACTAAGTTCCCTTTATCTTTATCTTACTTCTCTCCTCAGACATCTCTTTTTCCCAAAGCTTACGCAGGGGTGAAACAACGAAAGACAATCTCGTCACTCTGCAGCTCCCTCGTGGGGCGGTCGGTACCACAAGAAGCATATATGACCCCCCGTGAACGAATCGATTTCTTCATCATGACAATTATTTTTGGTGTTTATATCGGCGCTACAAACACTCTGACCGTGCTGTCAGGCGAATGGTTTTACCCCGCGGGATATTCCAGTTCGACTGCTGGACTATTGGGCGCAGCATTGTTGTTCTCTGGCATGCTGGCTTCGTTCATCACCTCACCACTCTTCGATCGACTGTTCACCCACAAGCTGGGTATCGCAATAAAAGTTCTGGTCCCGGTAGTAGCATGCAGTTGGTTTTCCTTGATTTGGGCTATTAAGTTGTCTCCTCTTTACCTTCAATCCAGGGTCTTAACGCATATTCTCAAATTCGTCCCAATAACATCGCGGTACTCTTTGCCTTAATGGTCATTATCGGTGTCTCCTCGGTGACGCTGCTTCCCATCGGTCTGGAGCTTGGAGTTGAGTTGACAAGGAATGCGGAAGCGAGCTCGGCTATTTTATGGTGCTTGTAAGTAACCAAATCCTCTGGTCATTACTCTATCTGAACTCACGCACAATAGCGGAAATCTCTTCAGTATAATTTTCATCTTTGGTAAGCTTCCTTGCGTTTCGCGTCACCTTGCTGAGAGTCTCATTCGAAACAGCCGAAGGTGCTCTTCGTTCTCCTAACCCGCCATATAGCATGAAGAACGCGCTTATTCTCCACGGAACTGCAGTGATGGCGTCTGGTGTGCCTGTTTTCTTTCTCCGCGCAAAGCAGACCCGTAGAGAGTTAGATGAGGCCATGGCAACCGAAAACGTCATTCCTAAGCTTGCAAATATCGATGGGTCGTCGAATAAGTGTCGGCAGATGAGGAATTCTCTTCCGCAGTAACTTCCATGGATGTCAACATAGAGATAGTCAAGTAACCAGAATTCAGGAACACGGTTGTTACCGCACAATAGACTCCGGAACACATTACTGTTGGCCACTGAGTACTGAGTATGTATAGGTACTAGTACTCATACATTGCACTTGTCTGTACGCAGATCGATTCGTCTAGGTCATCATCATTCACAGGGTGGTATGCATCGAGTATGGCACTTTTATAAGTGGGTTGGGATCTGAAGATCTGACAGATGACCTGGTCATCGCAGTACACTATTTTGCATCGCCCATACTGCTCATATTTATTATTTATTCCAAGGGTCTAGGAGAACGACAAGACATCCACCAGGTCGCCGCTAGGTCCGTAGAATCACTAGAAACCTAATCGTTCGCCCTTTTAAAACCTCGAAAGTACTTTTCTCGGAATTCGCGGTGTGCAGGAGTATGTTCATCTACCGCTGCAGCCTCGAATGAAGGTGGAGGATAGTTCTCCGATGTTATCTTACGAATCGTAATGAGCCGTCTCCCCCAGTTCCCAAATCCCTGCACCGAATTTGCAACAAGTTCCATTCCGTCACAAACTGCAGCATGAACATCTACTTCTTCATACGTTTCTGTCACCGTCGGCAAAAAAAATACCAGAAGACCATGGGGTTTGAGAAGGTAGCGGGAAAAGAGGACGAGATCGCTGATTAGCGCGGAAAGCTCGTAGGGCTTCGTAGGAGGAATGTACGGCTCATCAGGATGACTGAAACACACCCACGAATGAGTATATATGGCCGACTAAGTTCATGCCATTAGAGATCAGTAAGAAACTCACGGTCCGGGAACCCGAGGAGCAGGTCTGTCCTCTCGAAGTCTTTTCCGCCCCAGACGTTTCGCGCCCGCACGCACACCATAGGGTGGGTCGGTGACGATGGCATCAAAAAGTGCCCCACATCTCCAAGGGTGATGCGTGACGTCAAATGTGCATAGGTCCACGATCCGCTGGACCACGCTATATTGGGCAGCGGCGCGAAGGATGCCGGGTGTTTTACCTTAGAAACCAAGCCAGTGACTCAGAAAGCCGCTCGGGATGAAGGAGAGATCAAGAGAAGACCTTTGCCTCGCATTTGTCTCCCGTCAATGTCGGACCCATACACATATGCTCCAAAAAATGCTGTCGTCTGGTGGAAGAGACATCTCACATATCCTACTCGTGTGGGCGGAAATTGATTGGACGTACGTATGCCATACTTCCGGTCCCAATGAATGGATCGTATATGAGTTTCCCAGGTGCAGCTTGTGTACATCATGCGGCCTGGTGACGATTGCCAGCTTGTCAAAAGAAGTCATGCTCACTTGTGTCTGATTCGCCATCAACAGCGAAATTTCCGCCTCCATGCTCGTGTTCCCGAAGTATTGTCTTTGCTTCACGTCGAACATTCTGATGAGCGAACGGGCAGTCCCTTCCGCTATCTGCCAGGAAAGAAACAATCGTGAACGAAAGGGGAGGTAAAGATGATGTAACGGAAACGTACCAACCTGCCAAAGTAAGCTTGGATAAACTGACCATCCACATTACGGGCCCCATCTGGTCGCCGATCATCCTCATATAAACACCGACATACGGCGGAAAGAGCCAACCACCATCAAACTCAGTGCTATGTTCACCACGAAGGACGCACATTCTTCAAATACCCCAAGCGTAATCTGTGGGCGCTTCATCTCGATCTTCCCTAGAAAGTCCATGTAAGAAAAACTCTCGATAATCTCGCGCTGCCGACGCTGCGAGATGCCGTGATTATAGCCTATGACTGTAAACTTGAATGACGTATCGGGGATGTAGCGATCCCATCGCAATCGAGCGCATTCGTTGGCTGCATGCAACTGAGCGTACGTCGAACCCTGCGCGTAAAATTCGTAGATCGACCTAGCCGATGAAGTCCGTGAGGAGTGGTTCTGGCACGCTGAAGTCGAAGAGTAATGGGCTGGTAACGCACTTGATCAAAATACACCTCCTAGCGAGAAGCTGTGCATGTTCCTCTTTCTCGAGTTCGAGAATCATGAACGGTCGCTTAATGGCCTCAGACTGGCCATTAGCGGTGTAACGGCTGAAGCCAATCTCAAAACCATAAAGTTCGGCAACGGACCGAAGCTCTGGGATGCGAAATTCATTGTGGACTTGAGCAAAAACACAGAGGTAGTTGGAAGGCGCCATGCTCGAGTTTAAGTGATGGTAATTTGCCCCGCCGGAACAGCTTGAAGTTCGAGCGCTGATCTGATCTGAAGGTGACTGTCACCTATAGCAAAGAGTCAGAAGATACATATGAGCATTAATCAGGAAGTTAATTGAGCGCTGACATCCACATGTCACCGGCTACTCAGACGATGGACTCAAAGATATCGGTCTACTACATACATGGTCCACCAGTGGCAAGGCCGCATCAACATCATACTAAAACGTCCGAGTTGCTGCCAGTCACTAACGTTCAACACCAGTTGTACCTACTCCACAACATCCATGATGTCTCCTAGTACACTGGCTCGTGCAGGTCGCGGTACTATCAACACCCTGCCGCAGCGGCTGGGACATATTGCTCAAACCATTCTTAGCACCATCGACGTGGAGAACCGTAAGCATCACGTTTTGATATAACATCAGTCAGTCTTAGTGCTGACCTTCGTGCGCACGGGACTCATGAAGTCGAGGAAGGAGTCGACAAGCTCCGTGCTTTGTTCCCGGACACAACAACCCTAGCCGCTCTGGACCTCGTCGATCGCGAGAGCGTGTTAAAGTACAAAGCACAGTGGGGAAGGTGTCACTACGAAGTCCTTGGATCCACCGCGACCTACAGTGTGTTTCCCCTTCTCAGTTCGTCGTCACTTGTGTCTTGCTATTGCACTTGTCCTGCGTTCGCGTTTGGAGTGTTGATGAGCGAGTCTCACTTGATGGTAAAACCCATATCGAACTCGCCTCCTTCAGTCTTCGGTCTTATCCTTCTCCCAGTGTAAACATGTTCTAGCTGTTCGCCTCGCAGAACAGCTTTCGAGATGTATCGAACGCCCAATCAACGATGACGAGCTTTCAGCAAGACTGATAAACCATGTTTAAGGGCAAGGATGACTTTCTACACGAGATTGACACGTATAAATGTAAGTATCAGACTAGATATGTATCAGACCCAAGCACTCTATAGGCTATAGTAATTTAATGGTATTCACCGAATTAAAGAATAGAAATATAGCATACCCAATCTTAAACCGTCCTCTAGAATACTGTGCGGCTGCTGGTATAAGAACTACGAGTAGTCAGGAAAGTGTCTCTATTTTCTTTGCGAGGGAGTATGCTCTGTCTCATCATTCCTGCGTATCCTACATCGGAGAAGCGATGCATAGTGTTCCAATTCTTTGACCAAGGTCATAAGTTCACCTATCGTTGGTATCTTGCTGGCCTCTGATTCGTCGTCGGAGCTCTCACAGTCGGTCAGGTCTTCCATATCTACATCCGAGGCAGAGAACCGGGTGGTGGATCCAGAAGCGATGGCTACGGTCGCGTTGGACTTACGGTCTGACACATCTTCAAGACCGGATTTGGTGTGGATCCAAGACGCCAACTTCAAAATTTCCTCAGGTTCCCAGAACCCCCACCACCGTTCTTCATCTCCGTCGTCGTCGTCGTCGTACTCGTCATCCTCTGGGTTATGGACGATGGTGCGTTCCATGGCAGGAGGTCTCCTGCCCCAGACGGCGACAAACCAACACCACTTTCTAAGAGTGCTACGTTCATCCTGGGATGGAACAAGGGGTTTGCGGCGGCCATTTGAAGACTCGCGAGTGCGCCCCTGACAATATGACTGTAGCTGGTCCAGAGCGTCTTCGCGTTCATGGATTCCGGGGGCGAGAGCCCAATATATGCGTCCTTCCATATCCCTTCCAAGAGGTGCGATACGAGAGATATATGCGTACGAAGCTACCTTCAACGCATCGTCAATAAACTCCATGACGCGTTTATGATACTCCGTTTGTGACTTGTCTAGCTGCAAGATAATGTCAGCAAATTAGCCTTCATAAAGTGGGGTCTATAAAATCACCCTTTTCCCCCTTGACTTTTCATGATCCTTTTCCTGCTCATATCGTTCATTCTCGACACGATGCGCTTCTCGCGCTTCCTTGACACGTTCCTTCGACTCTAGGTTCCCGGCTTCGATTTCCTGCCGCACTGCTTCGGATTCCACGACAGCATCCACAAGCGCAGAGACGACTGGGACCAGCTGGGCGGTACGTAACACATTGATAGTTCCTGTATTGGACTGGTTCACTCCGCTACGAGTCCGGATGATAAAGGCAGACTCCGGAGGTGGCAAAGGATCCGGGAAAGAAACAAAAAAACTGACAGAGGGCGCACGGGAAGAGGAGTTCTCCTGCCACTCACGCAGAGTCGCAAGTGCAGCCCATATCTTGTTGAGGTGCGAGCCACTTTCTCGTACGGATTTCACGGCCGCTTTCACATACTTCTCGCACTCTCCCTTGCTGTCTAATATGTTTAAGAGACCAGAGATCAAAGACTTAACGCAGGCTTCGCTGACCCAGGGGACAAGCCCTTCATCTTCCTCTTCTAAAATACGACTGCGTGACGACCTAAGTTCATCCAGTTCGTCCAAATGGGCCCGGGAGAGATCCAAGAGCGAGGAGAATCGCAAAGCAAACTCGCGGATATTGATGCGTACCTCTGCCTCACTTTGAGACAGCGGGACGTCGACACTTGTCCATATTGGTTTTGGGAGCTGTTTCGGCTTTGGCGGTGGGGGCTTTGGCTTTGCTGCAGTTTTAAAATCGGACCCGGTCAGTGATTTGGGCCGTTGAACAGCCTGTTGGGTTTTGCTTTTGAGCGATGTGGAACGAGACTTGGTATCATCCCGCTGCGAGGAGGTTCTTTGTACTTTCGCCTTCTTATCACCTGGTTTGCGCGCCATTGGACCCGCAGCTTTTGGGTCCTGGCGAAGGACATCGGCCGCGGAAGTGAGACCAGATTGGCGTGCGGCGTTTGCAAGATTTCCCGTGGGCTGTAAACCCTTCGCCTTTCTACAGGCAACGCAGTTGCAAACGTCATCACACCGTGGGCATCTGATGTCAAATTATCATTGTCCGGCATACACCAAATGGCTGTGGAACCGTACTTGAAGTGATAACCCTGGCCGTGCACATGTTCGTCTTCTTCTGTTTCCCCATCAGCCAGAATATCTTCGAGAAGGAGACCATAACGGTTCTTGAGGCAAGGTTTGCAATACTTTGCGTTACACCTGCGACCTTTGGGGTCCTTTGCCGTACAGCGTATGGTTACTGCATTGGCTATAAGTTAGCCGTTAGACGAAAACGCGGAAAGCGGACCTGTAGCGTCCCGTTTCTTGTTGCACTGATGGCAATAGACAAAACCGTTCGGATACTCTTCCGTCGCGTTTGCTGCCTGCGACATGACGACAGGTTTTGGGTGTGGAGACTTGAGTTTCTTTGTCGCTGGTTGGCCTTCGGGAAGGTCAGCATCGAGTGCTCGTTTATTGAGAGAAGGTGCGGGGAGTGTGCTGGAGCTCATCTGAGTGGAGGATGGGCGAGACAACGCGTTTTCTTTGTGGTCGACCGATGACACGTGCAGGAGAGGCTTGTGTGGGGTCCGCGACGGGGGCACCTCAACATACACTTGAGATAATCTGCGAATCGCACCAACCATTTTCAACGAGCTCTACGCTATCTCGCTGACCCGCTGCTCGTCGTCGTCAAGGTTAATGTTGTTCAACGTGAACGTTCACGACGCGTTCACTGCCCGACCTGCAGAGTGCAACCCGTTTAATTGAGCGCGGTCACGTGTCTCTCTCCAGGCCTACCCTCAACAAGAAAGTTTCCTAGCACTGTAGTACTACCAAGTTCGGGTCTGTCACTTCTTTGAACGTCTCAAACAGCGCCCATGTCCCACGCAGACCACACACGAGACCCTTGGTAGGTTCACCAATGCCTCCTAGACGTCGCTGATCTCGCTCTAGTCCGTGGGTAATCCTCAATGACTTCGGAGGTGCCTTTGCCATGGGTGCAGTTGGTGGTGGTATCTGGCACGGTATAAAGGGCGCTCGCAATTCTCCCAGAGTGTGTCTTTCGTCAATCTACAACCTTTTTCTAGTCACTGACAACACGTCTAAAGGGTGAGCGTCTAGTTGGTGCCATTTCGACAATAAAAGCCCGAGCACCTGTCACGGGAGGCAACTTCGGTGTGTGGGGTGGCATGTTCTCGACATTCGACTGTGCAGTGAAGGGCTGGCGGCAAAAGGAGGATGCTTGGAATGCCATCATATCGGGTTTTATGACTGGTGGTTGTTTGGCAGCTCGTAGTGGTCCGAAATCCGCTTTTGGATCAGCCGTTGCTTGTGGTATACTACTGGGGGTTTTTGAAGGTGTTGGTGTCCTTCTATCCCGTGTCTTTAGCGAGGGCACACGACCACAATTACCTCCACTACCGGAAAACATGACATCTGCAACATCTCCTACAAGCCACTAGACATTACATACTCTATCTTGACTTACTACCCATCTCAATGTATAATCGCCGTTCACGGAATCCTCGGCCAATGGCAAGGCACGTATAACTCACGTCCTGATATAAGAACCTGAACGACCGCACTGGGTTATTGTGTATTGCGCTGGAACCTTCACGTGGGAGTTTCTAGTTCTCTGACGCAATACTGACCTGTTCAGAGGTCTAGTTTCAGACTGGTGGCAAAAGATTGGATAATCCAGTCGAGACTGATACTTGAAATTACCTTCACTGGTGAGTTCGTCTTACAAAAACATCGTGAAAGTTATTCTCTCAGTCGCACTGCGGATATTGCTATACACATGCCTAGTGTCGGCGATATGACATCAGCTACTCATTATCAAGGAGGATCGAGAATGAGCACAATCCACCCAGTTCTCTCCAACACCCCA
This sequence comes from Chalciporus sphaerocephalus, assembly GCA_038094055.1. NCBI lineage: Eukaryota > Fungi > Basidiomycota > Agaricomycetes > Boletales > Boletaceae > Chalciporus > Chalciporus sphaerocephalus. The sequence continues at coordinate 131,572 of JBBPTH010000013.1, forward strand.
TTGCCAAGCGTTGGAGGTCCTCGGAAGATGACTCTCCCTTCGAGCGCAAGGCACTATAACACTGCAGAGTCTCTCCCTCCAGTTCCTTATGTATCAACTGAACGGTTTCAGAACTTAGATAGCCCCACGGTGCGACGTCGTCAGTCGATAAAGCAGTTAATTTATCGATACGAGTCCATGGCAGATGTGCCATCAACTACCCAGCTCAAGAGGCCTCTTAGTTCTATTCGAACACCCTCTGGCATGGACACACTAGAGATGCATCAGCCCTTTCTCACACTTGCACCGCAGAAGAATAAGCGACGATCATTTAGTAATTCATTGCGAAATTTCATGTCCGTCTTCAGAAAGAAGAAGGACAAGGAAACTGAGGATGGCGATTACTTTCTACCTCATCACGATCCAGAACCACTTGAGGTTTTCCCGCCAGGACTCGGAGACCTCGTACCACATTTTCCCGTACCTCAGATAGTTTCGCGACCGTCGGGAAACGATACGGCGTTAGCCAGCAACAACGCTAGTTCTCTGTTTGCAGGCCCTCTGCTTTACCTCTCAAGGTCCTCAGACTCCTCTGTTCCACATTCCTTGCCTGTATGGTTGTCGTGCACGGTTGCCTTACACGAGACGCGCCTGCTGGTTACATGGTATACAATGCAGGACAACCCTTCCAGCCACGTGATTCCACTGGACGGGTTTACCGATGTTCGCTCGCTGTCCTCTAAATATATGGACCCAGATGAACGGGTCTTATTGCCTGGCGCCGAAGAGGAACCTAAGACCTTCGAGTTGTTGTTCGAGGGTTCATCAGGAGAGGTATTTGCAGCTGCCTCTACTCAGGACCGATCGCGGTGGATTGGCGCAATCTGGTGAGGTGCATCATATGCTGCTTCTATCAAAGTCTCATCTTCTTGCCACTGGGACGCTGTTCTGGGTTCGCAGGGAAAACAGAACACGGCTCTACAAGACCAGAGATTCACTGAGACATCTACGGTCAGAACGGCTGTCTTATCTAAAGCCCACGGGTCGAACAAACATCTGCAAGTCCCATCACCTTCTGAAGAGACGAGCTCCCAGTATACGTCCTCTACTGCCCCACAGACGTTTACCTCCGAGTCTGCTCAGCCCACGTCACCCACAACTCCAATCGGGAGGTCGCCCCGCCTCCCCCTATCTACCCCGTCTCTCTTTACACCCTCACCCCCTTCCCATCTCTCTACCATCACCCATTCTCGGCCCAAAAGCCCTTCTATCTCCAAACTAGGAACACTCTCTGTCGTCACCCAGCGCCTTGCTGAGATTGAGCGGTCGGAACTGGCTAGCCCAGCGTCCACGAATGTATCCTCCTCCAGCCTGGACACTGCTCTCCGGCGTGCACAAACGACCTGTTCTATGGGCACAGGACATGCTTTTTCAGCGGTCGAGAAGCTCCAGGAAGTCCGGGATAGCAACAAGTTGAACGACTTCGTCGCGCCTTTGACAGATGCTTCTATCGTTATTCCACACCATCCATCTCCGAACACGCCAACCTTGGGAAATTTTTCTACGCAGATTCAGAGTCCGTTCAAGAGGAGACGCATGGAGCGCGACCTACCCCCAATACCGACACCGCCGCCCAATTCGCCGACAAAAGCGTTGTCATCCATCCCCGCACCCGTACCTACACTACGAGCAGAACTCTCCGAGCCTGCGATTCGTCAACATGTTGAGAATCCAGCGACATTGTCTTTGATTGTCGGCGTCGAACCTCGTCTTGCGCCACTGGCGGAGCTAATCAAGGACAGTGCAGCGAAACACTATGACCAGACTGCCGGGCTGGGCGAACAAATCATTTCTCTCCAGCGAGACATACACAATCTCCCGAACGAGATGCAGATTTTGTTGGGACAAGCGATGACTGAGCGAACGTTTGAATCCAAACATGAAGTTGATGGCCCAAGCCTAAAAGCCATCTTAGCGAGGCTTGACGAGACCAATAAACAAATATCTGCGAATTTAGAAGCGTCGCAGGTAGATTCGGTCGTGAGAATCTCTGAGGGCTTGCAATCCCAGCTTGCTCGACAGGTCCCCCTTCTCATGGAGAAGCTGGCCTCGATCGAACAAGAACAGGCAAAGCTTCGACTACTGACTGTGCAGGACGCAAGGAGACCATCCCAGATACACTTCACGTCCCACAGGAGTGTGGATGTTCCGTCACCTCCTTCCATCCCTTTTGTATCACAGACGGGGACAGGCTTTCATGATGCACCTCCCCATTCTCATGTGGATTTGTCCGACATTTACTTGAAACTTGACGAGCTCGCATCTTTGTACAAGTCCGGTGGTACTTCGACTTCCGATGAGAAGACCCAGGACGCACTCTTGTCCCAGGAAGGGACTTGGCATAATCATACAGAGAAAGTCCGTCCGCCTGTTCTAGTTATCCTGACCCGGCATTCTCATTAGATGATAATGTTTGCAGCTCCAAGAGATCTTAGATCATCTCAAGACAGGGGACGAACAGCGGAAACTTCAGCTCGACCAACAAGCTGACAGCGTTCGCTACCTAAACGAATTAAACTCGGTAAGCATTGATGGTAATCTATATGTCTCGCGGCATCAATACCTACCGCGATTATACAGTGGCTCGACGTGTTTGTGAACGGTGGAACTATGCATATTCAATCAGTCGCCGCAAACGTTGAACAACTCTGCGCTCACCTTGGTGTTCACTCGGAAAGCGAAACTGCTGGTCACCAAGGGATGCTCGGAGAGATTAAGCACGTCCTCTCCTCCATCCAAGCTAAAGGACAGTGTGAAGAACAATTGCGAACATCGGTTGGTGAGTTGGTGAGCGTCGTCCAAGAACAAATGAGGAGTGGTGGAGAGCAACGGGAAGCTCTTGGTATGGTTCCAGATACACTTTGCCCCAGACTGTCTGCTGATGCAGAGGTATGGCGGGGGGATGTAGTAACGGATTCAGTCCTCGAGGTAATCCATCGACAGCGACATGAGCAAGAGCAAATGCTCAGAGCCTTGTCAACTGGTATGCACCCAGCGTCAGAACTTGAGCGTATCAGCATCCTGAACGATCACTCACAGAGCTAACAAACGAGATCCGTGGGGAAAGATTACGATTTGTAGAAGCCATGAAGGAAGCAACAGCTATCAATGTTCAAGGTAGGTTGAATCTTTTTGTCATTATAAACCACGACCTCTAATCCAGCATAGCACACGTTGAGCACTTCAAATCAGAATTGAGCCGAGAAGTAGCTGCCATGACTCATGATGTCGGGAAACTCCATCAGGAAAAGCAGGTGATTGAGCAGCAGATTGCAGATCTGTTTGCATTTTATTCGAAGCAAAAACAAGAAGCAGAGGTTGGTCATATATCATATCCTTTCCAGAGTCAATCAGCTGTTCCCGTGCAGAATAATGCCCGTCGCAATCCGCCTTTGAAGTCGGCGGGTTTCAATAACTTACAAAATTTGCCAGCCTCGACAGCAAAGCGATCCAGACGGCCGTTGCCTCACCCGGTTTTCCAGAGGGGTGATTGAAGTCTGTTAAGATTAGCTTCAGCATGGTGTCACTGTGCAGTAAAAGCTGAAGGTAGATGCTATTAGTATTGGATATGATGCATACAGCGAGGAAATCTAATAGATTCATGCGTCACATTATGCTTGTGAGAGGAAATTCCTCGCAGCTTCCCATCCCATCCTTTCTCGCTCCTTTCCAAGAAATTTACCCCTACGAATTTCCTCGCGGTCGATGGTCTTCCAATCTTCGTACTGAGTGACCAGCCCGTTTTTGATTCCTTGTATAACCTCTTCGGGAGGGTTTTCAGGATGGGGATCAGGGTTGAGCATGAGCTCTTTGAAATCATCCATATGTCCATGATCTTCAGACGACAATGTCTTCACACCCCCATTCTTCGCGCCCTCTGAAGTAATATCGGACAGGATGGTATCGGCCACCGAGTACGCGTCTATCATTGTTGCCGCTAGTACGCCTCTGGCACCATTTGCACACCATCCTGAAGCATATACATTTCTCAAGGCTTGTCGGGGGGACCAGAGAATGCGGTTTTCGCGTGCATGAAGATGTTGCGAACAAGGGTCAAAGAACGCGGTAGATGGGTCCGCATGGAAGCCCAAGGATGTGACAACGAGTGAGGTGGAGAGCATGGAATTCTGGTCTGTTGCGATCGCACGACCAGTAGAAGGATCAAGACGCGTATGTGCTAGACTGAGCTCGGCCATGTCTGCCGAAGGATGTGGCGTGAGGGAAGTTGGCACGCGATAGAAATCGAGAGACCAGGTTTTAGGCGTGCTTCCGAACTCACTGCGGGAACCCCTGAGAAGAAGGTCCAGTGTGCGGCGTTCTTGACGGGTTGGCGTGACACCGTTTGGGATGGAAAGAAGGGAGGGATCTAAAGGGATCATGGAAGCGTCGGGGAGCCGCATCATTTCACGTAGTTCGCTGTTTGTGAAAGCAGCTTCTAAGGGGCCACGCCTACCGACGATAGAAACGTGTTTCACAGTAGATTCAGAGAGGATTTGCAGAACATGTTCCGGGACGTCGTATTTCTTGAGGATAGAGGGAGGGGTGAGAAGCATACGAGCAACATCGAGGGAAACGTTCCCGTTGCCTATGAGGGTTAGATGTGTGATTTTGTCAAGTGCGGGTGTTGGTGGATTGGACGGGTGTTGCGTGTACCAGTGAACGAGGGAGAGCGCAGGAATGCAATGTGTGGACGGAGGGATTGCTGGATGAAGAGTCGGGAGCGTACATCCTGTTGCGAAGAGGAGGTGCGTGTAATTCTGAAGGATGGACGAGAGGGGCAAGGCAAGTGCGTAGGGGACCGACCGACACGGTGAGCTCCCCAAGTTGACGTTGCCGAAGAAACGAAACCGAGGATCGGTTGCAGTTTTGTCGAATTTCTTCGTACAGTTCTTGACTTCGGGATGATCTGGAGCGACGCCATAGCGAACTAAGCCATGGGGTGCCCACAGCCGATCGAAGACGTGGATTCTGAGCGAGGGTGAGCGAGGGTCAGCGTAGGGCACGAGTGAGAGCAACCGCGACGCTACGTAGAACGCGGATGGACCACCGCCGATGATGGCCAGTTTCACTGGCCGCATGTCGATAAAATTGCGGGACGCAGGCTTGAAGCTTCAAGGAGGACGATGACAGACTCGTTTAGACAGTGTCGCCCAACCACCGTTCTCAGCCTTCAGGGGAGTGAAACCAAACTTGGTCACCGTCCACGACGATGCAAGCAACACTCAGTGCCACTGCACTCAAACGTATGTCTCTAAATCATGTACGGTCCAGCTGCAGACTCATTTAACGGCTAGCGTTCATCAGAGCACTGATTTGTCTTTCGCGATACGGCGATGATCTCGTCATATACGCAGACTCGGAACACCTCACATTGAGCGCGACAAACTCGTCGCTTTCCGCGTACTGTCGATTTAGATATGGGAGAATGTTTTTCTCTAGATATCGCGTGGGTTGTGGTCCGAATGGTGTGGGCTCGTCAAACACCAATACCGATGAAGTCGAGGACGTGAAAGGCCAGTTACTCGCAAAGACATTGTTGTCGATATTTAGACACAAGACCCTCGAAAAAACTGTCGAGCGATGCGAGTTGGTGATCATAGAAGGTTCAGCTAGCGAAAAGCCTGAGGAAGACGAGGATACGTTGGAAAGCAGGCTTATTATACGGCTACACTGCAAGCATGGCATCGTGAAAACACATAAATTACCTCTTCTCATGCCAACGTCTCTCCTATCGCCGGGTGTACCGGATTCTATGAAAGAATCCAGGTTGACAGTTGGTCCGAGAGCCATCAAAGATATCACTGAACATTTCTCCAACGGTCGTGGGGCGAAAACTGATCCTCACCTCGTGTGGGCTTTTGGAGACACAGACATTGAGGTGAAAAGTCTGGAATCTTCTATCGACGCGAAAGGTCAGCACCATCCATAAAGTGACATATGGATATTCAAGCACTTTCAGGTAGAGCACAACTCGCTACAGAGCTGACAATCAGTGCCGATGAGTTTGATGTATACGAAATAGATGGAGCACCTCTCACTATCGCCTTCCACCTTCGAGAGTTTAACGCTACCGTTGCATTCGCCGAATCTATGGGCTCAGCACTGGAACTCCGCTTCACAGACCCTGCCGCGCCGCTTTTTATTGATATTGAAGGGGACGAATGCGACTGTCTTTTCGTAATATCCACGTCTCAAATCCAAGGACAGACATCAAATTTGAACCCTAGCGCAAGAAATTCGTCTGCTCCCAACCCAGAACGATCAGGCGTGCAGAAGAGACCTCATCTTGATGGCGATGCACAGTCTCTAAATGCTTCCCCATCTGGAAGAGCTGGAAGTGACGTGCGCGTGGAGAAGGTGAAGAGGTCAATGAGGGCGGTACAGAGAACCGAGACCCCTGGTCATGCGGCCGTCAGCCGGGAGAGTTCAACAGCGTTGAGGGATCAACATGCGATGCCACCACCACCATGTCTCCCCGCTTCGACTCGGAGGAGTCAATCATTTGCTTTTCAAGCTTCACAGGACGGTGGTTTCGGGGACCCTAGCAATTTTGACACAGCTGCTCTCGAATACGAAAGAGGAGTTGAGAATGTCGATAGTGAAGGCGATGACAAGATATATGGAGATAGTCCTATGCTTCACTATCGTGATCCTCTCTTTTATCCACAGTCTTCTCAGCTCGTCTTGTCACCAAACCTGTCAATGCCCAGGCAGAGTCACAGGGCTGAAACTCCACTCTTCTTTCCACAGTCACAGCTATCGCACGTCGATGGACAGACGTTCAGACAATCAGGTCAGGGCATGGAGTACATGGGACGCGAAGAAATGGACGTTATGGTATTAGAGGGTGACGGTGAGGAAGTTAGCTTTGATGTCAGATTGAAGAAGGAAGACATGGAAGCTATGACTATCCCTGGTGAAGGGGGAGCAGAGAGCCTAGAGCTTTTCGAGGACGAGTTTGACCCTACACAAGCGGATGGTAAAGACGGCAGAAAGGTACGTCGGCGTCGATTATCTTGCGCCTGGGTGATCTTAGAGGACTTTCCAGGCGTTCCAGCCATTATTTGAGGATTGAAATAATCCAACAAGCAATTTAGTACTCACATGAAGTGTTGTCTGTTTTCTTCTTGCAGGTAACTTAAATAGTCCGGTGGTTCGTGTCCAGTTTACTATTGTCCGGAAGTTGTGAATTCCGCTTGGACTTGCAGGGGGTCCGATTGAGCGTTGTACATGTCGCGTCTGCTATTTTAACTGTTTACTCATGACCATCGCATGTCACGGGTGTCATCCTGTCCGTTCGCATGTCTCGCCTTGGTCACCACTATCCACTCTTCAAGCCCATTCAGCTGCTCTTCCGTACAGAATTACCAGGTGTATCGCGATCGCGACTGACACGTACAAAACTAACAAGTCTAAGGCGTTCATTGACAACCCAAGGTTCACCCCCACCGCCGACAAAACGCTCGCGTGCATACCCGTGGATCATTTACCCTGCAGCGACGCTATTACTTGCAGGTGTAGGATACATCACGTATCAAAATCACCAGCCAACCAGACATGTTGTCTTGTCCGTCGTCCGTTGTTCCCGTATAGCTGGTATGTGTGTCTCGCTCCTCTCAGTACACAGTTTATGTACGAGTCGTGTACCTGCCGGATACTCTAATCGCAACTCTGGCATATATACAGAGGCTGCAATTCTGGGAGCCATCGACTTCAAACTCACATTCGCTCGCAAGTTTTCTTCGGAGAAAGAGAGACAGCAAGCAGTTTCCGAGTGCCACACACGTAGTGCGAAGAGGGTTCTGAAAGCTCTTTTGGCTAACGGAGGTGTGCTTCGTATCCCCTAGAGATGTCATACCCAGTTAATTTGATGTGTGGTTCAGGTGTTTTCATAAAGTTGGGGCAACATATTGCTTCGCTGTACGTTCGCGACTTACCGGTGATACCACACCCATAACTTCGTCTTACACGACTAACGTAGTATTATCTGACTCACAGGGTTGTTCTTCCGAAGGAATGGTCAAGCACGATGCGACCTCTGCAGGACAAATGCGATCCGACACCCTATCACGATATCGAAGCACTCTTCTTGTCCGACATCGGCAAACCTATCCAGGAACTCTTCGATGACTTTGATCCCATACCAATCGGAGTGGCAAGCTTAGCGCAGGTTCACGTCGGCAAACATAAAGAGTCGGGGAAAAAAGTTGCTGTTAAAGTGAGTCGATATCTGGTTTGTGTGAGGTATGCATGGCATGATAAATCGGACAGTTGCAACACCCGCACCTTGCAGAGTTCTGTGATATTGATATGGAGATGGTGGAGGTTACACTCGGTATGTGTTCTCCCTTATCTCACAATTTGCCGTAGTTACTAACGCCTGAAACTGTGGTAGGCTGGATTAAATATTGGTTCCCCGAGTTTGAGTTTACCTGGCTTGGCGAGGAAATGCGTGAAAATCTACCTAAGGAGATGAATTTTGTGCACGAAGCGACGAACGCTTTACATGCCATTGCTGACTTCGAGCGCATTCGGACCTCGCTTTACATCCCCGGAGTCATCTCTGCCACGAAACGCGTCTTACTCATGGAATTCATACAGGGCGCTCGAGTGGATGACTTAGAGTACTTGGCAGAGCACAACATCGATCGGAATCAGGTGGCCATAGAACTTACGAAGATATTCAGTCAGATGGTGTTCTTGAACGGGTGGTTTCATGCTGTGAGAAGTGCAAGTTTTTATTGATGACGGTTTACTCATATCCCAGTAGGACCCTCATCCTGGTGATTCGATCTTGGAAATATGTTTCAGATGACAAGATTGACTATTTTTTTAATTTCTCTTTTCCAGGCAACCTGTTAATCAGACGCGCCCCACCACGGTCTCGTTCCCCATATAACTTTGAGATCGTGCTTTTGGATCATGGCCTGTACTTTGACCTTGATTCAAAACTGCGGATCGATTACAGTAGGCTATGGCTATCTCTCATCGAAAAAGCTTCGCCTCAAACACGAGCTACCCGGCGCAAATACGCAGAATTAGTGGGCAACATCACCCCTGATCTTTACCCGGTTTTCGAGGCTGCTGTCACAGGCCGTGCGGCGTTCGAGGGAACTTGGGATGATGAGGACCCATCGGACGCCACCTTCAAGCGTGCTTCCGGTATGCTTGACATGCAGCCTCAGACGATGGAGGAGATGTATGCGATCCGAGATGCGGTTATGAATCGAGAGGGGTTACTCATTTCAGTGTTGGATGTTCTCCGTAGAGTTCCTCGGAGGGTGTTGATGGTGTTGAAGCTCAATGATTTAACCAGGTGAGTCGGTGCCCGACACTTGCTGGATTGTTTTGATTTGAAATGGGACGGGATGCGTAGGAGCTTGGATCATGCACTCGCAACTACACACTCAAGCGTTCGAATATTCCTAGTCACTGCGAAGTACTGCATGAAAGCAGTGTGGCGCGATGATCGCATGCGGATACGGGAGGAGGGTCTTCGTTCGTATGGTTGGTTTGGGTCCTTATACCACATGATCAATTGCTGGTGGAGATTTGCCAAAGGCTATTCAACCATGAGTTTGCTAGAGGTTGCACTAGACATGCAGGCTTCCACCCTGATATTCTTAGCATGGTTGCGAGGCCTTCGCAGTCGCGGTCTGCTTGGTGCACATGAAGCCGCTGCAGGGCTATCATGAAGATTGGCATAATTTATGTCATCAGATGGATTAGTTTTGCTCTCAGGTACGGTATTATAGTATATCTAATACAGATGTAGATGCGGCAGAAGTGCACTACCGGGCGGTCGATGAATCAATCATGCTTCGAGTGCGGTTTAGATAAAGCTTGAAAGACATAGCATACGGTCGTCCTTCTCCTAGTTGGAAATTAGTGATGAAGGGAGGAAATGATGATCATTTCTTGTCTTGCTCTGCGAAGAGCGCATCAATCGTGTCCACGCTCTTTTTGAAAACCTCCCATTGCTCCTTAGAAAGTGATATTCCCTTTTTCCCAGGTTTCTCATCGCCATCTGCACCATAGAATTCCCGTATATCGACGAGCATCTGACCTTTGAACGAGCGCACTGCTACGCGTTTTTTCTTACCCAAATCCACGTACTTTTCGCCTTCGGCGTTCTGGAGAACCTTAACAGCTGATTCACTACCTTGGACATGCGAAGCAGAAGACTGCTCATCATCATCAGTGTGGCCAAATTTTGGTTTTTTTATTGTCTTTGGCCTAGAAGAACCTTCGGCTTTGACTATTTTCTGTGGAACGTCAGCGGTAGCATCAGTTGAGGTAGGTTTCCATCAAGAATAAGCAGTCACCTTTGCAGTCTTCTTTGATTGAGAATCAGACTCTGAGTCAGAGTACTTATCGTCGCTGGTTTGCTTTCTTTTTCCACTGCTCATCGTCTCAGACGTTCGACTCGCGTGCTGGCGGCCAGTAGGACACGAACCCGTTAACGCAGCGACGCGTTGTGAGAAAGACGACAGTTGCGGGAAAATATTTCCTGATATATCGGCGACTACTCGTCAGCGTTGCCCAAGTCGTGCAACTGCCCAGCTCCGCTCTTCCTTTCACCCTCCTCCAATCTTTACTTGCAGCTGTCCGCAGGTCATTATTTACTTCATAACTGAAGGCTGAGTCTGATCCGCCCGCATTCACTGCGGTACGATGAAGATCTCCCAGAAATCGAAGAGGGCGGTACAACCCGTACGTGACATTCCGTCTATACCCTCTCTCCCTCTCTCCTTCGGTCTCGCCTCTAACACTTGCCTACAGCACCCTCAGGTGTCAGAGCTAATATCAACGCTCGCAAACACACCCAACGATGATATAGCAGACGTACTCACAAGTATTGAAACCTGGAAATGGCCGCGATCTGACCTCAATTGTTGGATCAAAGTGCTCGACAAATTCGACGTAATTCTCGAGGAAGCAATTCGCGACTACGACGTTGACAGGCTCCAGCTCAATGTTTTTACCCCTGCAACCAAGAAGACTATTTCGGCGATCCTCTCGTTTGAGAGATTACTCCTCGAGAACTCAACCAACCGCAAAACTTTCAACTCTTATGATCGGCTGATGAGTTTGCTTCTGACATCCGATTTAGACGTCCTGATTCTGGCCTTGAACCTCCTGTTGCGTCCAGCCCAACAGTACTCCGCCCAGCCCGCTGTATCAGCTGCTTTAAGCATCTCTACACCACGCCTACTATCCCTGTCAAAACGTTGGCCTAATCTACGTGAGCATGGTATCAGCCTGCTTGATCTGGCTAGTCCAAGTGGCGTACCCCAGGTTGATATCCTTCCTGGAGAGGTCCGAGATGTAAGTTTCGTGTACTACAAGATTGACCAGAAGGAGAAGGAGCAGAAACCAGAAGACGGTGACGAGGCTCCTGCAACGCCTCGCAAGCCTTCCCTAGCATCCGGTGCCATAAACATCCACGTTGAAGAGGAGACTTTGAGGAGAAAGGACGTCATGGAAATCCTAGCAGATATCCTCGAGGTGCACCCCCTTTCTAACGACGACAAGTTTGAGCTGCTTTGTCGCATGCGTGTTACGAAAGCACTCGTAACAGGAAATGAAGTCATTCGGGAGAAACTCCTCGTCATCCGACTGCTGTCTATTGCTATCTATGGCCACACGCACAGCGAGAGTCAGGCCGCATCGTCGCTCTTCCTTTATGAACCTGACCTTACGACCCATATCGCTGAGCTTTTGCAACTCGATCACGGCATCTCTATTGCGGTGCAGACAAGTGCTATCGCTGCTCTCGATTCGATTGCCAGATACCGCAGCCGCATCCAGGACGTCTTAGGCGCTGTCAATGCGGGCGTTAATCATGGCATTCTCATGTCCCTTATGCGCAAGACCATTCTAGATGTCAGCGACCCTGAATCCAAGGTTCCGAATTCCTTCGTCGATGCCCTCTTGGCATTCGTCACGTACCTCGCCCAGCATGCGGGTGGAGGGAACATGATAGTTAGCGCTGGTCTTGTGCCTCTATTGGTACAGATCATTGAGAACAAGCTTGCTCAGAGGCTTCAGATGGTGTCCAAGGCCATGCAACTGGTGGACAATGTGCTCTACGGATATGCGAACGCATTCCAGCTATTCTCCAATGTGAGAGGCGTTGATGTTCTTGTGGAAAGGATCCAGTACGAGGCTGATTTCAACATCACAATGTACGGTAATGAAACTCGCTCTCGCGATATCTTTGGATCATGGGGTGAATTACCCGTGGCTCGTGCTGCTATCCTCAAGCATACGCTTCGTTCAATACACCGTATGATGCAGTCAAGCGGTACCTCCGAAGGCCTCCGCGGACTAATTGATTCGACATTGCTGCAGTCAATCAAGAAGATCATTGAGTACAGGGGCCTATTTGGACCGAGCGTCCTTCCGCTTGCGATGAACATTATGGCGACGTTTGTGCACAACGAGCCCACCTCTCTTCCCACAATTCAAGAGGCAGGACTACCCGAAGTCTTTTACAAGGCGATTGAGACTGGAGTGGAGCCGGTCATTGAAGTCATTCAAGCTATTCCGAATGCTATTGGTGCATTGTGCCTTAATCAGACTGGGCAAGACCAGCTTACGGCTCGTCCTACCATTATTCCCGGCATATTCTCCATCTTCACCTCTGAACGCCATCTGAAAGTCCTTCGTGACAAAGAGAATGCAGTCCTCATAGGCACATCGATTGACGAGCTTGTTCGTCACCATCCTTCTCTTAAGACTCCTGTGTTCGATGCTGTGACAGCTACGCTGGGTAAGATTGAAGAGTTAGGAAACAGCTTTGTTATTCCCGAGGACAAGAAGGAGTGGTACGGACTCTTACCCGTCCAGCTCAACGACAACGGCGGTGCGACCATGGAAGGAGTGGAGTCTGAAGGAAGAGAACACGAGTGTGGTTCAGACTTGGTCTCCGCTGTGGATGCACCTGGTGAAGATCCTGTGATACAGAGGGACCACGACAACAATGTTGTCATGTTCATCGATGTGATATGTCGGTTCCTTGAGGGCCTTTTCCAACATCCTCAACACTGCAAGGACTTCATTCGCAATGTCGATGGGCTGGATCGCATTGGAAGGCTGACCGGTTTACCTTGTCTTCCGTACGACTACGCGAACAGCGTGTCATCCGATTCGATTGTTCAAGTCATCCGGACGATGGCAGAGATTGGGCCCAACGAGGCGCTTCTATACCTCTCCAAGCTCGTTGGTACTTCGCTTGCCCAGACGGAGGAATTTTGGAAAGAACCCCTACCAGATTCAAAGCTTGCCCCGATGCTGGAAGTTACAGACAATCAACTGGTTGAAGTCAATCAGCGCTTCCGAAGCCTCGTGGTGCTCCACATTCGTGTCACTCTGATGGCGGACGTGTTTTCCACGACTGGCTATGCCCACGGACGATCTGCGATCGGTTTGCTGCAGACTCTGATGTCAAATCCACCCAAAGTGGTGACGGATATGGGTGCTTTACATCGCGTCTCGATATGGGAAAACATCCTTTTCAAAGCCCACATCGCTTCAAAGGGTATTGAGCTTGGGATCAGTGGCCACGGCTCACCTCTAGAAAGGTCGCCTAGTCACATTTCAGTTTCTCTTCCGGACTCAACAGGTTTCGGTGTTTCTCCGAACGGCGTTGCGACTGAATCCTCGGATATCCGGGGTTCGACAAATGTATTACCCTCGAAGAAGGAAACTCCGAGAGAGAAGAACGCGAAGGCTCTCAAGCACCTGACACACGGTCTTCCCAGTGCTCTTGCTCCCTTTTTCCAATCTATTGTCAAATTGTTCTATGCCAGGAGGAATCCTGATCCTGTGCAGAAGAAGCAGATTCTAGGTGCCTCGGATGTCGTTGCAACTATCATGATCGACCACCTCAAGACAGATATCACCGGTGACAAGCTACATTGTCTTGATTATTATAGCGTCATGCTTGGCTTGATGACTGTGTTGTTGGTGGATGAACGTACTATGCAAAACACACTGCACACAGTGTTACTCTTATCATTTCAACGTCAGGGGGGCCTGGAGGCGATCTTCAGCGTTTGTTCGAAGTCCATCAACTCTATTGAAAGCGTTACGAACGTGAGGTTGGAAGATCGCACCGAGTCGATGACCCAGGAATTGGTGCATGCCCAAGGGGGCTTGAAAGTTGCTTTGCACCTATTATACCCCCTCGTATCATCCAAGCCCCTCTTCGAGTCTGGGCAGACAATCTTGGTTATGACTCGAGACAAGAAGGATACCGATGCTGATTACTTTGAACCCCACCATTTCCTTGTGCGACTTCGTCTGGCAACTGTGCCCATAATTCAAAGAATTTGGGAGTCATCGTGGCTCCGTTGTGCTCCTCTGACATTGGTCAAGTCGGTTGTTCAGCTGGTGCTTGAGCTTACCGCTGCGGACAACGAGGAACTGAAAGGAGAATCGCCAGCAGAACAGACAATTTCTGGGGGTTCCGGCATCGGAATTGCTGCCGGTCTGCATATGCGCAACGCGGGCCCAGATGAAAACCGTGTCCGTCAGTTGACCGATATGGGTTTCCCGCGCTCAGCGGCCGAACGCGCTCTAGCCCGTACTCATAACAATGTCACAGCGGCTACAGAGCTTCTCCTTTCACATCCTTTTCCGCTTCCCCCAGACCCGGAACCCGAGCCGGAGACGGAGACAGGACAACACAGTGAACATGGCCTAGCAGTCCAGCAGCCCGCTGAGATCGTTTCCGAGGATACGGACGATTCTAGCGCGCATGACGAGGAAATGGAATCAGAGGAGGCCGCACCACCTGTTCACGCCGAAGCTCCAATTACTTCTGTTCCTTCGGAACCAGGAAAGGGTTTGGAGGAATGGCGTCAAGAGCTAAACGCTGCTCGCGAGCTATTCAAGATCGACTTGACTCGACGGGCGCTTTTGCTTGTTGATGAACACCCTGCGTTGATTTTCGAGGTATACAAGGCATTCTTGCGCCCATCCCCCGATCTTCAGGAATTATCAATCCGCTCGTTGATTGATGATATCAAAGACTACTCTCCCGGCGCGTTGGATGTCCAGGAAGAACCCCTTGCAACGCGATGCAGACTATTAGCCCTTGTGCTATCGGAATGCCCCACGCTCGAGCCCAGCATTGGACGTAATCTCATGGACTGCCTTCTTGCACTGCTTCTCTCCAATTCGACCACCATGGAGCCGGATCAAAGTACACCCAAATGGCTTGCATCTCATCTGCTGGTCACTGAAGCTTTACTCAACATTGGAGATCAACCTCTTCCACTTGTCCTTCCGAGAGAAGGTGATCCTATAGTACCGCGAGACCTTAAACTTGGCCCTCCGTATCCCGACGCGAGGTCGATTGTCTTCGACTTTTGCATCCGCTTTTTGCGGCTGCCCAGCTTGCCTCGGGACGAGTTCCTAGCGACTCTACGCCTTCTTGTCGTCCTCTCCCGCGACCACAATGTTGCCTCTGATCTCGTTAAACGTGATGGAATTGCTCTCATCCTCAAGCACCTCAAATTCCACGGAGGAACTAGCAGCTACTCTTACATCGCCATCATTCTCCGACATATTGCAGAGGACACTACCACTTTGCAGAATACAATACGCCAAGAAATCAAGCGTTTTCTCTCTCAACCTCGTACGAGGGTCGTTGACGTCTCCAGCTTTGTTCGAAATTGCAGTGCGGTCGGTCTTCGGAATCCTGCGTCTTTCCTTGAGGTCACGCAATCGATTTGCCAGCTCCAACAACCATATTCCGTCATCCCACATCTAAATTTGGTGCCTGAGGCCTTAGAGGAAACGACGGCAGCCGACCAGGAAGCTCCCAAGCAAACAGACATGCATGTCGATTCACCCACAGATGTTGCCCGGGTGCCATCCAACGAGGCACTGGAATATACAGTCCACTTCCTCATAAGCGAATTGATGAAGACCTACAAAATTTCTTCAGAGCCTTCCGTAGAAACCATTGCACAGCCTAGCAAACAGTTCCCCACTCCAGCGCCTTCTGTTGAACAAGCGAATAGCCAGTCGCAGAACGTCCACCCTACCGCTGCCAGCGAGCAAGAGCGTTATGCTCACTGCTGTTTGCTTATGCAGTGTCTCTCGGAGCTCTTGTTCTCTTACGACTTGTGCAAGCTTGCATTCTTGTCGTACAACCCCAAGAAGCAACGTCAGCAGACGCCCTCGAAAGACAGCAAGCACCGGGCAGCTGTTCTTCATTTTTTCCTCTCCGAACTTGTTACATATGGGAGTATTTCCACAGAGCCTGATGCTTCTGCAAAGGCACGGCTACACCTGTGTACTTGGGCCATGTCGGTTCTGGTAGCACTTTGCGTTGATTGCTCACCGGGCGCTGAGACAAAGGAGTTCTCCGCAGATCTCGTTTCGGTTCGCAAGTTGGCTCTGGATGCTATAAGTAGAGCTATCAAAGAAACTCCTCCCTCCGAGAGTCTAGACAGCAGATATGGCCGCCTCCTAGCTTTGACAGATTTGTGCCATCGTTTGCTGACTGTACGTTTCAACGACATGGGGACCAGAAAGCCTCAAGAGGAGAGCACGACGCATATTGCAAAGATCATGTTGGAGAAGAATTTTGTTGCAACATTGACCAATGCTCTAGGCGAGGTTGACTTGAACTACCCAAATATTCGTAGTTTGGTTGCATCTCTCCTTCGACCGTTAGAAAACCTGACTCGTGTTGCCATCAAAATGAGTCGAGCTTCGGAGAAGTCCAAAGACGGTGCAGAGGAGAAGACTCAAAGTGTCCTGTTAGTATCAGAAGCGGAAGAGGACGGAGAAGACATCGATATTGAGGACTCTGAACGTGAAGAAACTCCCGACCTATACCGCCACTCGGCCCTTGGAATGTACGTGTCAAATTTCCCTCTGGTGATAATGTTATCTGATTTGATGTCTTGTGTATAGGTTTGGAGGCGTAAGTATCGCAGCCATCATCTGCAGTGTATACTCACGCTCGCACAGGAGATGGAAGAAGTTAACTATACCCAAGATGACGAAATGGACGAAGGAGACGAGGACGAAGGAGATGTCGACATGGATTACGGAGACGAGACAAACAGTGAGGCGACCTCTAATTCCGATGACGATGACGATGAGGAAGAGGACGACGAGGACGACGAGGACGAATCGAATGGAGACGGGTGGCGGGATGAAGATGAGGAGTATGAGGGTGATCTGATCGAGAATGACGAAGATAGGGAAGGCAGTGGTGTCTCTGGCCCTGGCAACGACCAGGAACTTGATGAGGACATGGTATGGCAGGATGTTGGCGACGAGGGCGACGGAGAAGACGACAATGGTGATGAAGTAGAGGACGATGATGGTGGAGAGCATGTCAATGTGATTCACGCCGAGCAAGATGACGAACCCGACATGTCTGACGAGGATGAATTCAGGAGCGATGGCGTTGATGTTCGAGACGTTATTCCCATGGGTACTGCTAACGAGGAGGTCTTCACCTATGCAGACAACTTCGATGTGGATGGGTTTGAAGTGCAGGGGAGAGAGGTCAACCCCTTTCTCCCCCGCCGACGAGGTCCTATCGATGATATCCACGTCTTCGGCCGATCTAGAAACATCCCATCCGCCCCCAGCGAAGCAACAATCCACCCACTTCTTTTGGACGTGTCTGCCGGTAATGGTCGTGCGTCGACGGCTCTTTCCCGGGGTTCAAGACGTCAGTCGCGAGGGAACGGAACCACCATTCAGAGCGAACTTATCCAGTCTATCGAAGACATTATCGGAGGGGATGCTGTCCAAGTTTTCCAGCATATCGTAAACCGCCCTGGTGGTGCTCGCGAGACAATTCGAGTCGACGTTGCCCCTGCCGCATTAGCCGGTCTTGAGCAGGGCATGATCCAGTTGCAAAGGCTCACAGGCATGCATTCCGGTGCTACTCGAGTAGACCGCATTCCTCGCCAAAGTGAAAGTCGTTCAGATGTTCGTGGGCTCGACCCGCTCTTTACTGTGCAGAGATGGACTGAAGAAGCGAAGATCATTAATGGGAAACATGTGTCGGAACGCGCCAACCGGCTAGGTAACCATATCGTCCTAGCATTACTGCCAGCTGCCATCGCAACAAAGGCGAAGGAGGAAGAGCAAAGACAACATGCACAGCTGAAGGCCGAGGTGGAAGTTAAACAGCGCGAGGCGGAGCAATCAACGGCCACAGATGAGGCTGAGGCTGCCCGCGCTGTACAGCCCAAGGAGGACGAAGTTCCACAGCCCTCCACGGCCCTAACTCCCGAACATGCGTCTATGGAAGGAATTCCGATCACGGACTCTGCCGTCACCGACGTGGAGATGCATGATGCGACGGGCGTGCCTACATCCTCCGAACCAATAACTACTGAATCCGTTTCTGCTCAAGGAGACGAAGCAGCAGGCCCTTCTCAAGCATCGGAACGCGTGACTGTCATAATCCATGGCAGCGAAGTGGACATCACCGATATGGGTATAGACCCGACATTCCTAGAGGCCTTACCGGACGATATCAGAGAAGAGGTCATCAATCAACATGTCCGCGACCAGCGGGCTGCCAGAGTAGAGCGACCTGCCGATTCGCAGATTAGTCCTGAATTCCTTGATGCCCTCCCGCCTGAAATTCGAGCAGAGCTCATACAGCAGGAAAGGATAGAGCAAGCTAGACAAATCCGCCCAGCAGCTGCTAATGACGCTAATGCCCCCTCTGCTGTTGCAGCTGACATGGATCCGGCCAGCTTTATAGCCAGTCTGGATCCGCAGTTGAGACAAGTCGTCCTCTTGGATTCGGATGAAGGTCTTCTGCAAACTCTGCCTTCTTATATGATTGCGGAAGCCGGTGTGTACCGAGACGAAGCCCAGCAGCCCCGCAGGTATCGACTTGCAACGCGTGTCGCTCACAGAGGAAGTTCTAGAGCTGCTCCACAGCGTAAGACTCCCGCACCAAGGGATGCCATTCAGCTCCTCGATAAAACTGGAGTAGCCATTCTTGTCCGCCTCCTTTTCTTCCCCCAGGTCCTGAAGAAGAACCTCCTTTTTCGAGTCCTAGTCAATATCTGCGAGAATAGCAAAACGAGGGCTGACCTTTTCAATCTTCTTCTGAGCATACTTCAAAGCGGACCAGGCGATCTCACTGCCGTAGACAGGAGTTTTGCGCAGATGACCACTCGTGCTCCAAAGACACCTAGTCAGCAAACGCCCAAGGCCCACGGCAAACAAAAGACCACCGACCCCAGCAGCTCTGCGACACTTTCCAATCTTCAGAACGAGTCGGTCCCAGACTTAGTTGCTCAACGCTGTCTCGAGGCACTGGCCTATATCGTCGGTGCCAACGAACCATCTTCCCTCTTCTTCTTGACAGAGCATGAACTCCCCGCCGGGCTCAGAAAAGTGACATCGAAGAAGGGCAAAGGCAAGGAGAAACAAGCACCTCAAATTCACTACCCCATTGTTCTTCTCCTCGGTCTCCTTGATAGGCAATCCCTTCTAAAAACGCCATCTATCATGGATTCCGTTGTCTCCTTGCTCTCGACTGTCAGTAAGCCTCTCGCAAGCTTGAAATCCGAGAAAGGATCCGTGCATGTGGCAGCACCCACCGACCAGAACGAGTCAGTTCTTGGTGCGTCGGCGGTGCACTCATTGTCTACTGCCCTAGATAACAGCCGAGAAGAATCCGACTCCGCTGCAGGAGCCGAAGGAGAGCAAGGTAGAGGTGAGAAAGAGAACACCGCTATGTCACAATCCGAAGATAGAGTCTTGCTAGCCAATCCCCCTCAAATCCCCCACTCAGTACTACGCCTTATCGTTAACATTCTGACGGTCGGCGAGTGCTCTGCTCGCACATTCCAACAGTCCCTGACTCTCATCCAAAACTTGTCACACATACCTGATGCTCGAGATGTCATCGCACAAGAACTGAAAGCCAAAGCTCAAGATTGTGGACAGAATGTCCTCACCGATCTTAACCACCTCTGGACCTCTCTCCAAAATCCCACTCAAGAGGTTCTTACTTCTTCGGTTGCGTCCAGATTTTCTTCCCCCTCATCTGATCAGACCAAACTCTTGCGCATTTTGAAGACACTGGACTACATGTACACACCTCGGACAGTGGGTCCTCTGACGGACGAGGCCCGCAAGAGCGAGGATGCGGAGAAAGTGCAGAATATCTATGAATCTTTCCGCTTTACACCGCTCTGGCGACGGCTTGGGGACTGCCTCGCAACCATCGAGGCACAGCCTGACGTTGAACATGTTGCCACCGTCTTGCTACCGTTGATCGAAGCGTTGATGGTGGTGTGCAAATACGTAGGTCCCAAGTCAAGTGCTGGAACTTCGTCCAAAGCACTGCGAGCATCGGCATCACCGAGATCTCCGACAACCGCCAGGGATTCAATGGAGGATCTCTTCGTCACTTTCACCGACGCTCACAGGAAGATCCTCAATGTGATGGTACGCAACAATCCCTCCCTGATGAGCGGATCATTCTCTCTTTTGGTCCACAATCCACGAGTTTTGGACTTTGACAACAAACGCAACTACTTCTCACAACAACTTCATCGTCGCCCAGCAACACGCGAGCACTACGGCACGTTGCAGCTGAACGTTCGGCGTGCACGCGTATTTGAGGATAGTTTCCAATATCTGCAAAGGAAGACCGGCGACCAAATTAAATACGGCAAACTCAGCGTCCGATTCTATGATGAAGAAGGCGTTGATGCGGGAGGTGTCACAAGAGAATGGTTCCAAATTCTCGCGCGCCAGATGTTTGACCCCAACAATGCACTCTTCCAGCCATGTGCGGCCGACAGACTCACATATCAACCAAACAAAAACTCTTGGGTCAACCCGGAGCATCTCTCGTTCTTCAAATTCGTCGGTCGGGTGATTGGCAAAGCGATCTACGATGGGCGACTTTTGGACGCATACTTCGCGAAGAGTCTGTACCGACAGTTACTTGGCAAGCCAGTTGACTACCGGGATGTCGAGTGGGTGGATCCAGAGTACTATAACTCACTTTGCTGGATTTTGGAAAATGATCCCACGCTCTTGGAGTTGACGTTTAGCGTTGAGGCGGACGAGTTTGGAAGAAATCGCATTTTCCCGCTCAAGCCAGGAGGCGAATCTATCCCTGTCACCCAGGAAAACAAGAGAGAGTTTGTTCAGCTCTCGGCCAATTTCCGCTTGTATTCATCGATCAGCGAGCAAATCGAGCATCTCGTCGCCGGTTTCCATGAAATAATTCCAAAGGGTCTTATCACTATCTTCAATGAAAAAGAGTTGGAGCTCCTCATTTCTGGGACGCCTGATATTGACGTCGATGAGTGGAGAGCCGCGACCGAATACAATGGATATACCAGTTCAGATCCTGTTATTGTGTGGTGGTGGAGAGCGCTCAAGTCATTCAACCGAGAGGAAAGAGCGAAGGTGTTGAGCTTTGCGACTGGTACTTCACGCGTACCTCTGAATGGCTTCGTCGACCTCCAAGGGGTACAAGGGGTTCAGAGGTTCTCGATCCATCGTGCTTACGGTGAACCCGATCGACTTCCTCAAGCCCATACTTGTTTCAATCAGATTGACTTGCCACAATACTCGTCGTACGAGATGTTGCGACAGCAGTTGTTGCTTGCAATCAGCGAAGGCGGAGAAGGATTCGGATTCGCATAAACCGTGTAACTTGTTTGTCATGAGCCATGAAGTCATGTAGTAGAAGCATCATATTTTGTATTTACATTACGCATAACTCGACGCATTCTTTAAACCGACAGCGGAGCCTTTTTGTTTTTTTCTCTTGTCAGCGCGCGGAGGTTTCGTTTCAAGTTTTACGGGCAACCAGCTATGACCGAAAGCGGTGCCAAATCCTGGTGACTTACCCCTCTGGGCTCAGACTCATTGGTGCAATATTAATTTACACTCCCGGCTATTTAAGTAGTGGACGTTCCCAGAGCATGCACAGTCAACTGAGCGTCTCAAGTTTTATACTCTGACCATGCGGGCTTATGTTGTCAAGGAACTGGCTCATCACTCCAAGATTCACCTTCAACTCGATGCGCCAGAGCCTGTCCCTGGGTCAGAGGATGTCCTCGTCGACGTGTACTCAGCTGGGCTCAACTTCTTCGACATCCTTCAAGCCCAGGGTAAGTACCAGGTCAAACCACCCATTCCGTTCATCCTCGGGGCCGAATTTGCCGGCAAGATCGCGAACAACTCTCCAATACCCGAGGGGTGTCCTTACAAACCCGGTGACAGGGTATTTGGAAGCGCACAAGGTGCATTCGCAGATCGCATAGCGGTCAAGTGGAACGCAATCATATCGTTACCTGATAACCTCAGTTTCGATCAAGGTGCTGGAAAGAAGTCCTGCCCTGTCCGCTACAGAGTCAATGCACACAACAATCACATAGGACTTTATATCACATTGCCCACGAGCTATGAGGCTCTGGCAGGTCGGGCAGAATTAAAGCCAGGCGAGGTAGTTCTTGTGAATGCCGCGGCAGGGGGTGTAGGCATTGCTGCTGTTCAACTAGCTAAATCTTTGGGGGGGAAGGTGATTGCCGCCGCCGGGTCGCAAGCGAAGCTCGACATATGCAAGCGATACGGGGGTGCAGACTACACTGTCAACTATACAAGTCCGGAGTGGCAAAAGGAAGTGCTACACATCACTGGGGGTAAAGGCGTCGACATTGTTTATGATCCCATCGGTCGGATAAAAGACTCGCTGAAGTGCATAGCGTTCAAGGGCAGAGCGTTGGTAATAGGCTTTGCTGCAGGTCAGATAGAGAGCCTACCCTTAAACCTGGTGCTGCTCAAAAACATCAGCATCCTAGGTCTTCATTGGGGACTATACACACGTACGCATTGGCGGTATCGCATACAACCGTTGTATCTAACTTTTGTATTGTTCATTCACATAAAGAACCTGCGCGAATTCCTGTAGTGTGGAAGGAACTCCTAGGATTCGTGGATCCACACCATATTTTACGGTGACTAACCTACTTTACAGACTACTCTCATCAGAAAAAGCAAAACCTGTTGTCTACTCCACAATATATCCACTGGAACAAGCGATGGATGGTTTATGTGCGCTGGAGAGAAGAGAGACGTGGGGTAAAGTGGTTGTTCGCATCCGTGATGAACAGCCTTCAATTTTGGCGAAACTGTAATGACTACACTGAAGCGGCGGTCGGTGTACACATGTATACAAACAGCGGTGTTCTGGGTCCGTGAGGCGCACTTGAGATCCTGCGCGTACATTATTTATCGTTCTGGAAAACACACTAGTGTATTTGCACGTACACGCCATGCAGTCTTTTGAAGATACAGAACCCATCGTACGGATACGCGACTTGAAAAAGGATAGGGTGAACTTTGTCTTGGAGAATGTTGACCTCGCGTAAGTCTGCCTAACTCAGTCAGACCACCGTTAGCCCAGCTCTCATTGTAGATTCGCAAATTCAATCCGGAGAGTAGTTATTGCAGACATACCGACTGTAGGTTCGTGTGCATGACAGAACTATGATTCTCAATTCTGAGTTTCGAAGCAGCTATTGACATAGTCGAGGTCCATTCCAACACCACGGTTCTGCCGGACGAGTTCATCGCCCACCGACTCGGTATGATACCACTCTTTAGCGCAAACTGCGATGAGGGTATGCGGTACACTAGGGACTGCACTTGTTTACAAGGGTGCAAATACTGCGCTATCGAACTAAGACTTGAAGTTGTTTGCAACGATAACCGGACTATGGAAGTCACAAGCAACCATCTTGAAGTAGTAGACTTTACATCGAATGGTGGTCCCTCGGAAGTCATAACTGACGGTGAAGAACTGACAAAAAGAGGTGAAGGTTTTGGGTACCCAGTGGGCAAGAACGATCCCTCGGTACCTCCAGTGCTTATATGCAAAATGCGCAAAGGGCAGGAATTACGTGTGCGTTGTGTGGCAAAGAAAGGCATAGCAAAAGAACATGCAAAATGGTCGCCGTGTGCTGCTGTCGCGTTCGAGTACGATCCTTATAACAAGCTGAGGCACACGACATACTGGCACGAAGCCAACGAGCGTGCCGAATGGCCGGTAGGTGAAAACGCAAAGGAAGAAGAACCCCCACGTGATGACGAAGGATTCGACTTTAACGCGAAGCCACGCAAATTTTACTTGGAAGTTGAAACTGACGGGAGTCTGGGTCCTCAAGAAGTCATCATGAGGGGCCTCGCAGAACTTCAAACAAAGCTTGCGAACTTGATCCTCGGCTTAAAAGCTCCTTCCGATATGGATGTGGCAGGGGACATGGATGCAACGGTTAATGGAACTTCAGGTGGATGGAATCCACCCACGGGATGGGGGGACCCATCTGCTTCTGCCGCGGGATATGCTAGCCCAACCGGTGGCGGATGGGGCGGCGCGTCTTGGGGAGGAGGCCCAAGCCCGACGCAAAATGGCGGCGGAAATACGGCAGGTTGGAGTGCTACTCCATCTGCCAATTCGGGGGGAGGTATGAGCTGGGGTACAAGTCCTGCACAAAATTCATGGGGTGGGAGTACAAGCCCGAACTCGGGGGCAAGTGGTACTACGAACGCTTGGGGTGCTCAGCAAGGATGGGGTAGTCCAAATCCGCAGGCCAATGGCTGGAACTTGTGATCATGTTGTAACATGTCCGTCTTCTATTTTCATTATACTTACGGTGATCTGTGTCTGTAATTATGTCCTTCTTGTACACGTGAAGTGATCAACACATTTCTGAGTTATGCTACCCAAGTTTGTGCACGAGTGCAGGAGCCTCCTCGGAATCAGGAGAGGTGCCCCTCAGGGGTACTGGCAGTAGTCTTGTAAACCTCGGAGTGGACGGGGAAAGTCAAAGATCTCCAATGGTATAATAGATGGGCCACTATATCCATAGTGTAGAACTGTACACTGCCTTAATTAATCTAGGTTGAGGTGCCAGTTGAAGTTGGTCCGAGATATAGAGACCAGGATACGGGCATCGTCCATGGCTGCAAGTCCCATGAGTGCCGATTAGATAACAGAAGGAAACGACATACATATCGGAGATTGAATTACCAAGTCAATTTTAAGCTCCGATACAGGCTTAGTCACTTGTCGCCATTGGTCGAAAGGTTGTCCAAATCTTATAACACGACCAACTCTTCAAAATGGCCTCTCATTTAGTGCGTGTTTATCACTTCGCGTCTTACTGTCTCTCATTCCTGTGTAGGCCAATATCTTTGGAACAGAACAGGACCGCGTTAACTGTTCGTTCTATTACAAGGTTCGTTACCCCAATCGTTCTAACACCTCTCACCCAGGTTGACTTCCTTTCAGATTGGTGCCTGCAGACACGGTGATAGATGTTCACGAAAGCACATCAGACCACCCTTCTCTCAGACCATCCTGCTACCTAACGTATATCACAACCCCGCTCATGACCCTGTTTGCAAGCTTACTGAACAAGAGTTGCAAGAGGGGTTCGACGCAGTGTACGAGGATTTGTATTGTGAATTGGCGAAATTCGGACATTTGTTGGAGCTCCATGTATGTGATAATGTGGGTGACCACCTCATTGGCAATGTATATGCACGCTATGAGTGGGAGACTGAAGCCCAAGCTGCTGTGGATAATCTGAATGATCGGTGGTACGCAGGCCGTCCGTTGTATGCGGAACTTTCTCCTGTCACGGACTTCAGGGAAGCATGTTGTCGACAAAACGAAAATGGGGAGTGCAACCGAGGGGGATTTTGCAATTTCATGCACCTGCGAACAGCTTCCAAGGATCTTGTTGGTTCCTTACGGGGAGGACAGAGATTGGAACGGAGGTTGAACCCACAGAAGCATGAGGGAGGGGGTGGAGGATGGGAGCCCAAGAGAGATAGACGCAGTGCCAGCCCTCCTAGAAAAGGAGGAAATAGTGGGGAAGATCGTTGGACAAGGAAATGATATCACACGGTTAGCTGCTTTGGGATCCTCTAATTGCTGTATCAGTGCATATAGTTGCACGCAAAAATGTCCTTGTAATGCTTGATCCTATCCCTACTTACTGCCAGCATTTCCTTCAAGTACAGGTGAAGTGGAATAAAACCAGCTTGTTGATATTTTGAGAACTCGATCCTAAGACATATGATTGTCACCAGACGATAGAGTTTACCGCTCGCAGGAAACAAACCTATCAAACTAGGCAGCCGTAACACTGCTCACGACCATCAGCTGACACCAGGCTTGGCCACTGAACGATAAAGCTGCGGCAATGTCATTTCAGAGCCTGCACTAATCACAACCGATACACCATACCGGTCAACCAAAAAACGCAATATTTTCCCCGACAGAGAAAGAGAGCGTACACGTGCATATGATTCGATATATATCATTCGCGGATGTGGTATACCAAGTAACTGTAGCCCATCGTGGTCGTAGAGAAACACATTTAATGAGAGCAGAATAACTCACTTTATTTATCAAGATGGCTATACACAAAGTTACACACGTTCCTGGACCGTTCATTATCAGTAGGTCCGCAAAAGGTTGTCCAAACGTTTCTCCCCTGAGAAACGGTGAGATCGCCACGAGTTGTATGCAAGCCAATATTGAATGCATGAGAGTTGGAATAACGGTCAGTAAAGATTGGTGTACGCGACGTGCCCGGGGAATTGTAAGGACCCTATAGTCCTCCTGTACATCTGAACCAGATATTGGGGTATTCTCTGCCAGTTTGTTATGCTCTAGCGAGATTGCCTTCAGCGCACTCAGATTGTCGCCCTCACTGACAATATATATTCGGGGTGAATATCGGGAGAAATCCAGGGCTGATGTCAGTGTTAACGCTTCGCCAGTATGCCCACCTGAGCCAAGAAAGACAGCCAATTTGCATGTTTCATTGTCTTTCCGTCGTCGAGGTCTTGACCTGAGAAGCAGGAAGTGTAGCCTTGCCAACAGCAGTGCAGCCAGAACCGTGACAACACGAAGATACATCCCTAGTGTCAGTGTACTGTGACTCGGACCTGTTGAGTTAGCAGGATTGTGCAGCACTTGAGTGTAAGTTGTTGCAGGTCAACGGGTGAGAAGATTTCAGATGTCCGAGCCCTTGATGCGCCTCCTCGATTCCGAGTCGGACGCGTGCTTACTGTTGACAAGCAAGTCAACCCTTTCCCCAGTGTTGGCCGCTTTTACATTGCTCTGAAAGTCTAGCCTCGCTATGGACTTACGGCTCGTGGGTGAATTACAGAAATCGATCAAAGACTGCTCGGAGAGAGGCCTCGCCGTCGCTGCTAAATGGTACATTGCTATAGTTCGTCGTGAAATCTTGATAATATTGAAAGCAGATCGTGCTCCAGGTCCGCCGAGCTCTATCTTTCTCTGCCACAACGCAAACGAGACGCTCTTGTTTTGGATCCGAATCCTATGTTCTCAACATCAACACCCGCTCGCTCTCGCTCACCGCGCCCTTCCCTCCCTTTCGGAGCCCCTTCACCTGCGACGGTGGCGGGCCTTGGTATCGCGAATGGAGGTTACGCCGTTCCTCCAGAGCCATCGAGTAGTCAAGAACGCGAAGCTGAACTTGAGCAAACTGACGAAGCTTGTCTACTTGCAGCGCAATCATTTGTGGCATCCAAAGAGTTTGGCAGAGCAATACACACGCTCCGCTCCTGTCGAAGTCTCAAAGCCCAATTTCTGTCTATTTACTGCCAGTTTCTGGTAGGTTTCATTGATCATTTGTACTCTGGATTAACGAGTAAGACGTGAAACAAGCTTAGCGAGAAGAAGACGGAGCGGGATTGGTATAAACACTATAGTGAGTCAAGATTTGAAAAGAAGTTGAAATATTAAATGGTTTGCTTACGCCGTCACTCTAGGCATTCGTGGACATCCACCAATACCTTTCAACCGTTCCCTCATGGATCACCTCGAGCTAGTCAAAAATGCGACCGACCCCTGGTTGCTGTTTCTTAAGGGCCTGTTTCTTTCACGTCTCAGTAGAAGAGAAGAAGCCATCGAGAGCATCATTTTGTCCATTGGCGGGTATCCGTGGAATTGGTCTGCCTGGATGCTCCTAGGACGATGTGTCGGTGATGGTGAAGAGCTATCATCATTGTTGCCATTACTCCCGCTACCCGCCTGCCATCCCCTTGTGCAAATGTTTCAAATCAAGACTATGAACGAACTGAATGGTCCCAGCGAGAGTGAGCTGATGATGTGTGACCGTCTGCTAGGCGAGGACTTCTTCCGCGGAAGTCCCTGGGTTATGAGTTTACGAGCTTGTGTCCTGTATCACCTACACGGTCAGTACGTGTTCATTTTCTTTGTCTAACTATCGACTCATACGAGGTCCGCGCCGATTTTGGGCAAGCCGAAAAGCAGTTCGAGAAAATTCTCGCAGTGGCTCCGTATCGAGTGGATGACATTGACGTCTACTCGAACATCCTCTACGTGACGGAAAACCGGCTAAAATTGTCACGTTTGGCTCATGAATTCCTCGAGCTCGATAAGGACCGGCCCGAGGTGTGTTGCTTAGTTGGTGAGTACTGCTTTCCTACGATCCACCAGCCACTGAGTTCGAGATATCGATTGAATCCTCCAGGAAACCATTATTCTCTACGCGCTGAGCATGAGAAAGCTGTGAAATACTTCAGACGTGCAACTGAGTTAGATCGAACGTACCTGTCGGCTTGGACGTTAATGGGTCACGAATACGTAGAGATGAAGAATTCGCATGCAGCCATTGAGGCATATCGACGTGCAGTTGATGTGTTCGATATAATGTTGACCGGGGAACGTGAAATAACCCTAACCACTCGACCCGATAGATGTGAATAGGAAAGATTACAGGGCATGGTATGGTCTCGGTCAGGCTTATGAGTTGCTCAGCATGCACCAGTATGCGCTTCACTATTTCCAGCGGGCTACGGCTCTACGGTGAGAGCGTTCTGCGAACACTATTTTCTCTCGCTGATCATGGAAGTTCATAGTCCATACGACGTACGCTTATGGCAAGCCCAGGCATCGTGTTATGAACAAATCGGCCGGTAAGTGGACCGGTGATCGTATGTGACACAGCAACAACTGACATTTCGTGACAGAAACAGAGACGCCGTGGAGTGCCTTAAGCGTGCATTGCTTGGTGCTGATCCGCGTGAAATTCTTCTAAACTTCAGGTTAGCTAAGTTACACGAGTCGTTGGAGGAACCAAATGAGGCTGCTGCCTACCATCGCAGAGTCGTTGAAATTTGTCGCGCTGAACAACGTCCTGTGCAGGAATATGCCAAGTCCAGCATCTATGTTGCTCGCCATCAGATCGTAACGGGCGGAGGGGATTTGATGCTTGCGAAAGAATATCTTGAACAGGTTGCGAACAGCAATGCGGAGGAGGTGATCCAGGCCGCAGATTGGTTGAAAAAGCTGAAATCTGTGCTACTCACAAGACCTGCTCCGGCAGGTTCATAATATTTTTCTCGCTAGACTACGCATGTAGAAAACAACAAAGAGTATAATGCAATTAGTGAGTGATCTAGAGCGCCTACAAGCCAGCCCTAAAGGGAAGGTCGGGCATTCACGCGGTCACGGGGATTGTCACCAGGCAAAGCATACCAAACACAACAAAGTCAAGGAAATGTTCAATCAGCAAGGCTCGTTTTCTGTTCAGAGCTTCTCGCTCAAACCAACACGTCAAACCCCTCAAGATGTCCCCTCATCATCTACTCTTCACCAGCCCTCCAATTTTACAAGTCCATCCCAATCAATCGCTGCAGGTCCATCGTCCGCCAAGTCGACCCCTTCCCTGACTTCTACTGCTGGTTCTTTCCTGAATTTAACCTCCTTTGCGCGAGAGAGAACAGAGGAGGAATCCCAAGTGATTCATAAAACCGCAGCTGGCTTTGCTGCTTGTCTCGCAGCTGATCATGCCGCAGTCCTTCACCCAGACGTAGATACACCGTTCAGGGATGCAGCAGATGTTGTTCATAGATTGCTGCCGTACCACGTTTTTCAGCAGCCCGATGAAGACCTCAAGTTGCTGTTGACTTGCAGACCTCCAAAAGGCAAAGAAAAGGAGAGGGTTCAAGAAGTTCGGCAAGAAATAGAGGATACTCGCTTTGCTCTCAACTGCCATAGACAACTAAGACGGTTACAGGACCGGTTCCATCGCGCGAAGATAAGATCGGGCACGGTAAAAAAAATATAGTTTCGTGTCTTTTCCTTCTCAGCTCAACAAATATAATAGCGACCTTCTCCCGATGCGCAAGTGTATGTCCTCCTACAGTCCGTTTTGGAAGTGGAGAGAGCCGAAACAGCTACAGTGAGCTCCGAGTTACGAAGTGCAAGGAATGAGTTAGACGCAATACAACGCGAAAAACGAGCAGCGTCCACCGGGCCTTCCGTACATCCCACTATAACAACATTCCGGCCGACATATTACACACAAACAGCCCCTTCCCAGTATTACCGCACGTATTCGTATGCATACACTCAACCCTACAGCACTGGCACACATGGGGCCTCCATGTTCCACTCCACACCGACATCTATACCGAATCCACCCGTCGGTGGCTCAAGTTATACACCATCGACTGGTCCTATACCTGTTCAGCTCCCCGTTACCTCCCTGTCGGCCTTGCACGCACTTGGCATAGTACCTATTCCGGTATCGTCTTTACCTCCCCCAGACCAACCTCAGCCAGCTGCAGTTTTGAAGGGGTCAACATCTAATGGCACGATGCTGAGTTTAGAGATCAATGTTTCGCTTTTGCAATCGGCACAAATGAGTGGTTTGGCGATCCTATTGAATTCATTGATGTCGAGGGGCCCGGGACTTGGTCAACCTAGCGCCGCAGTCGCCACGAGCACAGAGCCATCCACAAGCCAGGCTCAGTCAAACAGTGTTTCCTCGGTAGCAACTAACACTGTACTTATCGCCACCCAGAAGAAAGGGGATGGAGCAGGATAATAGAATTTTGCAGTGCTTGTGTTTTTTGAATTCTGATCAATGTTCACAGTCAAAGTTCTATCAACATTTGAACTATCTATTTCACTCAAAGGAAAGGTGTGAAGTGCGCAGGATATGATATTACTGACTTGGTGAGAATAGACGGCTCCTTACAAGCTGATTGCCTACGCTACCACATTTCGATGTGTCATGGCTGACATACTGAAGACCTCAGGCCCAGGAGTCATGTCTTGTGATTACCCCCAACAGAGAGTTTTGCAGCATTCATGAGCCCGTTTTCTCGGAAATTAAAGCATGCTCTCGAGTCCTTTCGAAAAATCATTTGACCTACACCGCCTAACCGTTAAGTGCCAGACGAACATTGAAACAATAATTACGGAGCTCTCGGAACAGACATCAATAGAGTGGCTAAAAATGAGAATGTTGGCCTGTTAGCAAGGATTCTATGAAAATGCACCACTTAGACATCCGAGCACAGTCAACCACCAGGCCCGATAAAGAGCAGTCCAACCCTCCTCGTCGATGATCCTCTTTCCACAGTCCACTAGGCCAGTGTAAGGTTCCCTATCAGTCCTCAACCCGATAACGTCTTCATCGACACCCGCATATTCTACCGTTTCCTCAGCGTCACCATCCTGCTCCTGAGCGATCGAATTGAACTCTGGTGCAGCGTGATTTCGCTGAATCGCGAGTCGAATGGCAATGACTTCGAGGGGTGTGAGAATGATCGTACTGGCCACCGCGAGGACAACGACAACAGTAAGATTAAAGACCGGAATGTCATCTCTGGAAGGGAGACCAGACTGCCCAAGCTGAGGTAAGAGCAGGCGTCGGATGCTCCTCAGACCAAGAACAGTGTAGGCTATGTGGGCAACCTGCGTTGCGAGAAGGCCAGGTGTCAGGTACAAAATCCATGGGCGCCGGCGCTCAGTTGGTGTGAGCAGGATGCGCAAAGAGTAAACTGCATTGAAGTAAGGCAGCTTGCATGGGGTGGTAATTGCTCTGTCCGTGATAATTGTTTGAGGCAAGGAGACCAGCATGGCGAACAGACTGTGCACGAGCGTCCCAATAACGCCGGGGTGAGGGGCTCTGTATATGCCATGACGGAATTCATCGTCACTCAAGAAGATGAACAGAAATAAGGTGACGATAGATGTAGACAACAGCGTCGGCACTGATTTACTGTCAGCAATGCTTCACGATGTAGTTCAAAACGAAACTGAATGAACCCCTTGTACAAGCCTGGCCATCCCTCGATGAGTAAACTGGTCATCAGGGGACTGGGATGAAAGCAATCACGGGAAGAGTCCCTCGATTCTGTACACCCTGACAAGCATGGCGAGGAATGAAGTTATGACTGGACCGGTATGTGGTTGCACGCCACCCTCTTGATCAAGTTGGAGGCCTTTAGGATTGTAGTGAGCCCTAAATCTGACCAGTGCACCGGTGAAGGGCATGATGACCGCCAGCGAGAGCGCCAACGACGCCACCAGTAATAACAGATCTACGAAACTGAGCATGTTGTATGGGACGAACAGCGGAGGCAGCGTCGAGCGAGACGACCCGACCCAATTAGCTGCGGACCTTCGGCAAGTGCCTTGGAAGTCACAGCAACCACCGAAAAGGCCAACTCAGCTCTTGAACCCAAACCATCACCATCTCTCTCGGGCCCACTTATACAAAAATGCCACGTCGACTCTAAAACACAGAACATTTCCGTTCCTCATCCCAGCAATTCAACCCCTCGGTCGCGGGTTGGTCAGCCGTCCCCCTTGCCATTCATTGCCATCCCAATGTCCAGCTGAAATGGTTTTGCGCGCAAGTTTTCTGATTTTCTGATCTTCCCTGTAAACCGATTTTTCGCATGACATTCTCCTTTTGGCCAAGTGATTACAATTTGGATCCGTGTCTCAAAACCTTGGGAGATGTCTCCTGTGAATGTCATTCAGGCGGGTTTTTACTCTCTTGGCAAATGCAAGAGCGAAACAGATCCTTGTATCAGGTGGAATTTCCCACCATATTGCTTTTATTGCATGCTTTGCTGAGGCATCCTTGTCGCCACATTGCTCTTGGCTCGCATATCCATCACCATTGTTCACGATAGGGTCTCCAAGTATCGTGGACTGATCGCTAGTTTTGTGGTTCTTACTCGTTCTTTTTGCTGCATGTTGTTTTTCCTTCAAGCGACGATACCCGCAATGCATCACGATCAAGAAGTGTGGTGCGTATTTGTGCAACCACTATTGATGTGCATCAAAGAGGCTAATTGTAGTTTGTTGAAAGGCTGGATGTCAGACCAGAATGATGTGATCAATATGTTGAATCACAGGACTGATTACTTTTTCGTTCGTAAGTAAATTGCATGTCTACTCGGAGGACCACACCGTGTCCATTCTTCGCATTGCTCTGTCATCGAGAACCTTCATCATTGTCTCCACCAATGCCGCCATACCAAACTCCCGATCTGTTTGGTCGATATTGTTCTTATTCACCATGCCCTTCACTGATGCCATTACCCTGCTGACAGTCCCTTTTTCTTTTCCTTCCCCATATGGACCCTTGCATTTTGGACGTCTGCCACCACAAGCCTCTTTTATTGAAGACTCTTCTGACCATGTAGCTTCGCCCATTCCATCGCATCACGGACCTTGCCTAGTCCCTCGAAGACCTTGGTGATCACCATTGCTTGCCAGTATCTTCGCGCAGCTTACTCTTGGAGGTTTATGCGAGCAGATTATACGCTTCTCATTCCCCTGAAGTTGGGCTTCGCCTTGCAGCACCCCCACAGGCTTGATTCCCTTTGTGTACAGCTTTAGTTTCTCGTGTGCAGTAGATAGCAAAATACAGTTTTTCTTTGCCAAATGCTTTGACTCTCCGACGTGCAGAGTGCTGCAAACTTGCTTGCTACTGTATCCTTGTTCCCCACCACACTTGGCGGTGGTGCAAGTTTCCCTCACTGCTTTGCATATCATTTGATCTCTTCTTTCTATCGCTCATGTCTGCTGAAGACGACGTCGAGTTGAACAGAAAAGCTGCTCTTGATAAACTAAGGTTCCGCAAGACCACACGTCAGGACAATTTAGAGTACGATCCATCACAAGCTGTAACAGCCAATGCTGCCGCGCTATTGTTCAATAGCCCTCCTGCACAGTCCAGAGATGCGTCTGCCTCAGCATACGTTTACCCACCGTCCACTCCGTCCGGTGGTCGAGGCATAGTCCTTGTCCCCAACTCCAGTCCTGCCGCGTCAGAAACCAATTTCCAGACATATCCATCGTATCAGCAGCAGAACACGTTTGATATGTTGCCAATTGCTGGCCCCAGCCATACTAATCCTTGGAGCCAACCTACAC
Source organism: Chalciporus sphaerocephalus (assembly GCA_038094055.1). Classification (NCBI taxonomy): domain Eukaryota; kingdom Fungi; phylum Basidiomycota; class Agaricomycetes; order Boletales; family Boletaceae; genus Chalciporus; species Chalciporus sphaerocephalus. Next base: position 165,899 of record JBBPTH010000013.1, read on the forward strand.
AACCTCCGCGCGCTGACCCCCTCTTAGCCTCCAGCGGGTTTGTCAATGGTAACAGAGCGGTTTACGCGTCGTTCACGCGCAATTTTGGAGGAGACGTCCGCAGAATATCAGAGGTGGAAGATTACGCGGAGGATGGTCCTCCTCGAAAGCGCATTAATCGCGGAGGTCTCTCCGACACACTCCCCCAGCTCAACACTCATACCCCTGACTCTCCTGGCATTCAACGTTTGGGACAGAGACGCAAAGCAAACACCAGTCTCGGTGGACTATCTACATCTTCGGAGGACTCGATGCCAGATATACGCCAATCACTTGAGTCCCCGGATCCCGGTCGGTCGCGTATTCTTCGTGGAGAGCGTCCGATCTCTCTGGAACCCACGGATTCCCGAGATACCGCCCAGAGCAAAGATTCTTTCACGAAGTTTCGGCTTTCTAACATCGTTCTCGATCTTGACCGTGTACAGGCTGCATGGACAAAAGCAGGCGGTGATGAGAAGAAGGCTACAAGTCTCTTACATGATCCTTCATGGCAACCCCCTTCATCTACTTTCGAATCAAAGCCACCTCAGGTTATCGGAACGAAGGATTCCGTAGCCGAAACCGGGAGAGTCGCCGAACTCGACGAGGTTACCAAAGCCAAACGTGCTGCGTTGAAGGAGAAGGCCAAGAAGTCTTCTATTTACGCAAATAGAGCTGTGCTAGATACCACGCTGGCCACGCCGACGTCTGCTATTTCTACGTCATCTGTTCCCTTAGTTGCATCACCAACCTCTCCCTCAACGCCCCTCGTCGCCCCGCGGCGTAGACGTATCAACAAGGTTGTTGTTTCTGATTCTGAGCACTCAGACAGTGAAGTCGAAGTCGTCCATACCAAGAGTTCGTCTGTCAATGACCTGGAGAAGAACGCTTTGGACTACCTCAATACTGCAAATACTGATGGCTTGCAGGAACTGACGGGTTGTACCCTTCAGCAAGCAGAGAAAATTGTGGCTTTGCGGCCATTCCTTTCCGTAGACGATTTGATCACCAAGTTAGGTCAAGGGAAGAAGAAAGCTGGACCCGCTGGCATAAGCCCTCGATTGTTCGAGGATTGTCAACGGGTGCTTGGCGGCTATGGTGCAGTGGACAGTGTTCTCGAGAAATGCGAGCGCATCGGCGCGAGTCTGCGTGCAGCCATTGCGTCCTGGTCGTCTGACAGCGTCAATAGCAAGGGCAAGGGCAGAGAAGATGAATCCAAAATAACGGAAGCGGAGGATGGCTCCCTTAGTCTGAAGTCTGTGAAGACGGCGTCCAAGGAGTATTTCTCGAAACAACCAGCGATGCTGCCCACTGGTGTGACCTTGAAAGATTACCAGTTGTTGGGTATCAACTGGTTAAACCTCCTCTACAAGAAGGAATATAGTTGCATACTCGCAGATGAAATGGGAGAGTAGGAGGACTTTTTCAATCTATCAGCCTTCCATTAACATCCGTTGATCAGGACTCGGTAAAACTATTCAAGTCATCAGCTTCTTCGCCCATCTGAAAGAACGAGGAAATCTCGGTCCACATCTTGTGGTTGTTCCGTCGTCAACACTGGAAAACTGGTGCAGAGAATTTGCTCGGTTTGCCCCTTCTATCTCGATACAGACCTATTACGCCGGTAAAGAAGAGCGGTCTGCGCTTCGACAGACCCTTATCGATACGCAACGTCGCCATAGCAAGAGTGACAGTGGTTGGGAAGTTCTCATCACGACATACAACTTAGCGCAGGGTGATGAAAAAGATCGCAAGTTTTTCCGGCGAATCGAGTGGGATTGTATCGTCTTTGACGAGGGTCATGTACTGAAGAATTTCCAATCGCAGCGCTATCAGGCCCTCTTGAAGTTTGATGCTAAGTGGCGTCTCCTTCTGACGGGTACGCCTCTGCAGAATAATCTGCAAGAGCTAGTATCATTGCTCAATTTCATCCTTCCAAATCTACTGAGTGAGACTATGGATTCTCTGAGAGCTATCTTTAAGACAAAGGGAGATGCCAAGGTCGCTTTACTGTCCCAAGAGCGCATATCGCGGGCTAAGAAGATGATGACACCATTCGTACTTCGGCGACGGAAGGACCAGGTACTCCAGGATCTTCCTCAGAAGACCGAGCGGATAGAATGGTGTGAAATGACCGAGCTGCAAAGATCCATATATGGTGATGCTTTGCAACGTTCCAGAAAGACCATCCTAGAAACCGAGAGCCCCAGTACGTCAGGTACATCGACACCGAACGACATCGAGCAGCCCAGGAAAAAGAAGTCTGCGAAGACACCACGACCTAAAGACAAGTACGCCGAGAACAGTTCCAACGTGCTCATGGACCTTCGCAAGGCGGCGTCGCATCCCATGCTCTTCAGAAAACTTTATACAGATGAAATTTTGACCTTGATAGCCAAACAGCTGCTGAAGGAGCCTGACTTCAAGAAACGTCGGGCTGTATTTCAGTATGTAAAGGAGGACATGGAAGTCATGACGGATGCGGAGTTGCAGTTCTTTTGCCAAAGTTACAAGTCGACGCGCAAATATCTTCAAGAGGACAAGTGTTTCCTCGATGCTGGGAAGGTCACTGTGCTGCTACGGCTACTTGAGGAATACGCCCAGCAAAAGCGAAAAGTCTTGATTTTCTCTCAGTTTACCCAAATTCTTGACATTCTCCAAGCTATTCTCAAGCAGCAAAATATCAAATACCTTCTGCTCACTGGATCAACTGCTGTAGATGTCCGGCAATCATTAGTCGATGAGTTCACAGAGGATCAGTCTATACCAGTCTTTCTCTTGTCCACGAAAGCTGGTGGAATGGGGATCAACCTGACGGCAGCCAGCGTCGTCATCATGTACGACCAAGACTTCAATCCTCACAATGACCGACAAGCACAAGACCGTGCATACAGGATAGGTCAGAAACGTGACGTTGATGTCGTGAAGTTCATAACGCGCGGAACGATTGAGGAAGATATGCTTCGTTTGGCTGAAGCTAAGCTGGCCCTAGACGAAGCAGTGGCAGGAGAAACCGACGAAACGGATGGTGAAAAGGGAGAGAATAGACAGGAGAAGGAGATGAAGATGTCATTGATGAACGTACTCCGAAAACAACTGGAACAACAGGACACTAAACAGTCTGGAACCCAGGCACCAGTCTCTACTTCATGAACCTCACGCCTATTTGATGACATTGTGTAACATACGTAGAACATACCACATACCATCTACACGCTTCTTATTAGAGGACTCTTTCAAGCGAATATGGATAGTCCACGGATCAAGCGGTCAACGCTGGCCCGAAAATAGTCATTGTCGATGCCCTGTTCGCGAGAGTCCATTGGCACTAGCGGATTCCTGACAACGAAATCCACAAAGGGACCATTGTAAATTTGTCGCAAGACGTAGCGTAAACCATCGGTTGTAGGATCGCTGAGGCAGACGAACTTGTAACCTGATACCGTCTCGTACAGGTGAAGTTTGTAGGCGGAAGTGCGATAACATGTGAACTGCTCGTCTCTAAGGAAGTCAGTGAGGGTTAACGAAAGTCGAGGGGAATTAGAGTAGGTATTGCTGATTACATACCTTCCAGATATCTTTTTGACCATATTGCGCAATGACAATATAACACCATAAACGAGCTTTGCTTCTTCATCAAAGGGAAGGGTATTCGATTTTGGCCCGTCCGATAAAGCTTGCGAAGGAGTCGCGGTATCTTCTCCAATCGCTACGACAAAACCTGTGGTGGAGGAAAGGGTGTTTCGAGGACTGCTGAATGTAGGTGTGTTGTTTGCAGTGGATGTATCTACCGATTGTGGTGCAACAGCGCGAGAGACGGCGTTAAGAATGCCTCCTTCCACAGCGGGTTTCGGGTGCTTGGTACGGTGCCAATCCTGATAATAGACACAAGCACAGTGCCTGGAGTGGAAATGTTAGATTCGCTCTCGTATGTGAGCACCGTGACTGGAGGGAGTTGCCTGTCGTAGATGTACAGACTGTAGATGGTCATCGTTGTCAGAAACTTGTGTCTGCGAGCTGATGAATGCCGTTGACTCGTTATTCGGTACTTGATGCAGGATTTATCTATGACATGAAAATGAGTTTGATTGAAAGGAGGAACCAATCCTAACGATGGGAGGATGATAACCGTCGGTTGACTAGAAATGACTTGAGCTGATCTGCCTGAAAAGCCGGGCAGCTCACAGGCCAGATCCAGACAACGTGCAAGGCGCTCCCCTCATCATGGCCGTCGTCGAGCAGCCTCATATTGAGGTCCCCGGACGGTCAGAACCCTCGCCAGCCGACACTGCTATCGTCGCCGTGAATTCTGCTACAGTTCCACTATCATTCCCCGCGATCCTACGCAACTCCAAGTTATCGAGTAGATTCGCACATCTTCATCTCTCGTCACAGTACACCTCTCCTCCTCCACGTAGGACCAATAAAGACCGTCTCGAACTAGAGGGAAAGCGTTGGATCAGACGGCGAGAGAACGCCAAGTTCGCACATAATCCCCATATCGCTCATCCGACGAACGTTGACTATGCAAATCCACTCCAGGTCCCTTCATCTACATTTCCGTACCCGCTTCCTTCATATCTACCCCGTAACATACCCATTCCTCCTTCCCACCCTCCCCCGAATCTTCCATCCACTTCTGCCGCTGGTCTATTCTCCCTCTCATTGAAAGGCGCTCGTCGCACACTTCGTTCTCGTCCTTCCTCCGCACCCCTTGTGAAAGCCATCGAGTCCCACCTCACAACATGGCTCGAGGGTGGAACATATCTCAATCCCGATGAAGGAAAGGGTTTCCTCAGTTTCCCAGGTGAGGCGATCGGTGATAGAGAAGACATCAGAGAGGTAGGCCGGGAAGCTGGAAGACTCGTATGGGCAGTCAAGTCGGAGAATGTTTCTGCCAATCCCGGGTATGGCGATGGTGGTTTTGAACGGTACGTCGTTCACTGCATCGCGCGGTGGTACGGCATCGTCAGTTTTAGTATGTCGTCTCCACGTATTCTATCGCTACATGAATGAACAAACAACGTTGCCAGGCAAGGAAACACACGGTCACCGTCTCACCTACCTTCTCCGTCCCAACGTCACTCGTCCTGATCCGCGCACTAACTTCGCAGCTCGATCACTCGATACTCCTCCTACAACCGACGCGTCCGATTTTCATGTCTCTGATGTCGCCCTCTCCGACTTCAATGATACGACAGACGGTTCGGAGTACAGCCCAACGGATGTCTCTGACATCGACTCTATCGCTAGCGATCGACCTGCAGGCTTGCTCTCCGACATTGAAGGATCACGACCATCCTCTCCAGCCTCATGGTCCGACATCGGTGGTTCCGACATTCAGATCTACTCAATTCACTCTGATGATGATGATGATGACGAACAAGGCTTTGCTGCATCGATGGAGTCACTCTCACTCTCCACTCACTCTGAACTTGACGATTCTGCACCAGCAGCAGAAATAAGACTTACTCCCTCTCGACTTCGGACTTCCGGGATTTCTGAGTGTGAAGACCAAGAGGACAACGATGTTTCTCCACGTGCACGCCATGATCGAAATCCATTGCATTCACTATACTCTCGCTCAGCTTCTTCACCTTCTCCTGTACGTCGATCTACACGTCGTCCGTCTACTTCTCGTAAAATGGGAAGAAGACGCTCGAGAGGGGCAAAGAAGGCGCAGAAGGGCTTCGCTGGAGCTATTGGGGGCGATAAAAGTTCATTCTATGATTACCTGTTCGCTTGATTGTCTCGACAAGGTTCATGTCACAAGTAGTAGAGTTACCCTCTTCTTGGTCCAGGAGTTCCCAGAACATTGACTTCATGTTTGTAAATCGTCCAGGAGGCCTTTTTTCATAAGCTCTTTGCATGTATATGAGGCGTAAATACATAGTGGTCTAATGTACACGAGTGTCTTCCTGAGATCACCTCGAATACGCGTTACCAGACGCGTTCACGGAAAACTTCATTGAGTGAAGATCCTCGTCAACAAATAAAGCGTCGAACCTCCGAGGCGCTGCAGTAGGAACGATTTATCCAACTGCTCACGTCGATCCGTCGATCAAAAAGACTCACCACCAAGTTTGTGATCGCCGCAAACACTAGTATGAACATCAAGTACCCCTTTGTCCGCGACACACCTGTGTCAGGGCTGAACGTACTCGATGAATCCGTACCAGAGAGAATCAACAAGAGCAATACACCCTTTTGGACATCAACATATCTCAGCACCGAGGGGCGGGTCGAAGAAAACCACGACTCACGTTCGACAGCACCCACGTCAACAGCACATTCGTCCTTACATTTGCATAATAATCCATCGCAGCCTGCTCCTTCTCCTTCTCGCTTACCACTTTGGATATCGACTTCGCTTTCGCCCCGCCTGTACCTGCCATCTTGGCATTGGCACTAGCGACGTCGGTGAATTTGGCCGCACGGAGTGATTCGAGGGCTTCCTCATAGATACCATTCACATCAGCGGCTTCGGCTAGCATTTTGATGTCAACTTGAGAGTAGGAGTCTTGCACGGCAGCACCGAGGTCGGCGTCAGGTACTGCGTCTTGTTTGGTGCCCCATGAAATCTAAAAGCGTGGTATGAATTTATAGAAGGTCATTGCAGCAAGAAATACATACATCATTCAGATTCGAGTACGCATATCTATCGAGTTTCGTTAGCTAAAGCTCCATGCGAACTGAACACCCACTGACATGCTCAGTATGCAAACGTATGTCGGGCTCAGTAGCAGATATTGCACGAAGCTTGTCACCATGTGCCACGGATCAAACGCGAGGAAACTACTCATGACATAGACTCCATGCCCACCGTCAACCGTTCGCATTCAGGAAAGTTGATGTCAGCCATTCTTTTGCCTCTGAACGGTAAAGAAACGCACCTCCATACGTGACAGCGACGCTCAACAAAACCACACTTCCTCCCGCTTGCGATGCAGCAGCTATACCACAGAGTATAGACGCGATGATCAAGTAAACCATCAGAACGGCCAAAAAAATCGATGCCAACTTGTATTTCTGATGGGCACTGAAACAATGAATCAAGGCTCGCGAAGAAACAGTTCTGGAAGAAAGATGTCGCTTACGCTTTAGGCTTGTTTCCCATTGACATTAGGAAACAGGCGATGATGATGGATGCCAGGAAATATTGTACGATCGCATTGAAGTATTTGATGTTCACCATACCAAATGATTTGTCCTCTAGCGATGAGCTGAGCACGACCTTTACACATCTCGTCAGATGACATTGTTCTCACATGCTACAATCCAGTCACTCACAAAGAACAGATAAAAATTTCCCTGAATAAAGGTTTTCAGTATTTGTATGCTCTAGAATACGGAGCCAAACTTACAATCCCAAACCAAGAAAAGGCCATATTGATGCAGTTATACACTGTCTCTAATAACAAAGCCATCTTTCGCCATGGGCTGTGACCACTCCGCATGATTTGACCAACGTGGGCGATTGAGTAAACAGCGGCGAAGAAAGAACCATTCAACCATCGGCGACGTTGAGATATGAACTCAGACAGGGATTCGGGAACATCAGTCTCCCCGATAGCCCCTTTGACGTACTTGAGGACCCTACACAAGACACTGAAGTCAAATTGCCAGCGTTGAGGCATCGAATGACTCACCAGCTAGAATTAGCTTTCGCAATTAGCTCAAAACAAAGGATACGCTATATAGCACAAGTCTAGCAATAGTAGCAATGGGTACAAACATTGGATGGCTCACATCCTCGGCGAGATCTGTTAACTCGTTAGCTGACAAGTTTGATGATAGGAGGGCCACGTACACATATTTGATGTGAAGATATCGGTATCGCTACCATGAAGAACTTCCCCTTTGAAATATGATGCTAGAGGTCCGTTTCCATTTTTGTCGTTTTGCAGGGCGATATATCTGCACACAGGGGCCATATCACGGTGACGCCTCGCACATGCTTTAATATACACACCTATACGCAGAGAATGCACCAGGCTAATCAAATGTAAGTTCACCCCAGACATCCACCTACAACCCACTTACCAAAACACTAATATACCCGAACATATTTTCAGTGGGCTTATCCAAGATGTTGCTCAACTTGTACTCGAAGTTCTGAGCAGCCACCAATGGGTTCAAGAGATATTTCCAGTTCTTTCCTTTATATGCGGCAATCTCACCACAAGCACCACCGACGTTGGAATTAACATCGAATGTCTTCCAAAGACGATATATACTGTTGTTCCCTGGACGAGTACCAACATCTAACAACACGCACACGTTGGGCTAATAACATTTCAGTCAATCTAGCGCGGCAAGATTGCCATTTTCTCACCAGCAACAATGGCGCAAACGCGTTAAAGAACCATCGGTGACTGTTGATTTTCTTTTGGTTCTTTTCTTTCATGCAGAATATGATTTGCGTAGGTACAATGCCTTTGTCAGGGTACCTAAACTGGATATTTGGATCAAGAGCAAAGGAAGTTGTATATTCGAATAAATGGGCGGTGACTTCTTTGTTGTTGACGGTGTTTTTCATATGGTCTCCAGGTTGGTAGACACCAAGGAGGGTTAAGCAGTCAAGGACGCGAGGATGTATCTTTTTCCGTCCATCTGCTATTATACAGACGACAACCTACACGAAACAAGTCAATACAAAAGAACAAGAATGGAAAGCAAACTATACCTTCTTCCATGCGTCCGGTCCCCAAGTCTGTGAGTTTTTACGAGAACATAGGTGTGCAATGTTCCGCATGACGCCATACATAGTCCTGCAAAACAAAACTTCGTCTTCATTGTACATAGTAATAACAATAAACAATTCAGTGGTGCGACCACTTTCGTTCTGTCGAAGAAAGAACTTCTCTTTCTCGAAATCATTGGGGTCACAAGTGACCGCGGTATATCTGGCTTTAGTCATCTCCGGCTCTCCGCGATAAGGGAGAACAAGTTTCGGTGGAACGGTGAGATCGACGACCAGGTTACCGTTCGTGAGCTGCACACGTTTCTTCTTGAGTCTACGCCGGACGCGACCTATAGGGGCAGGCCCGAAGTGTAGAGTTTCGATGGGAGTCTCTGGTTCAGTTAAAGAGGGAGTCTTTTCACCCTGCTCTATTTCCTCAGCGTCTCCTGGAGCATCCGCATATTGAGAGATGTCATACTCAGCACTATACGCGTCGTCGTATTCGTCCTGATCGAACTTTTCAGAGTTATAAGCCGAGTCGCGATGTCTAGAGTAGCTCGTGCAGTGCACAACATTGTTCGCATCAAGTTTGTAGTCCTCCTCGTCGCCGAAAGGGGTGGGTGATCTTGAGCGGGATGGGTGATAGGACTGCCGGGAGTAGATACCTGAAGCGTAAGCCTCTGTGTCCCGCTGGAAGTGGTCGATAGGAGTACTGTAAGGCACGGGGACACCGTTTAGGGCAGGGGCAGATGACGCGGAGAGGGTGGGAGTTGAACTGAAGGGAGTGCCAACGACATGAAGATGTGGAGCGGGGGGAGGTTGTGGGAGGGAACGAGTGGACTGCTCACTAAGTTGGCTGTATTGACTATGCTGGGAAAGGGGGCGTTGGTCAGAATGGATGGTGTAGAGTGAGTTGGGTCTTGAGTGAGGGTCAGTGAACAGATCGTGCTCGTGGCCAGATATTGGTTGATCGAGATCAAGAGTTTCGCCTGTCATAATAGTGGATAATGGCTGGCCAGGCTGGTAGCGCTCTGGGGGCTGTCTCTGCTGTTGGTAGTCCAGAGAGTCTGGTTGGCTGTTGTGCGCCGGATGAGCGAGCGCTTGGGTAAGTAATAACATGGTTACCTGTAGACGGAGTAGCGGTGGTTAACCTCGGGGAGCTGAGGCTCGTGCGGTGGCTGCTTTCGACGGGGCATCATTTCATGAACGTGGTCTTCTTGACCATTCCAAGTCAGTGTTCAAAAATCACGCGTCTAAGTCACGTGATAAATCATGTGGCGTGACAGGGTCGTGTAGGGTGACGCGTGACACTTCGCGTGTGGTGACAGACCCAGTCGATGATCGCCCGCGATGTCGGAGGCGTTGTCCAGCCCATGGATATCAAACTACCTCGTCGACATCGCTGAAAACTACGGCGCTCAGATCTACAATGCACCCATATCAACGAAAAAACGAAGAGCTCAGATTACAGACGTGCGTCTCTCTCCCCATTCTTGGCCATGCCTCACAGTCGTTTGCAGTTCCTAACTTATCAGGAAGACAGTTACATATGGGCATGGCTGTCAGACAGGGAGTACCGAGTCTCGGTTCGTATATCGAAAAATGCCGTGGACCAATACAACAGTACCTATTCCCCACCTATAATCAGCTCTCGTTTTTATCCTGTCTTCATTGGCGATTACCGTCCTATGTTCTCTCCGCGTCCTCTCGGTGCAAATATGGTTGGAAATACCCCCATCTCCCATCTTTCACTTGAAGTTGGATTCATCAAGCAGATCGGTCCAGGAACTCACTTATTTGGGAGTCCTCGCGACCTTGAGTCAAACGAAAAATTGAAAGCATGGATACTAGGTCTTCGTCAGGACGGCGGGGGTGGCAACATCTTGAAATTGAGAAAGCAGGAAGAGGATATCCAGTCCAAAAACCCATCAGCAATCCAGAAACGACTTTCTCCGGAGCATGAGGTCAAAGTTGAGGTCAAAGTGACGAATGTCTCAAAACCCAGACCCGCGCGCCCTCAGGACTTCAGACGAGCATACGACAAGCGTTGGCGGACGATTGCAGTTGATCCTTGGAAGTTCGCTCTAAAGCCAACAGTTGGAGAACCTCTCGGTGGTGCGTACCTTTCCCCGATATGATGTGGACTATCCTGATGCCTTTTGGTGTTTCTTCCTGTATTACAGAGGAGGAAACTGTACCTTCTCCAATTGAGCCACCCACAAAGAGCACACCAGGGCCGGCTTCACGGAGACCAGTACGCACACCCTCCCCCGAACCCGCGTTACGACAAGGAACTCCATCAAACTGGTCACCATCGAATAGGGGCAGCCCCATTTCTCTACATGAGGCTGATGCGTACGTCCCTCGGAATGGCGAACAACAAGGAGGCGAAGCGGACATCTTGCCTACTTCAGTGCAACTCCCGTCCGATGCAGAAGGACATGTTGCAACATCGGAATCGGTGGCTATGATCACCTCCCAGGAGACTAGTTCTATCCAGCCACCCACCCCTGCTCAGCGTATAAGGCGATCTCCTCCACTTCCATCTTCCTCTCCCCGACGCAGCTCTCCAGGACAATCCGTCCTCTCACCTCTTCGCCCTTCTCAGCATTCAGCTCATTCATCCTTTCCCCTACCCAGCTCTTCTCTACCCCCTCCGCTATCGTCATTGCCCGTACCTGTGAGTATCCGTAAAAATATCCAACGCAAGGTCCCACGACCAGAAGTTCCCCTCCCCCCACCGCCAAATAAGTATGGTCCAGCACAGATTCTTGTCCCTAACTTTGATACATCAGGAGCTGCGTCTTCTCAGTCATATTCTCAATCACAGCCTCTCTCGCAGTCTCAGAAATCTCAAACTTGCTCTCAACCCCATGCACCTGCGTTCCCGCTATTGATCTCCGAAGAATTCAAGCCACAATACGCATCCACACCCCAGATCCAGACCCCGACACATACATCGAGGATTTTTGCGGACCCCCCATCGGCGCTCAGCGATATCGAGGAGCAGGGAACTACTTCGGCTGATGGCCTGTACGCTACTGAAAAGGACGCCACCAATGCACCAGAGGAGGAAGGACCAGGCTCTAATGTGTTACTTGCACTTAGTGCTCCACAGATTGAAGTGCTGCAGCTGAACGAGTCCAGGAATGAGGGGCAAATCGACGAGCTGCAACTGACACGTAGCACTTGGACCGAAGCAGAGGCTGACACATGGACTGGTGCTGGTGCCCAGTATGGGGGCGACAGTAATGCTGCTGCCAACGCTGACCGCGAAGACAGTCAGCTATCTGACGACGACGCAGAAATAGACTCCAGACTCCAGACTATTTCGTCTCAATCTAGTTCCCCACTTGCTGCTCCGGTCAACTTGCAACCATCTCTCAACAAGCCCAGCACCAATGGCGTCTCCATTCAACCTTCCCCTCGGCTATCTGGGAAGCCCGTATCTCAGTCCTCTATGCATTCGCTTTTCTCCGATTTCCACGAAGGGGTGCAATCACCTTCCTCTCAGATACCTTCCGCAGCTGCTCTCACCCTGTTACAAACTGAGATTGAAGTGGAAGCGGAGACCCGACCCTCCCACATTCCGATACATGACCCAAACGCATGGAAAGAGCCCAGTTTTATTGTAAAGGGTAAAGAAAAGGACAAGGCCCGTGCAGTCGATCATAGATTAGAGCAGCTAGCCGTGAAAACTGGGAGGAAGCGTCGGCGATCTGCGTGTCCAGACTCGCCTGTGGCGAAACGTCCAAAGGTGGTCGCACACGAGCACCCTTCAGCTGTTCCTACAGATGTCGCAGAAACGACGACGTCACAGCCTTGTCCTTCTCAGCAATCTAAGCATAGGCTAATCAACTTTTTTGTCGATTTCGAGAAAATCGGTCTGGGAGAAGGTGTACCGACGCCGAAAATGGACTGGAATAGGGACTTGCTGAGTGGTTTGTTGAGGACCGGAAGGATTCGGACATTGGGAGACGAGGTGCTCTGGGACGGTAGTGTTTATATTTATCAGGAATAATACGACCAGTAAGCGTTTTATCGCTGTTTTCGCTCTGACAGTTGTTCTTGCACCGGTGTCGTTCCGTTTATGTGCAAACATCCTGTTGGTGTCCTTTGGGTAAATGTACTGCAACTCGATTAATGTTTTAGGACTTGTTTGCTGTCCTCATATTCATACAACTGCATTAATATTCCCTGCAATAAGATGCATCGACGACTCGGCGGTACCAACATCTGACTAGGACTACTCGTCTGCAACTACGATGACACTCTTGCCCTTGTTATTTCCCTGTTGCACGGACAGAATTGCTTCTCCTACATTTTCAAGACCCTTCGTAAAGTCTTCCTTCAATTGGAATGCGCCGGACGCAATGAGCTTAGGTATTTCTTTGTAGAATGCTTCTTTATACTTCTGCGCAATGGAACCAACGATGAAGCCATAAACCTTCAGCTCTTTCGCTACAATGTTCATCAAGTTCTGGTTGATGCACCATAAGCCGTATTTTCGCGAGCCTGATGGACGGTACTCACCGTCACAAGGTGAGGTTTTGAGTTATATCCTGAGATCATCCCGCATTCGTAAAACACAGGAACTATGAGACCAGGCTACCTTTAGCAGTTACCACATTGACTTACGATGAATCGTGCATTCTTTGTAGCCGCTTCTAAGGCTGCTTCCAGGGTTTCTCCCCCAACATTATCCCAGTAGATATCGATCGGACCTTCCTTCTGAAGGACCTCAGAGGTCTTCGTAGTCTTGTAGTTGAAGGCAACGTCTGCTCCGATCTCCTTCATAAATGCAACCTTCTCGTCTGAACCTGCCGAGGCAATTACTTTGACGCCGTCGCGTTTGGCGAGCTGAATGACAAGACTGAAAAACATTGTTCAAATGCTAATTCATGCTATACTGGGGAAACCCACGATCCGACTGCGCCAGCTCCGGAAGTGATGAATGCTACCTCGCCCTTGCACTTTCCGTCAGTCATGAAAAGTTCAAGGACAGGTGCTACTCCCCTGCTTAGCCTGAGCATACTCCTTCCAACCACAGTATGCTGTCTGTCCTGGAAGGCAGAGAGAGCAAGCTCATGTCGTCGGAAAGCGAGTAAATGAATGACCTACCTGGCATGCCAGCGGCTCCAATGAACACACTCCAGGGCAGGTTGTGTTTGTTGTCCAACTTCAAAAACAGCTCAACTTGAGTGTCTATCCAGTACTGTTGGAATGGGAACAATCCATAAATATGATCGCCCGCCTTAAATGTAGGATTTTCCGAACGGATGATGACGCCTACACCATAATTAACGAGACTACGAAGTTTTCACGTTTCCATTCAGTTTCTATCGGTATCGACTGGATCTAAGTATGCTTACGGTTCCCCGAGCTTGAAAGCAAGCTGTCAAGGCGATGATGTCAGCGAGTTCACGAAGAACTTGAAGTGTTCATTTACATTGTAAGACTTGATGGACGGATCTCTCATACGACCTCTCATATAGGGATCTATGGACAATACCAAGGTCTTGACCAGAAATCCGCCATTGAGAGACACATTCTCAAGATCTATTGTCTGACTAGCATCATACAGGGTTGTTTTGCCGGGAACGGGATAACCTGTTGGGACCTCGTGGAAGATGTGGCGACCGTTTATGACCGGTGTCATGGTGCTGTGCGTACACGAAAGAAAGAGATGTTGGGTTAGGTGGGAGTTCACTGGAGATCTATATATTCAAGTGTACCCCCCTTGATGGCAGTGCCGATTGCATCATCTGGTCTGTCAGCAGCTGACACTATGTACATTAATTGGCAAGTGGTAAAGTATACCACGAACTGGTACGTCATCTCAATTAATTATCTGAGTCACACGGAATTTATTATTTTGCTACCACCCCATATATATAGCCTGACCCCCCTGTTGGTATGTATGCACACTTCACTTCCACTACCTCCTACTCTCGAGCACTCTCGGGACGTATTGGACGACTCTCACGGTCGTCGAACTCATCTCCCATCGTTTAGATCCCAGTCACATCGCCTGGACTCTCAGTGCTAACTGATGTCGTGACGATCTGCTCTGACCGCGTACACCTGCGCAGACCAACATGGCAACGAGTTATAATTTGAATGTCAGCGAATGAAAACCCCCATCTCACCAACGATGCATCTCTACCGGTACCTGTTGGGTGACAATAGAAGGCGCTCCGATAACATGGCCACAGCGTTTGTTTGACACGAGACTCCACGACTTTTCCCAGATCACAAACGGAGTGCCGGGCGTGTCTCTTCAAGGCAAGCGCCGCACTGGCAGATGGTCAAGATGTATCCAGCTGACCTCAATTCCCCGGCCTCATTTCAGGAATGAGTGTATCGATTTGTACTTTAAAAACCTATGAGGGTAGAGTACCCCTCGTACATCAATCCCTAGGTACAAGGCGACACCCTCCCCGCCTCTCCTCTTGCCATGGCACACTATTCTGCATTCAATCTCCGGATCATCCTGATGTTGACATTGGGAAGCTTGACGTACGGCTATGCCTTCAGCGTCATTTCCAACACACTTGGTCAACCTGGCTTTCTGTCGTACTTCTCCCTGACCACCGACCCTTCTTACACGAGTCGCATCGAAGGCGCTATCAATGGGTTGTTCTCAGCTGGTGGAACATTTGGCGCTCTTCTCGTTGGTTACATGTGCGACAAATATGGTCGCAGGGTGACCATGAACACTGCCAACATTATCTGCATCGCTGGAGGCGCCTTGCAAACCGGGTCGGTAAATCTTGCCATGTTGCTAGTGGCCAGATTTATAACAGGCTGGGGTATCGGGATGATGGTGGTACTCATTCCTATTTTTCAAGCTGAAATATCTCCGCCGTCCGCGCGAGGACTACTTGTTGGCCAGCACGGTACTTGCGCACATCGGCTTGCCGGTGACGTCCCATTCTCACGACTATATACCAGGAGCATGGATTGTCACAGGTTATGCTATCGCAGGATGGGTTGGGGTAGGAGCTTACTACTCTTCAAACTTAAGTTTTCAGTGGCGTTTCCCGCTTGCTCTCCAGTGTGTCTGCCCTTTGGCACTCCTCTGCTGCAGTCCATGGGTCCCGGAATCACCTCGATGGCTGCTAATGCAAGGCCAACAAGCTGAGAGTTGGGAAATAGTTTCAAAACTCCACATCGACGCCAACGATCTTGCAGGACCTGAATCTGAGCGATATAACTTCGCACAGAAGGAATTCCACCAGATGGTCAAGCAAGCCGAAGTGGACACTCAAGCTTGGGTCGCTGGACGTGGGCTGCGACAGATATTCATGAGGCCCTCATATCGCACTCGCATGTGGATGGGATTTTTCACGCAGTATGCAGCTCAGGCTACGGGAGCCATGGTTGTCTATAATTACATGGTCAATCTATATCAGGGTCTGGGAATAACTGGCGGGATGGTGCTCATCCTTGGGGCGCTCTACGTAACAGTGGCAGCGGGAGCTAACTTCCTAGCATCCTTCGCCATGGACTACATCGGTCGTGTCCGCTTACTCATAATTGGCCTAACAGGATGTATGGTCACTTTGGCTCTTGAATGCGTCATGGAATCGCAATATGCAGGTCCATATGCTCACACCACGAACTCCCTCGGTGTCTTCTTCATCTTCCTGTTTATCTTCTTTTACGCCAGTGGCATCGACGCCACCTCATATGTCTACTGTTCCGAGCTCTTCCCTACCCATATTCGTTCGCAGGGTATGGCATTTTCCATGATCGGTACTTTTTTAAGTACCGTGGTCTTCCTTGATGCTGGGCCAACGGCGCTTGAGAAGATTAGATGGCGGTACTATGTGATGTTCATTGGCTTGACGGTCATAGACGTTATGATCATATGGCGGTGGTTTCCCGAAACCAAGGGACTTTCTTTGGAGGAGATCAATGGCTTGTTTGGAGATGAAGTTGCCGTGCATCTCTCAGATGTGCATCCCAAAGCGCAAGATTCGACAAACACGGGGCCCGACGAAAAGAAAGACGACGTTGCACATTTAGAGAGCTCTTTTTCACGCTAACTTCCTAATGATCTATCACTTTGAATTTATCTTAACGACGATACATATGCTATTCCAAGACAACATATTTCTTTAGGTGCTGGGGTATAACGTCATACAATCCTTTTGACTGTAGCCATGTCTTGGAGAAGAGTCGGCTCTGGTATCTGTATGCGCCATCACACAAGACAGTTACGACGCTCGACCCTGTAGAATTGTTGGCTGCGTCTTGGGGAGACAGATACCCGACGCACCTTTGCCGAGTTTTTGTGCAAGTTCCACAGCCGCGACGACATTCAAAGCGGAGCTTGCCCCAAGGTACAAGCCTTCACTATCCAGGAGCTGGTATAACATCACGATTGACTTCTCGTCTGAAATCATGAGCGATCCGTCCACGTCCTTTATGAAGGTGGCCAAATTGTCTGTGACACGACCCTGACCAATTCCCTCCGTGATCGAACTCCCTGACCGCTCAACTAGTTTTCCGCCGCTCGATATGTAGCTATGCAGGACACTGCCAGGAGGATCCGCAAGCCAAATCTTTACCTTACCTCCGCTCTTCTCCTTCAAATACTTTCCCACACCAGCCAAAGTCCCGCCTGTACCCGTCGCACAAATGAACGCATCAAGCTTGCCGTGCATTTGTTCCCAGACTTCCGGACCAGTCGTGAGATAATGTGCACGCGCGTTCGCTGTATTATCGAACTGATTGGTCCATATCGCGTTGTCCAGTTTTTCTGCGTACTCTCGAGCTTGATGGTTGTAGTTTTGGGGGTTTTCGAAAGGAACGGCAGGGACGGGATAGACCTCAGCGCCAAGCATGCGCAAAAGGTCGATCTTTTCTTGGCTCTGTGTATCCGAGCACCATTAACATCCAAGGCGCACAACGGCGAAATAGACATGATAGTGGTACCGCACCTGGGTGTTGGGCATGTATATCACGCATTTATAGCCCTTGGATCGACAAACATGGGCTAATCCAATGCCAGTATTGCCAGCGGTCCCTTCCACGACTGTTCCTCCAGGACGTATGCTAGCCACGATATACTCGTTGAGTGGGCGTGGCAAGACGATGAGCCATGGACATACACTTACCGACCCTTTTCCTCCGCATCCCGGACAACCCCGACAGCAGCTCGGTCCTTGATACTTCCCCCTGGATTTTGAAACTCGGCTTTACCGAATATCTTGCATCCAGTTTGCTCAGACAACTTCTTGAGGTAGATCTACGAGCGTGTGAAGCAAGATAGCCGTCAATGAGTTATCTTGGCTGATTTCTCTCCACTGACCAGAGGTGTGCTTCCCACAGAGGCGGTAAAGCCCTCGACAGCGGAGCCAATCCCCCGTCTACCGAGACTGTATGAACGAGTGAGCGAACCTGCACGAAAGAGCGACAGCATTCAAGTGTAAGATAGAGCCAAGGAGAACGTGAAATTTTTAGTAGGTCGAAGACAATGAGCACGACATAGCTGCGCCATTTGCTTTCCCTACACAATTATGTCAAAACTAGTACTACAGCAATCCTCGGGTACTACATTTTCATCCAATAACACGATCCAACTTGAAGGATCTGTCGGTCATATCCCTCCACTTCATGCGCCTTCATGGGCGCAATCATGTTGTCAATGCGTCGTCAAAAGTCACACATTCAAGCTACAACTTCGATAGCAAGCGGATGATCGATTATTGTGATGTCGATCTCTGCACCGCTTAATCGTAACGTTGTGAAGGCTTGTCCGGTTGGTGTTAATCAGAGATTCTAAGTAATTATTGTGTCCGTACTAACAGTGATATGTCACAATGCACAACAGACAGGAAGGGTGCTCTTCCCATTAAGCGAAGGGGATTGATGAAGACAAACCCATCAAAGCCAAAAGAAAGAGTCGAAAAGAGAAGAAACGAGGCCGTGGAAACTTATGTACCCAGAGTCTTGGAGAGATTGAATCGAACACAGGAGAAGATCCTCGGTGCACCAGGTAGAACTTTGCAAAACGAAACGAGGAAATTTGAGTGTGAAAAGACATGTCGAGAGATAGATAGTCTGTCATAACGTGCAAGAGGTCGTCGCAGGCCATGAGAGAGATAGCATAATACGGGTATCGGACGAGACGAACAGAAATACTGGATCAGGACCTCTACCAAACTCGATGAGATGAATGTAGCATGGGAAGAAGGTGTCCAACTTGCAATGTTCATGGTTGACGCTTCTTCACGTTTTGATTCAACCACTGAAGTCCCTCAAAGAGACCTTCGCCTGTCGTTGCGCAACTCGGGTGAACATACCACGAACGGTCACGCATCCGGTGGAGGCCCAACTTCTCGGTCACCTCGGCAGGTGACATTGCTCCTGGAAGATCTTGCTTGTTAGCAAACACGAGCAACAAGCATTCCTTCATTTCTCTGTCGCTTAATATACGGTGCAATTCCTGTTTTGCTTCGTCGATTCTCTCTCTGTCCTGACTGTCAACGACAAACACGAGACCCTGGGTGCCAGTGTAGTAGTGTCTCCACAACGGACGGATCTTGTCTTGTCCTCCAACATCCCAAACGTTAAACTTGACGTTCTTGTATGTTACCGTCTCCACGTTGAATCCGACTAGGTGGTGTTAGGAAACTGAGAGAGAGAGAAAAGGAGCAGACACACCGGTAGGTATCGTCGTCACGGACTGGTTCAACTTGAGTTTGTATAGAATAGCTGAAAAAGTCTCAATGAATGAACGACAATAAATGAATGGGGGCGGCGGCGTAGTAGTCTTTCCGGCAGCATCAAGGCCGAGCATCAAAAGCCTCATTTCCTTGTTACCGAACATGCGGCTGAGGGCTTTCGACAAGTTAGCTCCCATGGTGGATGGAATGAGATGTAGGTAAAGAACGACAGAGGCGAAGTTAGTGCCACAAGCAATGGAGACGGTTTATGTGAGAACTGCGAAGTGAACAACACGAGACTAACGACCATATACACTCAAACAATAAGGACCCCGACCACTCACCCCGACCTCACTCCTGTCCACGATTTCCGCGTGTTTAGCCGACACCTCGCTCAAACTAAGATCCCACTTATATTAAATCCACCGGGTATACAACCAATACTCGCAAACTCCATCAACTCGCAGCTGCAGACGAAACCTGACTCTGACTGAACACCTTCAACCATCCATCTCCCATGTCCGAACGGAGAGCCTCAATCCGCGCTCGGTAGAGCTCTGCCTCTCTGATCTGGCTCTCACTAGCTTCTCCAGTGGAGGTATCCGGGGGTTCAAAGACCGGGTATGGACGCTGGAGTTCGTTGGGGGAAAGGGGACTAGGTCTACGCGACGAGTGCTCTGTGTGCATTGCATTCGGTCGACTGTCAACAGATGCAGACGGAAGCGCAATCAATCGGGAGGTCGGCGAGAACGTGATTCGTTCCCGTCCCTCAGCATTCAAGTCAACAATCCGCTTCATTTTCCGTTTCTTTGGTCTCCCAGATACGGCGAATGATGTCGTTTGCGAGCCTACTGAAGAGGACGGCGCTGTCTCTGAATAGATGGTAGGTTCTGTTGAGGTGGTGCTCTTCGGTCCTACAGGCACCACAGGAGGGGATGCGGGTATTGGCATCGCTATAGTGGAGCTCACCTGTGCCGGCGGAAGAGGGGCAAGCACCCTTCTTTCGTAGAATGTTGGGGTCGCACCATCCAAAGTGATGGTTTTCCCCTCCTTATGAAAGAAGTCGAAGCACGCTAAGCGATAATTGTCTTCAATCTCCGTCAGCGGATTGTTCTCAATCCAAACGTGCGCGATGTTGGGAAGCGTCGCTAGACGACCAACTTCCGCACTTTCATCAATATGATTGGAACGAAGATCTACCCGCTCCAGGGCCATGAGGCGCTCGAGGCCACAGATAGATTCCAGACGGTTGCCGGAGAGGTTAATTGAGAGGACCTGTCCCAGATGGGCGTATATTCCGAGGACGGAATCGATCATATTATCAGAGAGATTAAGAGAAATGAGATTGTGGAGCACCGAGAGACCATGCGGCACTGAAACAAGGAGATTGGAAGATAGATCGAGGTGTGTTACGGAGACGAGATATGGGAGAGGGTCTGTCGGCAGGAACGTGAGAGCGTTGTCTGCAAGGGAGAGGTGTTTGAGAAGTCCCCATTTGTAAGAGGACAGGGCGGGAGAGGGAGGAGGTAGTGACGGCTGTTCGGTAATCGATGATACTTCCTCGATATCTTCGGGAACAGAAGGGGGGAGTGGAGTGTTCACCCATGAACGCTGCCTGCGGGGGATCTGCCTCGTCCTCTGATCCTTGAGTGAACCATCTCTCCGTGCCTGGTCATCAAGCACTGTGCTGATGAATATGTCTGCGACATCTTCTAGTCCGCTCCGTTTAATCGACAAGCTCCGAAGGCTCTCTGAGACCCTATCCCACCCGAGTAGTGTCCTTGGATCAATGTCGACCGTCTCAAGGGTCTGAAGATTCTTGAATGAATCAAGTGGCAGGGCATTCTGGTTCGGAGGTTCGTCTTTAAGTTCTGCGATTACCTTTGGACCGGGTGCCTTGAGAAGGAGGGCGGGGATCTTTGTGAAGCTGCTATATACGTACTTAAGCTCGGCCTCGATGGATTGCTGTTCTGGTCGTCCCCACCAAGCTGTTCCCAATGAGAGATTAGAGACAGCTGATAATGAAGATCGGAAGGAAGCAAGAGAAAGTGTCTCTGATTTGTCATTGGAGGGACCGAGGCTGATATGGGTGTAATGCATTGGTTTGGATGGTTCTGTGACGGTAACGTCCAAAGAGCCGACATCGATGCCAAGAGACTCGATGCGCATGAGGATGTAGAAGAGACGGTGAGTGTCGATGCAGAAGGTGACAGGTCTAATCTGAGATGGAGACTGTTGAGCCTCGGTGGTCGTGAACCACCACCCCGCAGGGTTGAATGCAGAGAACTGGCTTGTCGTCGTGCGCTGACGACGGCGGCGCTGGTAGCCTGCCTCTGCAAGACCCTTCTCGTTTGCTCTTATGAATGCGGCAATTCTGCGTATGAAGTCGTCGCCGTGGACTTGCTCCATCTCGTCGTCGTCGTCGAATGTCCCCAGCGTGGTCGTGCTCGCCGTGCTCGAGCTGCCCCTCTGAGGCATGCCAATCAGGACCCCAAGGAGCGTGACGTGACAGCTACATGACGAATCTTGTCACGGGGTGGGTTTTGTGCTTGTCCTCCTCCAAGACAGATCGCGTCAGGATGAAGATAACAGTAAAGACACTGCAACAAACTGTGTTCCACGTAGCTAACACCCACTTTCTCTCCCCTCCAATCTCACTCACAATTTATCCGTCAGATCGATTCTGAGCCTACCGACACCGTTGGCGATCTCAAGTCGAAGATCAAGGACTCACATGGTCACACCGTCGAGTCTCAGAAGCTGATCTATGCAGGTGCGATCCATGTGGCTCATGTTGTCGCTGGTGCACATATACTTTTCTTGCAGGTCGAGTCCTTGTTGACTCAAAGACGGTTGGAGAGTGTAATATCAAGGAAAAGGACTTCTTGGTCCTCATGGTCTCAAAGCCCAAGGCTGCTCCCTTACCGGTTCCCGCGGAACCAGCAGATACACCAGCCACCTCTACCCCCGCCCCAGTTGCTACCCAACCTCCTCCGGCCACTGTAACGGAAGTGGCGCCAGCCCCTTCCACAGCGTCCGCACCCGCTGCCCCATCAACCAATACATCTTCCTCTGCCGCTGAAACAGTTCAGTCCACCTTGCCAAGCGATACCTCATTCGTCACCGGAGCAGCCCTACAAACCACGATAAATAACATGATCGAGATGGGCTTCCCTCGCGATCAGGTAATTCTTGCGCTGAGAGCAAGTTTCAACAATCCCGATCGTGCCGTTGAATACTTGATGAATGGTATTCCCGAACATCTGCTGGAGTCAGCCCCGCGTGCGCCATCACAACCCGCTCCACCCATTGCACCTGCCCAACCCGCTCCACCTGCACCTGCACCTGCACCTGCACCTGCATCTGCACCTGCTCCAGGTCAAGCTCAAAATCTCTTCCAGGTGCGCCTGTGATCTCTTCGATCATCCACCAGTTCTCAAATCCATTCCTTTCAGTTGGCGCAACAACAACAGCAACAGCAACAGCAAGGTGGTAACGTGGGCGCGGGTGCTGGTACTGGTACTGGCGGCTTAGGCGGTCTCGACCTAGCGGCGTTACGTGATAGTCCGCAGATGGCGCAGCTGCGTGAACTTGTCGCTCAGAACCCAGCGCTTTTGCAACAGATAATACAGCAGCTTGCGGCAAGCAACCCCACACTTGGTCAGGCGCTCGCACAGGACCCAGAGATGTTACTACAACTATTGGGGGGCGTCGATTTACCAGGGGAAGAGGATCAGTCATCAGTTTTCCAAATCCAAGTGACACCGGAGGAACAAGCAGCTATCGAACGCCTTGAAGCTCTCGGATTCCCTCGTCAAGCTGTCATCGAAGCATACTTTGCATGTGACAAGAATGAAGAGTTGGCAGCTAATTATTTGTTTGAGGGTGGATTCGATAATGAGTAAACTAGAGATGTTATTCTGTTCTCTTGGGACGTGGATTGTAGTATCAGTATCACCGTACCTGTTGCGGTATCATGTACTCATTGAAATGCAGACTCATAAATTTGTGCGTATAGGTAATTTATCGCGCTCAGATAGACGGAGATCAGCATGGACATTTCATTTGATAACATGCAAGTAGGAATTTCGATGAACATCCAGACCCAGGAGTGGACATCGCATTGCCTTTGTGCACTGCTGCTCAAGTATATGCGCAATTACACGGAGGACCGTAACAACATAGACAGAGGGTGAAAGTCTTCGACTAGAGGCAACCGGACATGAATACGTGACATTCCACAAATGAACTGGCGAGGAAGGCTAGAACCGACAGCCAGGCGTATAGAACATGAACTGGGCGCAGTCGTGTCGCCTGTGATTAAGCACGGACTGTGCATGGCCATGCGCAGGGCTATGTTTCATGAACCCCCGGGATCGGCGTCAAGAACGGGGCGGAGGTAGCCCGGACCACGCGTAATGCGACTCTCGGAGGTGTACAAGGCTTACAGCTCGCAGCTGGCCGATACTGCACGCTGCACCCGGCGATGTAATGGAGGGTACTATGGATGAACATTAAGAGATAAGGGTAGTGTGGGCGTTTTATTTGATGCACATTGGGAGCACGTTGTAACTTTTGTGTGGTGTGTAGCTGTCGTTGAGTTCGACCGCGTGTGAAGGGGATTCAGACATCACGTACTCGCGCGTGTTGTTGTCTTGTTTGTCTTGTTGGCTCGTCTTGTCCTCGACTTGCCCTCGTCCGTCAAGCCACCCTTCTCTCTTTCTCCTCCATACCCACAAAATACCCCACTCCCGGCTCTTTGTTTCTGCAAAGTCTCCTCAAGGTCTCCATCTTGTCTTTTTCTACTTTTTTTTTCCAGCGCCTGTTGACTTTTACCCATGGCGACGCAAGCACCACCCCAGGATGCCTCGCCTCCCCCGGAAGATAGGGATACCGAGAAGCACAACGACGTCTCCGTTTCTCCTCCGCAGATGTCCGTAAACGGGAACGGTGCACCCAACGTTGAACCCAGTGCGCAGGCGCACGACCTCACTCCCACATCGTCTACCGAAGCAGACAAGGACAACATCCAGAACCCGTCCATCACTGTCTCCACCTTCGTTTCACCTGACGAGCGTGACAGCACCAAGCCGCTAGAGAAAGACAAGGACAAGAGCTCTCTCGCTCCAACGACCAACACCCAGCCAAACACAACCACAACCGGATCAACCGCTGTGAATTCTAGTACAGCAAGTCGTAGATTCTCCCGCAAATCAAAGTCCAAACCTGAAAAGCTTCCTGCTTCAACAAGCTCTGTGCCTGAAAAAAGCCCTCCTGTACGTGCTCCCTCGAAAGAGGCGAACAAGTCCAAGGGTGGCTCACAACCTTCCCCCAAGAAGCCGTCTTTCATCGCAAAGCTTGTGCGCAAACTTGTACCCTGTGTCGCACCAAATGAACGTGCGCACGTCGTCGACATTGACGTACCCGTTGCCACTCGACCTCAGGCTGATGGTCCGAACGAGACTAACCCTGCAGGTACCTCGTCAAACGAGAAGATGTTCCAACAAGGAGAACCTCACGATAAAGAACAGGAAAAAGTTGTTCCATCGTCGATCTCAATACCCAAAGACGCGCCAACGACGTCCAACGTACGTGATGTCGAGATCGTTATCCCCCCAACGCCCACCAAGACTCTGTTACCACTCTCGGAGACAGAGGGCGTCACGAGTGGTGCTGTCCAGCCCCCTGGCTCGACAGGCTCAGATATTTTCTCTCCTCAACCACCTCACGCAGATTCGTCACATACTACGGCTAGCGCACATTCACATGCAGGAGACATTTCACATTCAACGGCAACAGATTCAGATGGTAGCTTTACGGACGAAGAGGGCCACGATCAAAGTGAAGAAGTAGAACAAGAAGAAGGTGAGCCTATGGAGGAGGATGACGAAGATGCCCTGATAATGAATGGGGGAGCTGGGATTCCAATTGGACCAGATGGCGCACCGCGGCCACTTCTACCTCCAATTGCACCCCAACACGTGGGGCGCAAATGTCTTGTCTTGGACTTGGACGAAACCCTCGTTCATAGTAGCTTTAAGTCCATACAACATGCAGATTACGTCGTGCCTGTGGAAATTGAATACCACTGGCATAATGTATACGTTATCAAGCGTCCGGGGGTAGATAACTTTTTGAAGAAGATGGGTGAGATCTATGAAGTGGTAGTGTTCACTGCCAGTTTGAGCAAGTACGCTGACCCAGTGCTGGACAAACTCGACATTCACCATGTCGTCGCTCATCGATTATTCCGAGAGAGTTGTTACAACCACAAAGGAAATTATGTTAAGGATCTCTCACAATTAGGACGTCCGATCGCTGATACTATCATTCTCGACAATTCCCCTGCCTCATATATATTCCACCCCAATAATGCAGTTCCCGTGTCTTCGTGGTTCAACGATCCTCATGACACAGAACTCACGGACCTGTGCCCTTTCCTCGCCGATCTAGGTGAGGTCAGGGATGTTCGAGGTGTTCTTGACGGTGGACTCTAGGCACTTTTGGAGGGGAGTATGGAGGCAAACCCGAGAACAGTTTGCTTGCGAACACGAACAATTTAGTGTGTTGTAATGCGCTGTTCCGTCTGTTTACGTTGTAGGAGCAATATCAACCTTCTGCACGTATCGCAACATCTCAAGCAAAGTCAAACCAGCCCCTCTTATTCCGCTCGCCCTTGTTTCTTCCCCTGTCACCACCGTCATCCAGAACGTACATCTTGTACATCAGGTCTCCCGCATCCACCACCCTCGCCACCGCCTTCACTTCACTTATACCCGTTACACATCCTTTCATAATCTTTATCCTTTTGTATCAATCACACATGCACACGCATCATACCCTTGCGCACTTGCGGTTGTCTTTTGGTATCCATAACGCGGAGCGTGTCCACGGTTTTCAATGCATTTCCACGTCACACATTAACACATCCCCTCCTTTTCTCGGTTCCATTCATTACAGTGTTTCCCCATGCAAGCATACAAGCCACTTTCCATCCTTATGACATGCATTATGGACTATCGCATACTGTCGTGGTTGGTACTCGCATTCCCTGAAATGGTTTTTGTTTTCACTGATTCTGTGGGTGAATTGACAGGTCGTTGAGAGAAACTTTACTTTTTATTGTGTGGCCTTTATTTATCTTCCACTTCATGTGGTGATTCCTTGACTTCCCCGTTTGATGGGTTACCTGCTTGTGATACACACGCACTGTTCCCGCACCATCCCCTTCCTCATTTTCTCTGCTGTTCTTTCTTTTACTCTTTTCTCTTCTTGACTCCCTAATCCTTGGTGGCGGAGGACGTTTCAAGTTCTTGGTGGCACTTTCCCCATTCTTCTCAATTTCCTTTCCTCTTTTTGTTTCTCATGACTGACACGAATGTTCACGATGTTACATATAACGCAAAAACGATACATATATTCATGCCATTCTAACTTCTCTAATGGGACTGAGAGTCCGAGTTCTGAGGGTACGCGACTGATTTCAATCATGTGATCTACGGCGCGTCGCGTCTATTGTCCGTTATTTGGTCTAAGTTGCACTCAGGACTGCGCTGTGATCTCATGACAGTAGTCGACCATAGTAACAATGACATTTAACCAGGGATCACAACTCACTGCAGAAAAAGGTGAACAGACCATGTTTACCAGTCCTCGTCGACTAACACTGATCTTGCACTTGTAGCTACATCCAATAAACCTTCCAACGCAGTCTCTGGTACGTCTAGCACGACCGCCAAGCCACCCTCAAGAAATTCGAAACCAAAGAATGTTGCAAGCAAACACTCAACGGACGATCGTTATACAACTCTTCTGAAAAGAATTGAGGATCTCGAACAAATCCACGCAGATGACAAGAAACAGGTTCGCATCCAGTATCTTGCTTTTCACAAACACATGCATGTTCGCTGACCTTGAGAACGCCCACATAACTGGCAGCACCAAACGGAGGTTGACCGTCACAAGTCTGAAATCGTTCGATTAACGAAAACGAATGCAGAACAGTCTGAAAAGTTGGACAAGTTGAAGAGGCAGAACGACGCATATGAGTCACGGGTGCAGGAATTGAAGAAGAGTAGCGCGGCTGAGCAGACAGAGATAAAGGAGCTCCGGATCAAGTTGCGTATGAGCGAACATGAGCGTAATCAGCTTGCAAATAAGCAGACTGAAAATGGTGATGCCAAGAAAGTGCTCTCAACTCTGGAGGCGAAGCGACGAGAGGAACTCAAGGAACGGGATCAGAGAGTGGCAGGGTTAGAGAAGACGGTTGAAGCGGAAAAGAAGAAACGGGAGATGTTGGAAGCTTGCTTGAACGATGTCAGGAAAAAGGCAGACGAAGAAGCGACCAAGCTACGCACAGATGCACAAAACTTGCAACAACAACTCGACGACATTCAGAAGGACAGTCAAGAGGTTCGAAAGGCCGCTTCTGCATCACAAGAGGAGGCTGATGATCGCGAAGAAGAGCTTTTACTCCAGTTGGAGCAGTGTAAACTAGCACTCAGTCGGGTGGCGGGTGAATATGCGCACTTGGCATACACTACAGTGTCGGCCAAGGAGCATGCCTCTCTCAAGGAGGCTCACCTTGCGCTGCAATCTCGTTCGCTGCGTCTGGAACGCAGACTATCTAATTCAGAGGACCAGGTGACGGAACTGGCCTATCTAATTCGTCAAGTCAAGCAGGAAAACACCCTCCTTTTCCAACTACTGCGAAATGCCGAGGAAGAGGCTTCCACCTACGCTCATCTATTACATCTGAATGGCCTCGATAGCATCGACGACCGTGACGATGAGATTCCCCGTTTGGAGACTGAAGTTGTAGCTGTTGGTCTCGACATCGCGCAAGGACACGTTCTCTCGAGCGTCCTTGAATACTACAAGGCAGCACACGACTTCTACCGTCGTCAGGCGGGCGATATGGTACTGCAGATAGACCTTCTGGAAAGCACAGTTCACAAAGAACGGTCTGCGAACCGCGCTTTGAACGACGAGATAGCCGAACTTGTCTCCTTCCGTGAAGCCTCTGCTGCCGAACTTCAAAGGTTCCAGGCGGAGCTTGCAGCAGCACACCGCAGTCTCGCGGACGAGCAGGTCACGTTAGCCGGGACTCGCCAATCTCGAGATGTCTTGCAGGACCAGGTTAATCAGCTAGCGATGCAGTTAGGCAAACAAGCAGCCCAACACAAGGACGCTTTGCAAAAAGAGCGAGACGTCGCGCAGAAACTATCTTCTCAGCTACGCATGAGTAAGACGGCTGAAGAGACATTACAGACAGAGATAGACCAGTAGGATGTTCATTCGACGTTTGGAAGGCACTGCTTGATTGTTCGTTGACAGATTACATTCTGAACTTGCGGAAGCTTCTCGATTCCAAGATGCATATTATAAACTGCTCGACGAGACAGAGGAATTGCTCGCACGCAAGGATTTGGCACAGGAAGAAGCTGGACGTCTCAGTCGATTCAATGCTCAGATACTTGGACACCATAATCCAGCACAAAAAATTGCGTATGTGGACCGAATACGAAAAGAGCTATCAGACATAAAGCAGGTTTGTTTCTTCATGGTCATTCGCTATCAGTTTGTGAAAGCTTCATTCTGATTCAGAAATTGTTGCTTTGCACACGCGACCGTGACGCCCTGGCAGCGACTAATGAAAATTTACTCCACCAACTCGACATGTACAAATCGTCGATGGTCCCGACGGAAAGCAAGCCTCGGTCGTTGTTCATTCGGGTCTCTAGACCTCCATTGACCAGTCAAAGCGTCAATGTGGACAGCGCTAAGGCCAACAACAATCCGCTCACCCGCAGTCCCACGAAGAATATGATATTGGAACATTTGCCAGGACCTGGCGATATGACTTTGGACGAATTGATGTGATATATCCGGCACGCATACGTTATTTAACCTCGTATATACTGATCGTCATCTATGTGTTTTTCTTCCCTTTATAACATGTACAAGCTAGGGAAGTATAGATGATAAGCGTTATTCATTGTTTCCCTTGCAGGGGAAAAGAGCTCCAAGTAAATAATGTAGTAATACAATGCACTCAATCGATCAACGTTAACTCTCGTGCGGGCATCTCATATTGCACCGAGTAGCCCTCATAGTGTTTCCATGGTTCATCGTCATCTCTCACTTCGTGATAGCGCGTATATTTGTTCCTCCGTTCCTTTCGCTTTCGCCACCAGAAAATGAAGCCGATGCTACCTCCGATCAAGAACGAAACGGCAAACACTCCCCCGATGATCGCTCCCTTGTCTCGACTCAGAAATGCCGCCACTTTATCGACCCCTCCGAGATCCGGATCTGCATATATGAGGTCCCTCCCCGGAAGTTCACTCGCGCTCGGAGGGTTACTCGGATCGTAGCAATACTGCGAGAAGCATGATGCGCAGAATTGCGAACGCTGTGGAATCGGTGTGACCTTGAGTCGGACACGGTCGAGCGCGGCGCACTGAAGGCATTTGCCCCAGTTGGGATCCGGGGAGGTCGTGTTGGGTTTGAACCCGCCAAGAGTATTCGCAAAGGCCTGATTAATCAGGACGGCGGTCGAAAGAGGGCTATAGAAGAATTGGAAGTCACCTGTGTTTGATGCTGGTGCACTTCCGTCTAATGGAGGGGAATTAGGAATGTAGATAACAAGGGGATACTCTGCTGGAGCTTGCGTTGGGTTGCATCCAAAGAATGTTGGTCTTTGATTTACGCCAGTGGTAACAAAGTCCTGTGTTGTCGATGGTATAGGAGGGAACGTCTGGTGTGATGAAGACAGAATAGAAGATATCCGATGCGAAGTAGCAAGTAATGATGTACCATTTGGCCAGAGGTTAGGGTCATCTGAGCTGGCGTCCACTGCAACAACGACGTCAATAGCTCTAGCTTTTGTAAGCAAACTTCCGAGAGGAACTTGCTCCAAGTTGGAACCGCCGTCCACGAGGGAAAGCCACTGAGAGAAAGAATCCGGAAATGTAACAGAATTGATGCCCTGGAATGCCTTCACGTCGCTGTGAGGTACGAATCCTCACGTATACAGCACTCTCCACTCACATTTGGCCAATTGGCGACGTTCAGGCTTCGCGAGTGGACATTGGAAGCCAGTTGCTGATAAACATACTGCATCCCCGATTCCTCGCCATTTTCATCATCAAAACCGTCGAAATTCCCATTCGAGGTATCAAGAATTTGGTCAAAGAAACTTGAGCTTGAACCCATCAAAAAACCAACTTGGTCAAATCCAGACACACAAGCCGACAAGTTGATGGGAAGTCCATTTGTCAGGTGCGTCCCCGAAGAGGCCATTGGTGCCATAGCAGATAGATTTGGATCCCAGGACCCAAACTCGAGAGGTGTAAACTCGTACACCACTGACTCTGAGGACACCGTAGAAGACCCCGAAGATAGAGAGTCGGCAACGAAGATGGGAAAAAGCATCGTCTGGTTTGAATAGGTTGGTATGAGGGGAACTTGCGACCAGAGTTGGCCAGAGCCATGTCCGGTGTTATTTGTGTAGAAATTACTGGCGGTGGTCTGATTCAAGAAATGATAGGATAGCATACGTCCCCAAACATCCGTGATGCTGGTATCAATTTGTGTATTAGCTTTAGCTTCCACGCTGGCCAAGATGCTCCCCCAATACTCCTGGTTTCCACTGTCTCCCAAGTTGATGCTGGATGGCACAATTAGATCCAAGTCCAATATCCATCCTGATGAGCCTGCACCGTCACCATATACCAGCGTAGATGAACTTGGCCAGTCATTCAACGCCAAGGACGCTGTGAGCCACGAACCGCCAGATGAGCCTGCGAGATACGAGGCAACCTGGAGTAACCCCCCTGTTCCCGCCGTCTTCGCCGTTTCATTTCTCGCGTCCAGCGCAGAGAGAACACCGGCCCCGAACTGTGCCGTGCGATAACCCCTACCGCCCACAGCGATGCCTACCCGTGGAAGGTTCCCATCGAATATGGAGACGTTGTACCCAAGCAAGGATCCATCCCCAACCCACTCCGACCATGCACTGGGTATTACGCTTGACTCTCTTGCATGAATGAAGGATTGCTCCTGGGTGTTTAGAGATTGATTTTGAGGCGTGAAAGTGCGCACGAGGACACCTGGACCGTCTGAATTGGGTAGCTGTAGGCACGGGGTAAGTAATGTTGGTGCATAGTCTGTGGTCGAACTGGCAGTCACGCGAGGTATCTGGAAGACGATAGGCAGGAGAAGGAAAAGGAAAACAGAAAACAGGACAGGGATCATCCTTGCGCAAGTAGCATTGTCGTAGCGAGAGAACAACAGTTTATTACACGAGGGTTGCAACGCGCCAGTGATGGACGGCTGTACATGGCGGGCGTAGAGCGGTGTCTGTACTGGCAGTGGTGGTAGCCAGAGTGACTGACGATACAAACGGTACATACTCGATAACAGAACATAAATTAGATCAAGTTCAACTTGGCAACCACGGTTCACGTTGGAGGCAACACACATTCAACCGAGGAAAAGGTAGGTCAACAAGGAGAGAGTCGGCAGTGAGCACGCACGCGTACTAGGCACTGGTCACTTTGTCCCTGTGCTGTACGACATGATGATTCAAAATTAGTGGTCGCAGACGATCAGCGAAGGGTTCACCTCGCGTCCCCACACCGACCAATCAGCGACTTTCCGATCCAGGTGTCCCGAGAGTTGCAAATGGAGAATGGCCGCAGAGGACCGGCAACAGAGAGCAGAGGCGCTGGAGGGCTGATCGATGCAATGACAACAAATACCCCAAAGACGCCCATACTCATTCGTGTCTGGTCGTTGTGAGATTGCGGACTCATCAGTAGTTACAGTGGCTCGGGTATTTTCCACTCCAACGTACAATGTCCCCGTCGCGGACAAGCCACGAGCTTGAAGGGGAGGAGGAGGAGATGACAAAGCTTTGGGTTACATAAAACGTTCCATTCGCTGGTGTTGTCAGCAGGTTCCAGTGTCTGCTCCTCATCTCCTCCCACCATCACGACGACTGTTACCCGCGACCATCTGCATCCATGTTTCCGCACATCGCAACTCGCGAAAGCTCGCCATTGCCACTATCGCAGACACGTCGAATACATATCAATGCAGAAAAATATTTTTAATCACTACAACAGGTCATAGCGGAAAAAAGGTAGGAGCTGTTTGCCTCACAGGCTGGTGGGTTGGTACGTCGGCGATGCTACTATAAATTAAGATATTCTGAAGTACGCGCAAATGCAGAAACAAGGTCGTGTAAACCCTGCGTCGTACCAATGCCATAAGCTGGTCATTCCTTTACTGTCGGGGTCTCCATCTTTTCACCTTCCTGCCTGTTCTCTTGCAATGGTTGCTGCAGTGGCGGCGGGGGTGGAGGTAGGATCTGCCCTGGAGCTAATTGGCCGCCCATCTGAGCCTGGCCTAAAGCTGCTCTGAGTGCAGTGTTCTCGATACGAAGTTGATCGACGAGGGCCCGACATTCTTCCCAGCGACGATTTGCCTCGTCTGCAGAGGCAAGCGCGGCGTCTAGAAGCTGAGACCGAGACTCGAGTGCCTTTACACGTCTAGATGATAAGGCGAGCGAAGAATGCGATTGGAGAGACTGAAGAACGCAGATTGAAGGGAGAGACTCACTGATCCCTGCGTTCTCGGAAGGCTCTTTGAGCTTTCCTGTTTTGCTCTGCGCGTTTACTCTGACTGAGCTGGCGACCACCACCCTTTCCGCCGCGTTGGGCTGGATCAAGGTCTTGACCATCGAGAACCTCTTGGGGAGATTCACCTGGATGTGGGGGCGGAGGCTGGACATATTCGGGAGGTGCGTATTGGTACATTGGTGGGTGGGACATGCCAGGAGGCATGAGTGCATGCGGGGGAGGAAGCATGTGAGGGAGATGTATACCCGGCGGAGGAGGGGGATGTTGCTGGGGCTGGGGCTGAGGCTGCGCTGGAGGAGGAGGAGGTGCCGGTGCCGCTGAAGGGGGTGTTTTACGCTTGCGAGATGGACGAGATGTAGCAGGTTGTTGTTGCTGTTGGGTTTGCTGGGTGGTGGTCTGGTTTGATGAAGTTGGTTGCGGATCATCGCGCAGACGCATTGCGGTCGTTGAATGTGAGGTGAGTGGATCCGCTGGCTGCTGTTGCTGTTGCTGTTGGGGTTGTTGTTGAGGATGAGGCTGGTGTTGATACTGCAACATGTTCGGACAAGTATATGTGTAGACAATCTCAACACACGACTAGACGGCGAGCTGATCGACTTTGCACAGAGGTCGCGTTTGAGGGGGGGCGCGAGTATTAGTAAGAAAAATGCTCCGTCTGACAGCCGTCTATTTGTATCTGTTGATTACACAGCCCATTTCAGAGTGATGACTCAGCTTGTCATGTGTATTATGTAATACATCCCCCTCCCTTTTCTTTATATTATATTATTTTTATTTTTATTTTTATTTCGAGATTCTAATGTCGTCGACCAACGGTGAGTGTGGGTCGTTGAACTGATGGTCTGAGTGGTCTTCAAGTTTTTTTTTGCAGGGCTTGTGCGAGTTTACCTGCTCGTGTTTAATTTACTTTCTGCTGTGGGATGGGCGTACGTGCTCTTTTTGACTGTGCGAGGTGTCGCTGCGAGAGACGCGGGTCACCGCCCACTCGCGTCGACGAACAAGTTCTCCACCTACCTCGACTCGCTGCTCTTTCCTTGTGTTCCTCCCACTTATGACCACTCCTCGTCCGTCCTCGCACCCGTGCAGTCCCTCGCAGCTCTCGAGGTCCTCCACGTCCTCCTCCGCTTCGTCAGGTCTCCTCTCCCAACAACCTTCATCCAAGTTTCTTCCCGTCTCATCCTCGTATGGGCAATCCTTGCTCGCTTCTCCATCACTCACTCCAGTCCGATTTACACCACCATGGTCCTTGCTTGGTCCCTAACAGAGGTTCCCCGCTACTCATACTACGCCCTCGGTTTGCTCGGTCTCGATGCTCCTGCTTGGTTAACTTGGCTCCGTTACTCTACCTTCTATGTCCTTTATCCCCTCGGTGCAGGTAGCGAGGCGCTCGTTGTCCTCAGCACTATCCCCGAATGGCAGAACGGTAGATACCTCACTTGGGCTGTTGAGGATGTCATCAAAGCCGCGATGGTCTTCGTTTGGATCCCTGGTCTCTACGTCATGTATACCCATATGATACACACCCGCCGCAAGGTTCTCGGTCACCCCAAGGGTCTCAAATTAGGTGCAAAGCCTAAAGACAGGAAAAAGGCTGATTAGTGTGCTACCTCCGCTCCTAGGTCAACGACGCAAAGACCCCACATGGATACCTCCTGCCTAGTTCTCGATCCTCGCTGGTCTAGATTCTTAGATGACGTGCTGTACCTTGTGCACTACCAGTCATGTCTAATAAACGTTCGCGCTTTCGTACGTCCGAATTGCAACGAATGTGAATCCCTGTGCTCCGTCCAGACTATAATCCGACGATCTTATCCGCAATCTCTGGTTGTTTATAATGCACCAACCCGCCTCCTCGATTCTTCCCTCCCCTTCTCTCCGCTGACTACCCTTCACGTGGCAATGCAGCTACCCAGTCCACTGCTCCTTCTCTTTCTAACCGCATGCACCCTCACTTTCCCTCTACACAGAAAGCGGCATATACCTCCTCAGGACTACGTTCTACATAAATTCCGCAGAGCGGTTGGGCCCGTACCCCTCTACATTTTGAGTAACCAGACCGCAGTACGTAATGTCATTTGACACTTATTTCAGCTTTCGATAGCACTAACTACCCGAATCACAGCATGCTGCACGATCTGCAGCTGAGCGGAAGTATCGGGATGCTCCTACGCTGTTGGTCAGCCACAGCGTACGGTCTGGTTACTCCATACCTTCCTCGCTTCAAACCGCTTATGACCACGCCTCCGACCAAGCTACTAACCTTGCTATACTCACCCCTCCTCATTTCAAACCGATTGTTGGCACTGATATACATTCTACAGTTGGGAGCAGTGTTGGAGTCATGTCCGTGGCGAATAGCTCGATTGTAGTTCCCCTCACTGACCAGATTCTGGGTGACGAGGACATCGAGTATTATGGCTCGCTGGCCTTTGGCAGCCAGAGTCAGAAGCTGCAGGTTGATTTCGATACCGGTTCTGCTGATCTTTGGATTCCTGTTGACTGTGATAACTGCAAGACACTCCCACAATTTCAGGCCAGAGACAGTGCTACATACCAAAACACAGGCCAACCCTTTAGCGTCACTTATGTGAGTCT
Source organism: Chalciporus sphaerocephalus (assembly GCA_038094055.1). Taxonomy (NCBI): domain Eukaryota; kingdom Fungi; phylum Basidiomycota; class Agaricomycetes; order Boletales; family Boletaceae; genus Chalciporus; species Chalciporus sphaerocephalus. Next base: position 201,517 of record JBBPTH010000013.1, read on the forward strand.
GAGATGTTCCCCACGTCTCATTGCAAGCTTATTCTCCAAAGGGATTTGGCGATGTGAATGGCACGGTCGCTTTTGATACGGTATCGATAGGCGCTTTTAAAGTCAACCAAAGCTTTGGCGCAGTCAGCTCTGTTTCGGAAAATTTTGCCCGATCCCCTAGTTCTGGAATCGTTGGTCTGGCTTTCAGCTCTCTCTCAGCATCTCGTGGACCTACTTTCTTTGAAAATTTAATGAACTTACAAGGTTTTCTCCAGGCGCCTTTGTTCAGCATCTATTTGACGAGAGATCAGAGTGAAGGCTCAGAGGTCTGCTTTGGGTGTATCGACGTGTCGAAAGCAACTGGAAAGGACGTTCAGTGGGCCCCGGTAATCCATCAGGCGTGGTGGACGGTCAACATGTTCAGTATAACCGTAGGCAAATCGTCTATATCCGCCAATATATTCACTATCGTCGATTCGGGCACGTCGTTCATCTATGTGCCCGACCGATTCGCAAGCTCTGTCTACTCACTGGTAAGGCCGACTGTTTTTACAATTCAGTCGTGACCAGACACATGCCAACGTCCTCGCCGGTAGATACCTGGATCTAAACCAGCCTCCGATTATTCAGCCGGCTTCTACACATATCCTTGCGACACACAAGTCGAGATATCCTTCATTCTTGGAAATCAAACAATTTCCATGAATCCACGTGATTTTAGCCTCGGATTAGACAAAGGAAGCTCTTCTGTGAAGTCAGTGGCATGGTTTAGTCTATGCTAGACTCTCCATCTCAAATAACTTAACCTTCCTTGCTTTCGTCAGGATGTGCATTGGTTCGATCATCGGTTGGAAAAATTTCAGTTTCGCAATCCTCGGTAAGTCACGATGTTTCCTCTAGAGATCGTGTCACTTATCACCACCCCAGGCGACTCATTGTTGAAGTCATGTGAGCCCCATTCAAGTTGTTTGACTATCTGATGGACCTGTCCTCACTTAGACGTGTCCGTTTATGATTACTCGCACGGGTCGAGAGTCGGTTTCGTGAGGAGCATCAATCCTTGATGGTAAACATCCCGACATTCACCGACGACTCTTGGTTACATCTGAAATATAGTCTCATCTACGTCATTTAGGAAAGGGCGGTTATCAGCTGTATTGGCTCGCTCATTAATCTCAACAACTAATGATTGTTATGCTTGCGGGATCATTTAGTTTGAGCACCCATCGGATACCCTCATGTCTCTCGATCCATAGTCACATTCGATAGATAACACATATGTCATACAGAGTGAACAAGTATTCAAGGCAATACAACGGGAAATAATCAGCGATAAACAAACCACTTAAGGCCTACCAGATCGAGAGAAGATAGCAATATCTAGTAGTGGGTAGTAGCAAAGAATCAAATCAAGAAAAAATGATGTGAAAAAGGGCAGGTCTAACCCATTGTAGAGACTACCGAGGGAGCAATGGAACCATGTCTTTGGTGTTCCCAAAGCTTGTCCTTAGGTCGAATTTCGATATTCTCAAATGCTGCACTTTGAGACAGCTTGACACAATCGCGCGTCCCGAGGACAAGCAACTCGAAGAAGAACGCCGAAGCCGCTCTCCTCGATGCCTTGTGCGACATTTGAGCAAAGCTCATCACCTTCTCTTCCTCTTCGCCGTCCCCGGGTTGCAATTCCTTGCGAATGATCCCAAGCGCTTTCATAGTGTTTCTGCTATAGCCTTTACCCTCCCCGTCGGCGACCGATTCCTGCGCAGAAGACGACTGTGATGGCCGAACATCGAATGCGGCGATCGCAGAACTGACGTCAGCGTACGTTTCCTCTCCTTCCTCCGCATCGACAGCGGGAGTCGACAGGCGACTTCTCTGTGAAGGTGCGATGCTCCGACCACGTTCAGTCCCAAGCTCCTCCTGTGCGACAGGGAAATCACCCCCAAGGTCCATTCGGAAATCATCCATCCCTCCGCTGATGTCGCCAAAATCGAATCCACCCTCGGGAACAACACTGGCGCGACCGCCAAGTGCTTCGCTAGCAATAGCAACGCTAGGAGCTATGCTGGCGTCACGTCTCCCTTGTTCGACTTCCTCATCTTCATGTACACTTTCCTCCACTCGTGGTTTCTTCCTTCCACCTTTATCAGGCGATACTGCTCTTTTCTTGGATGACAGCCCGCTCTGCAGAGGGCGCATGAAAAGATCCGACAACTCTGGTGCTAGACCCGGGGGACCAGCGAAAAAGAAGGTTCCCTCTGGTGTAACTTTTGTTGGCAGGAAGTGAGCTAATGGATCTTCCCGTATTTCCATGAGGCGCATGACCATCGTTGATCGTGGAAGGAACTGTTGCTCGGCTAGGATGTCGCTGATATCCCTGACCACCCGGGCACCCAGTCCACGGCCCACTCGAGCACCAGGGCCGTCTGCAAGCTCGATTACAGAGTCAATAATCTGCTTCTTTTCCTTAGGGTTTCGCTTGGCTTTATTCGCGTCCGCATCGGCTTCCTCTGGCAATTCTGGTTGAGATGCGCGAGGGGTAAGGTTAAGGTCGATTGGCGGAGGAGTCTGAGGGGGTTCTGTGAGAGGGGATGACATCCGTGAGGGAGACCGTGTCTGGCCAGGTGTCTTTGCCCGCTCCGAAAGTACACCGTCTCCAAAATCTAATCCAAGATCCAACTCTGCTCCTCCAACATCTGGACCAAATGGCAGGTCGACATCCATATCCGCACCAAAAGGGTGTTCAGACACCTCCCTACTCCTATAGGAGAATGTGTCGAGGTCTTTACCCCCACGACCTAACATGTGGGAGTCCAAAGACTCCCGTACACTCCGTGGTGTCGGTGCATCTCGACCTACTTCAACGCTTCCGTCGACAACACTTGCACCGTCTCTGACACTGACGGGGCCGTCACCGAAATCAAGACCCAAGTCGAGCTCACCGAAATCTTGGGAACCGATACCATCGGATGGCCCAAGATCGAATCCGTAACCAGGGTCATCAAGGTCAAGTTGGAAATCTTCGGTAGTTTGGAGTGTAATGTCAGCCTGACGAGCGACATGGTGTCCTTGAGGCTCTGCAATGCGATCCTCGAAGTCAATATCCCAGTTGATGTCCGGAATAAGGACATCCAAATCAAGATTACCACCTTGCAGCGTGATGGCGTTGCGGTTTACAGCCAATTGATCATCGGTCATGTCAACGAGACCTGGTCGAAACGCCATTTTGATTTTCAGTAAGGCCTCATTACAGTCATCGAGGAGATATTTTGCTTTTCTGCTGTAGATCCGAACAACACCGAGCAATAATTGTCCGCTGAGACGTAGAGCCATGACCTCGACTTCCTGACCCATGATGGCACCTGCGGCTTGCTGAATATCTGTCTGGAGTGTTTGCGTCTTGGAGAGCTTTCGCTCCATGTGTGCGGCAAGCCATACTTTGGCCAACGGTCCTCGTCGGGAGAGGATAGCCTCTGAGTAGAACATTGTACTGAATCAAGAAATAAGGATAAGATATACAAGAAAGTGAAAAAGGAGGGTACACCGACAACTCGACGCGGTTGTGGCAGTCAGCGAGGGTGAACTGGTGGCTGTGTTATTCAATCGCTCCGTGATTCAGTTGGCCAATCGAATGATCAACAGCTCAGTGAGCTAGGCATGTTCGCGTCCGTGTCCCAATGCATCCTCAAGCGAGTCTCAAAACGCGTATCCGTCCTACAGACCAGCTCACTATGTACCCGCCAGCTCTCTACCACACCGTCTGAATCACCATCGAAACCCTACAAGTCCCAACTCAGACCATGGGCCTTTGCTTCAAATCCGACATTTCCAGGATCAGTCAGTCAAATAGAGCGCTGTCATTTAGAAGCAAATAGTCATGCCAGAACTAACGGAAAACGGCGTCTTATCCCAATGTTGCGTCTCGTTCGGGAAATGAAGACAGAAGATGTGAAACCCGACCTGGTAATATACAACTCTCTGCTAGCTTGTATTGCCGAGGAAGGCCTTCTGTTAGAAGCCTGGGCTGTTGTCGATGACATGACCTCCTTGGGAATAGAATTGGATCATCAGTCCTACAATCATCTCATTCAGGCGGCTAGATGGTCTTCGTCGGAGACTATGTGGAGCATAGTGGAGCAGATGCGCAAAAGTGGATTCGAACCAGATGAACAGACTTACTCTCACTTCATCAGACGTGCCCTAATGACAGAGGGCATCGAGCTTGCTCTCCAATATTTTCACGAAATGGAAACTCTTGGGCTTGTTCCGGAACTCTCTGCCGCTCAAGACCTCGTCAAACTTGCCGCAGACATGGATCTCCCAAGGATTGCCATCGAAATTGCTCAGAAATTCGAAGCCCTTTCCCAGCAAAAAATAGGTGGCGAATCTTGGCTTGCATGTCTCATATCATCCGCTCAAATGCTCTATGCGGACGGCGTCAAACTAACTTGGCAAACTGTCGTTCATGGAGTGAATCTCACTCCGGACGAGGGGACATGCCTTTCGGTGCTGAACGCATGCGCACGGCACGGTCTTGCAGACGTTGCTTTAGATATCATACGAACACTTCGAGCTATGGGCATGGATTCATGGTCTGAACATCATTTTGCTCCTTTGATAGAAGCACTCTGCAAGAAGGGGCTACTCAAGGAAGCCTTGCATGCATTCGCCACGATGCGTAAATTGTGCATCACCCCAACTAGCGAAACGATTCGACCGTTCACAGAGTTTCTACAGACGGACGTCGATCACCTCGACGACGTTTGGTCACTGCTTAACCAGTGGCGGAGCGAGGGGAATGAGATCGACGCTCTGATCATCAATGCCGTCATTCATGCAGCCATCCTTCAGGGCGACTTGCAACGCGCTATTAGTGCATACAGGTCGTTTCCTGATTACCATTGCAAGCCCAATATCCAGACCTTTAACCATCTTCTCTCGGGTTGCGTCACTGCATGCCACCGAGAGCTCGGCAACAAGCTTCTTGTGGAAATGAAACAAGCCACCATCAAACCCGACGCCAAGACATACGAACATATCATTTTACTTTGTTTGACTCAAGAGGTATACGAAGACGCATTTTTCTACCTCGAGGAAATGAAAGCCCAGAAATTCTTCCCCACGGCAAAAGTTTACGATGCCATCATTCGAACTTGTCTGGACGCTGGGGACTCGCGGTATTCATTGGCCTCTAAAGAGATGCAGCAATGCGGCTACACGCCTTCCAAAAGCCTGAAACAATTACTCTCGCGCCAAACCTCAGCAGATGTCGTCAAGAGGAAAGACGGTGAGGTAGATTCTGAGTCCGATACACAATAAGGAGCACGCCACAATTGTACCTTAACACCTCATTAATGACCTGTAACGATCACGCAGATGAATTAATCTCTTGTAGGCACCACTTTTTTACTTGTGACCACCACATAATCGTGCGATGAGGGAAGGTTTGTCCGGGTGAGCAGTGCAGGTTTATGAAAAGAAGTGAGACTGTACGAGAGGTTTGAACATGAACAGGCAGTGGTCTGGATGCGATCGGCGGCGTGAATAACCATAGGGATGGCCGATAGTCGCTTATAGGCTGCGCGCGCAGGAAATAACCGAAATTCTGGTTGAACATACTCTTGCATTGTGATATATATACGGTCAAAGCACAGTACCAGCCGACAAGATAGTAGATCAGCCCATATCAAACACTTCCCAGGCTTATTCACTACTTCAACGATACGGTGCGACCCATGTCCCCACCGAATAAAACTTGACTTCCTTTGGTTCAAGTCTCTCGACCTTACCTCCTCAACATCCCAAAGCACCCGGCTTCGTTTCGGTGTCAAACCCTTACTTCCTCATCACCTCGACAGAAACAAAGTCCTCGTCTTCCCAAGGACTGAAGTTCGGCTTCCGGATCAACGGCAGTGATTGCAACCACGCAGGGAGAGCACTATCCTTCTCTCCAATGCCCCTCCCACGAGCCTCAGCATGGACGTGTGCTGGAGAGGAAGGAATACTTCCTACATCGCTAAGGGACGGGAGGCGTTCAAGACTTGCATTTGTCGACCCACCGAGAGCTCGCTGCAACGCCTCACGCTCTGCTCGAGAGGGAGCAAAAGCACGAAGGAGGGAAGAAGGCGTCGAGGAAGTGATGTGTGGTGTGAGACCTGTCGGATTCAAGGCGTCATAGGATGAAGAAGCCCTAGAGACATCCGCGACGGGACCTTTGTCTGAAGTGCGTCTCGGGAGACAGAACACCTTTGCATCTGGATTGAGACCGCTCCGTTGTTTCTCCTTTGTGGAAAATGTGTCGAACCGTCCCTTCGAAGAGGTATCTGCACCTTTGTTGAGAACTGCACGAGAGCCAACTCGCTCATGTGTCTCCTGGAGCATAGACAATTGATCGTCGCTTAACTTTCCATGAGTACGACGGACATCGAACGAGTCGAGATCTGATTCAGGGTCGGAATGTCCACCGTATGAAACAGGCGATGAGGAGAAGGAACCGGTCCCAATCGTAAAGCTTCCCGTCCAATCTGCTACAGGCGAATCGAGGTCACTAATCAGACTGCTGGGAATGAAAGCTGATGATGGAGTCTGGGGCTCCCCAAACGGTGAGAAGGGTGTAGCTTGTCCTGACTGCAAGTAGTTATTATGGTTATCGCTGATGTGAGATGTAGAACCGGCGGAAGAGAAGGCGGAAATGTCGTCGTCGAAGATGACGCGGCTTTGAGGGCGGAAAACTGTAGAACGGATTGAGACATGATCCTTCCCACCTGAACCATCCAGCGTACCGGAGTTGAGCCCAGCAGACTTGGGAGAATGCGAGGCGTGGCTTTCTTCTGTCCCAACGTCGCCTTGGAGAGACTCTAACGTGTCCAAGGATAATAGGACATTATCCACAGGAAGATCGAGTGGGTTGTAAGATGAAGTCCAGGTAGACGTTTCTGTTTTCCCGCAGTGAGAGACGTTGATGAGGCTAGTTTGGAACACCTCGAGGGAATCGGGGTATGACTTGGCACGCTCCTGTGCAGCACGAAGACGAGACTTGCCGTCCATGATCCTATCCTCCAGCTCCCGTGCGCGAGTATTGAGCGCCACAACGATCTCCTCTGCCACCCGAACTTCCTTCCTCTTCCTTTCCAACTCGCAAATCAGTTCCTCTTCCACCGTATCCGCACCGTCGGGTTCAGCTGCAAGCAGCATACGATCTTGTTCCATGCGCTCTTTCAATCGTTGAATTTCCAGTTCGAGTTCTTCAACCCTACGGATTGCAGATTCCTTGGCATGACGAGCAACCTTCATTTTTTTCTCCGCATCCTTTTTTGTCATCTCCGCGAGACGTCTGGTCTCTTCCAAAGACTTGGTGCGTGCCCTACCATCCACTCTTTTCTGTTCTTCCTCACGTCTCCTTGTACGCAACTCGCCTAGTTCAGCTTCTAGCGAATCACGAGACTGATCAGCAGCATTCTGGGCTTCCTTGAGTTGGTTCTGAAGGTCATGCACGGATGCTTGTGCCGTAGTTATTTGTCTCAAGACTTCTGTAATGATTGGGGAATGGTCGGATATACCAGAAGTAGATGGGGAACGGGAAATAGAGTGAGAAACGGGAGAGGAGTGAATAGAAACTCGTCTTTGATCAGCAAGTGGATGAGAGGACTGTGATGTCGGTGGCAGTAGTTCATGGAGACGATGATCGGCATGCAGAGGTAGTGAGACTGACTTCGGCAATGGAGGTGGTGATGAACTACGATGTGACAAAGGCCCAGACCGTTGAGATGAACGTTCTCGATTACGCAATTTCGGTGGCGATCCACGTAATAACGGACGAGGACAAGCTGCCAGCTTAGAGAATGGTAACCCGAGTCATCAAGTATTGAGTGCCTCAGGCATCTAGCTTTGCACTCAGAATTTACCGTTATAATCATGGAGTTTGTCCAAAGCTTTGAAGCCAAGGATCCCAGAACTCCAGCCTTCAGTGTCCTTCGAGCGAGCCATAGCATCATAATACCAAGATTCGACGAGACCACCTCGCCACCAACGTCCAAATGCCCCAATGAACCAGGAGTCTGAAGAAACCGATCCATCAAAATCTGAACCGTGGCTGGAATGGCTGTGACCGTTGCTTGTGCGACGACCGCTAGCAGGAGACGCTCCGCGAGTGGTAGCAATCGTGCAGATACCAAAGCTGTGAAAGACATGCTTTGGAGTGCGGAGAGACACGGATGCACGGTTAGCGAAATGAAATGGAAGTGTAGTGCGATCTGTTGTCGAATTACAGTCTGAAGTGCGAGCGCGTGAACGGGAGAGATTGCAGTTGAGTTCAGTACTTGAGTCGTCAGCAGAGTCATCTAGGTGACTCAAATGTTGCCGAAACGACTGTTCCGTCAGATAAGCCCTGAATGAGATTTCAGATGGGTTCGTGAGGTACGCTAATGATATATCAGTGATGGACCAGTGGATCAGGATACAGGGTTGGGTAGATGTCGGAAATTCAAAAGGAAGAATAAGTAACTTGAGCAGTAAGAGAAAAAAGATACTGACCAAGGATCAAGATGACCGCGACAAAGACGAGCGCGAATACGAAGGATCGAAATTCGCTCCTCGTGTGCACAGATTCATCCCAGATGTACGTTGGAGTCCATGGTGAGAGAAGACCGAGACCACCAAAAGATAAGCTCATGAGCCAAAAAATGGAACTTGAATGCTTTCTTGCAAGCCAGGAGGCTTGGTAAGAGGAAGGATGGGCGGTGTGTTGCGTATGATTGATTGCAGACACTGTTGATGAGGGACGACAGTGTCCCGGGATCACAGGATATGAAGGATTGAGAAGACACCTGATGATCGAATGGATGCAAAGAGGATAAACTAACGAGCTCGTCGTTTCCGACGTCGTAGACGCAGGAAGACAGTGTTGAGGAAACGCGGTGCAATCACAAACCGGAGTCGGAAAATTTGTACGTAACGTACAGCGACTTTCTCACCGCCAAGCACGACCACCAGTGCTCGTGGTGCGGTTAGTCTGACTGACTGACAGGACAGTCCATTAGACTGGTATCTCTCCGCAAGCTCACATGATGGGCATCGTAAATCGATAAAGGCGGGCGAAGCATCGTTCAGAGGCATACATTTTGTTGACGGCAAAACACCAGGGTGCGACAGTGCCGCGTTCCCGGGACAGACTTGCGACATGCGTTTCTCCACCTGTGGGTGCAAGTGGGTCGTAGACTCACGAGCGCGCAGATCGCCACCAGATCATTTATTCTGTCCTCACTCTCGCATTTTCGTCGCAGTCCTTTTCCTCACATGTCAGACTTCTAACACCGTCTCTTCAGCATTTACTCCATCTTGGCCCAACCCTGAGCCAGCGTGTTTCTGCAGGGTTGAGCCCTGAGAGAATATAACCGTCAAGTGTTGTAGTGTCTGCATAGTGTGCCAATAATCTGCGTTGTGAGGCCTCTTTTCTCATGGCTGACCGACTTCGCAGTCGAAATGGGCTTCACACATCAATCGCCTGGCTCGAGCTTATTCGGGAGCGCCAACGCCGCGAGTCCTACCCATTGGCATATTTGTGAGTTCCCGACAACCCGTTGAGTGCACGATAGATAGCAGTATGATAGCAATCTCATCTGATTACTTCTCATCATGCATCATTCGTTATCGGAACCGATAAAGTTTATTTACTACCATGCGAAAGATCGCAGGTGAAGAAACACAAAAAGAAACTCGACATGTCCCAGGGAGGATTCGAACCTCCGGCTTCACGGTTTGGTATACCACAACGTGATGATTTAACCACTAATCGACAAGGACGTGACGAAGGAAGAGTGCCACTTGGACTGTAAAATGTTATGCACACCCGAAACACCCGATATCAATAGAAGCTCTTAGCGATGCGAAGCGAGCGAGCACGCTATCTTTGTTTCCAGGATGGTCGAGCTCAAGCGGTTGACTGTCCATTACCCGTCCATCGAGATCGGCTGCGCTGGTGGAGAGGATTGTGCGAATGGCGACAGATAAGAGTCTGCCTTCAAGCTATTACATAAGCGAGCCACCAATAGCAAACGCCACTCAGGTTGATGGCTGATGTGGCTTATTAGTATGAATCACAGAATGCGCCCTCTTCATTTTGACTACCACCGCTCATCTCTCCCAGCGACCATCACCTAGTCATGAGGAAAACGTCGTATGTCATCACTTTTATCGCCGTCTTCATCTCACTCGTCATCGTAAGTCTCTTAATATTCATTCGCTCCTATCCTGCACCTTCAATTAAGACTGACCGTCACACCACACAACATTCTGTCTGCTCGTCTACCCGACTGGTTCGCCAGAAACATGTGTTTTCAATCTCTCAGAAACCTAATTCCTTTTGAAGGCTCGTCACCAAGTACACATACGATGCCCCGAGTACACAAGTCACCATTCGTTATGGATTGATGCAACGCTGTGAAAGTTCTGTCATCAGCATTCCTGGCCCCGGAAAGGGAGGTCGTATTCAATATACGGATTACGAATGTCGGCCCTTCCCTCTTAGGGTGCAAGATGGGTGTGAGGAAGAAAACCGTTTTTTCTGTGCCGAATGGGTCTCTGCTCAGTATTTCACTGAACTTGGCACTGGCTTCGCGTCTTTGGCCCTGGTCGCATTGCTTATCGGCGTAAGCACCCATTCAAGACGTCGCAGGGTCTGGAGAGCGGTTGCAGGTCTTGTTTTGCTCCATGGTATGTGTACAACCACCTCACACCACAGAGCTTGAATGTCATACCCCCAACAGCCACATTCCAACTGGTCGCTTTCTGTCTTGTCACAGAGCTGTACAGCAAAGATAGATTTGCTGCTTTCGAGCATGCCAAACCCGGTCTCGGGTACGTGCTAAATGGGATTTCTTGGGTGGCTGGTTTCCTTGTCGGAAGTGGTGTCATTGTGACTGGGGTAGCTGCTGACCGTGGCCACAAGTGGGCCGCTGGAAACAGGGCGTATCACGCGATTCGGTGATAACGAGTCCGTGCCCATAATCAGTTTCTTTTCATATCCTTTTTCCTTGCACTTTCAGAAGTTATCTACACTATCAGTTCACTCCTCATGAGCCTTTTCATTTCACAAAACCGCCTATGAGTGTTACATACCCATATTGAACATTGAAGATGAATATTGGATTTCGTAATCTACGTCTCAGCTTCAAGTAGCTGTGCTCACTACGCAGTGAAACGTTCAACGTTATCATGTCAAAGGCCTTCGTCAGGGTAGTCTACTTTGTCATATAACCTCAGTGTTTCATTCCAATCCCTTTTCCTCCTCCTTTGGACGGAGAAATATTTGGCACCACTCTCCCATTTACTCTTGACACGACCCTTCTCCCGACCCCCACTTTCCAAGAAATACGTCTCTGGATTACTGGGAAGACCGAGTGTTCCCACTGCCAGATTCATGATGCGTGAATGTAGGTCATTCCGTATCTCGCGTAATTCTTTCAGTGTTTCTGGGCCGACCCATAATAGGCGCAGCAAGGCTGTGAATGCCCTGAAAGCTGAGACTGCATCCTCTAACCACCTCAAGGTTATCCACATCAGCGCAGGGACCAAAAGTACGGTTATCGCTGCGAAAGGAAGGGTAAGCAGGACACATGCACCCCAGACGAGTAATCCAGAAATAAGGCCGTAAACAAGCTTGTACTGCGCAATTTCGTCCCATGTGTCCCAGATTGGTCCGCTCTTCTTGAAGTTGTGTACACCATAGAAAGTCGTGACGAAGACCGGCGCCCATAAGATAAGTCCTGGGACGGATAAAGATATCAGACAGAGGAACCATGTCAGGCGTATAAGCATCCTGAAGACAATAGTACGGCGCGGTAGTGGTCGTCGGATTCGATCATCTTTAAGACCCTGAAGGACAAGTTTATCTTGGTAACTCTTTAGGTCCCGTCGGAGCGTGTTGATCTCGATGTCTTCTCTGTTATCCTCTACCTGCTCCTCAGTTGGAGCACCCCCTTTCGTCTCGGATAACTTAAAAGCCTCCGTAAAAGTCCGCGTAACACGTACGAAGTCTCCGAGTCTCATCAGGGTCCCTAAAGGAACGTATATACGAGCGGCGAGTTTGGCAGACCGGATGTGATCCCAGGAAGGTGCATCAATAGTCTGGGAACTGATTAGTCGATGCATCTGGGCAGTCATATTTCGTATGCTGCTGAAATCCACGGGTGAAAGAAGCTCTGGGTTATCCTTTGGGGTGAATGTCATGGGAGGATTAAATGTCACCAGCACATCGGAGCGAAAGTGCTGTCGGTGCATGTAAGTGATTGAGCAAGTCAGGATGGAAATTGAGAAGTCAGGATCGTCACGGTTACGAGTTAACACATCAGAAACAAGTCTTGCGACTCCTGTTTTCATTGGGGCTATGGTAGGATGGTAGCGGCTCATACCCTCAGGGAATAAGCACACGGCGTCACCAGCCTCTAGTGACTGCTTGAGTTTCTCCATGACTTCGGTGTTGTCAGTATTACCATCCGAGAAATCCTTGCGTCTCTGCAGCGGGACAGTGCCAGCGGACTCAATAAGCCAGCTGGTGAAGGTCTTTCTCCCAAACTGGGTGGATTTGGCGGTGAGGCGGAGCATGTTACGGGTCTAACGAATGTGTCTCAGTGGACAAACATTGAACTGTTGCTCAAGTTTACCCCTGACGGAATTGACGTGACTAAGACACTAAGCAATCAGACAACAATGTGGTGAGTAATATGTAGCTCCTGGTGGAATTTGAGATACAAACAGAGCATCGGTCAGGGAGTTGCTGTGGTTTGCACAGACGATGCTGGAGTGCGGTTAAGGTCTCTCACTCGGATGGAAGGGAATGACGCAGCAGGGTTGGCCAGTCTTAGGGATGTACTCTACATTCTCCACGACAATGGTTCCGTAGAATATTTTAAGCACAAAGTGGAAGAGTAGCCTGCCGAGAATATGAATGGAGATGTAAGGTCGCAACTTCGACATACGCACCGTATGAGAGTGTACGACCAAGGCGTTGGTGTCCCCTTGGGCATGGCGGCAGGTGGACACCCACAGTGCCAGTGCAAGCGGGGTAAATAGACAGACAGTCCTTAGACTGTTGTTTATGTCAGCAAAATTTCTCGATGCCTAGGCCTGCAGGACTACTACCAACTCGCTCTCAACTCGCTCTACTAATCTCGAGTTGATCAGGTCACCGCGATGGAGGTCGCACTGGCAAAAATTCGGCCTCATACGTCTTCTTCTCTGCCACATCAAAAGACACCCGCAAATCTTCTCCACGCCCTCGAGTCGACCTTTGCCGACACACACACCGATCCTACACCCACTGCATACTTTGCCGCCTTGATCACCACTCTCGATGGCTCCCTGCAAAAGAAAGACACCTCTCTCGGTGATGGCGATGTGCTTCCTGCAGTCCTCTACTTGCTTGCATTGATATCACCTTTTGTACATCCTCCCGTCATTCAGTCCAATTTGAATGCCCTCCTCTCCCTTACCACACCCCTGTTTCCTTCTCTTTTAGCCCATGCACCTCCGTTAAGATCTCAGCTCACGCTGTATAACTCCGTCTTTCGAGCTCTCGACCGATCTCAGTTAGATATACCAACCGTGCGCCAATCCTTTGCCACTGTCCTCCAGCTGTGTCTCGATCCACGGCCAAAAGTGCGCAAGAGAGCCGCAGATTTGGTCAGTGATGTACTCTCCAACTCACCAAGTCCATTATTGCGCCATCCCTACGCTGAGCGTGTCGCCGAGTGGGTGCAATCTTCTCTTCATCAAGCAAGCACAGGTGTCTTTTCGAAAGCAAAAGCCTCGTCAAAAGAATCTACTGCTGATTCGGCTATTCATCTTCTCGCGTTACTGCGCCCGATTCTGCCCAATCTGCCCATTGATGCCATTCCCTCCATCACGAGCGTCCTTCTCACATTGCCCAGGCTGGGCAATCCTTATCTATCTAACGCTTCTTACTCTACTCTCTCCGACCTTCTCACTGCCTCTGCCAAATCAGGCACGCGGAGTGGTACCGATCAAATCCCCGCCGTCTTGAATGCTGTGTTGTCATCTCCGCCACCCAAGTCAGACGCAACGGTCGGGTCATCATGGATACGCGTCCTTGGAGACGTCATGCTTGCCTATCGCTTCGTCGACCCGGAAGCTTGTGCAGGGGAGTTTGGCAAAGTGTGGAAGGTCGTTTGGTCATTCTTTGAAACGAACCAGATACAAACACGGAAAGCTGTCGCACAAACACTCGAATCACTCGCGCAGTGTATTACGTTATCCATGACTCAGGCAGCGCTCAAGGATTCGCCAGATGGTAAATCCCCTGTTAGGATTGTAGTTGCGCAAATCACGAAAGCCTTGGACTCCCTGGCCTTTGCGCACATCATCCCAGAATTATTGCAAGTCGTCTCTTCGCTCATTGTGAGCCTTAACATGCGCGCCAACAAGGCAAAATCTACACCTGCAGCCGAGAACCTAATCTTGCCGGTGGTTCAGAAGATTGCTGAACTTCGGGCACAGAAGAACTTCGAGCACAAGGAGGCAGCAGATGCCACCGTTTCGACAGCAATGAGAGTCATGGGACCTGCTGTCTTGCTCCAGGCAATACCACTCAACTTGGAGCCCCAGGATCGACAAGCAGGGCGCGAGCCACACGCTTTCTTGCTGCCAATGCTTGCTCAATCGCATCCTTCCCCCTTGTGCCATTTTGTCTCCTATTTCGTCCCTCTGAGCGAGCGAATGTTCGATCTTCAGAATAAGGCCGAAACCGAAGGCAGACAGTCGGAAGCGAAAGTCTGGAATGTTCTCATCTCTCAAATTTGGGCTGGCTTTGCGGGATACTGTCATGCATCTCCCGATGTCAAAAATGCACTCACTCCGGCCTTTTCCCAACTATTGTCGCAACTTCTTTATTCACAACCCACCCTTCGACTGCCAGTGCTCAGGGGCCTTAAGGCTTTGGTGGAATCCAGTCTTTATATTTCCGAGGTCGACCCCGAAAATGCTGATGACAGCAGTGACATAAGAAGTGATATCACCCGTGCAGAAGCAGCTGAGAATGTCGCCTTCTTAAAGATGCAGGTAGAGAGCTGGTTCGCGGTACTCTTCAACGTATTTGGCAGTGTCGACCGGGATAGTAGGTGTCTCGTAGGCGACGTCATTAGCGTTTGGGCAACCATCGCCGACTCCAAGGAAATCACCAAGGCATATCATAAGGTTGTTGAGTTGTTCCATCAAAACCTTCAGAAGCTCTCTGTATCTCCAGAGGCTCAACAGAACGCCACCGTGACGACAGTAACACAAGATCTTCTCATCTTACTTTTGCCGTTCTTAGAACCCAAGGATATGTCTTCTGCCGTGCAAAGCTGTATCACTGACGAAGTCTTGTGCTGCAAAGACAATGGCGTACAGAAGAGGGGCTACAAGATACTTGCCAAGGTATTGAGCAGCAAGAAGGTCGAGGTCGATATAGTTGCAACTCTACACCAACTAGATGCGTTTACGGCGGGTCTGTTGCCTGCTGCGAAGAAGGACAGATTTGTGTTGTTGACTCACCTCATACCAAGGATACCATCCACATCGTTGCATGTCATCCCCTCCTTGATCCCCGAGGCGGTGCTTGGAACTAAGGAGCCCTCTGAAAAGGCACGATCCGCTGCCTTTGACCTGATCGTCGTTATGGGTCGAAAAATGAGTGAAGGGGGTGTCGTCCGGAGGCAAATGATTGATGGTATGGATGAAGAAGATGTTGGTGAAGCGGGTGCGAGCATAAACGAATTCATGACCATGGTCGCCGGGGGACTAGCTGGTGCGACACCCCATATGATTAGTGCATCAGTAACTGCAATTTCACGACTCGTCTTCGAATTCAAAGATACCATCGACCCACAGATGCAGACCGAGATTTTCACGACGTTGTTGGTCTTTTTATCTTCCTCGAATCGCGAGATCGTCAAATCTACCCTAGGTTATGTCAAACTCGCTATCCACACCCTCCCAGCTGGCCTTCTGCGACCTCATCTGAGTAACTTAGTCCCTGCTCTTCTAACATGGTCGCACGATCACAAGAATCATTTCAAGTTAAAAGTGCGACATATCTTTGAGCGGATGATACGACGTTTTGGGTGGGACGATGTGTATCAAGCTGCTGGTAAGGAGCAGTCTTCCAAGGTCCTTCTAAACATCAAGAAACGGAAAGAGAGAGCCAAGCGACGAAAAGCTGGTGAAGCGGAAGAGGAAAATGAAGACGAGGTACCTTCCAACAGGGTTGCGACAGGTGATGCATTTGAGGATGTGCTTTACGGCAGCGAAAGCGAGCTTGAGGAAAGTGACAATGAACAAGAAACACCACATGGCATTATCTCCAAACGCAAAGATCGCGAGCATGGGCTACGCATTCGCGTTGACGACGACGAACCAATGGATCTCCTGCAAGGAGCTGTTTCACGTGTCACTAATGCGTCATCCGATCGTAGACGGAAGCCTGGCCAAGATGCTAACCGCTTTAAAATGGATGAAGAGACTGGGAAGATGGTCGTTCCTGCTGAAGGTTCAGATTCGGACATCGAGGTCAGCGCACGCAACGCTGCCAATGATGTTGCAGGCAACGCATACAAAGAAAGCATGACGTCTGTGGATGGTTTTACTCGGGGACCAAACGGACGGATAAAATTCAATAAGGATACCAAAAAGCGCAGGCGACAGAACGAAGATGAGGATGGAGATATTGAGATGGCTGACCCCGAGGCCCTTACCGAGGTCAAAAAGAACAAACGACGTTCAGACGTCAAGCTCGGTCACGAATTCAAGGCAAAGAAAGCTGGAGGCGATCTCAAGAAAGGGGGACTTGAGCCCTACGCATATATGCCAATATCCCAGGCTGCAAAGAAGAAAGGTGGTATTAATCGACTCGGCATCGCCGGAAAACGGTGATACTTACATCTACAGTACGACCCTTTTGCTGAAAAATCTGTTAACCGTACAACGTCTGGTCGTGCGGTGTACCAAAAAGACCATGACCCCATGATGTGGGTTGTTTCCAGTTGGTTATTACCATCTTGTTCTCGAGTATCTTAGCTACCACCGCTGCCAGCAATTGAGCATCCATTCTATTGTCCCCCTCCATAACGTATTGCAGGAGACATACTGTTGGTGTGTGCCACGAAGTCGGTAGTGATGATAGTAGCCTGCGGATGATGCCACCGCCGGGAATGAATGGTGCATTCCATATCTCATCTTGGGTTGAGTGGGGAGAATAGGGAGGCACCGGTAAGTCGGCAAGGGCAGCAAGGGGCCCCGCGACCAGAAGAGGAGATCGAGGAGGTCGAATGTAAGTTGTTGGGGTGAGCATTTGGGTATCCGTTCTATAGGACGTATCCGCTCCTCCGATGACGATTACTGCGGCTACATCTGAATCGCGAATAAAGTCCAGCAGTATGTCGGTGAATTGTTGTTTGAATGATTTTAGCACAGGAGAGCGCTGTTGGATAATTGCGATACCGCTGGTCGCATTACCGAACACTTGAGAACACATCCAGAACTCGTCATGATGTGATGTCAGGTTCCATCGTATGCCACATACATTCCATGGGTGTAGTCACACCAGTCGCACCATCCTCACGAGCACCTACGGCTGGTATGAGGTATTTTGGATCAAATACTCCAACGCGATCCAGCTTGAGTGACGCGATGAGCAGATCAGCCGCTAATTGCGCGACATTTGCAACGGAAACTACGGGCACGACGAGCACCTTCCTCGAGAGTTTGTACTTGGCGAGAGATCGATAGAAGGCCATAAGGTCAACCACAGTGCTCACTGCTAGTAATGGATAGTAGTCATCACCAAGTCACCGCCAATGGCAGTCAAAAACCAAAGATCGTGAGCTCTCACGGTCTCTGGTAGTATATCGGATAGTACATCCGCCTGTCATGTATTGTACAGTGGCGCGGAAGAGCGGGGTTCGACTCCCCGCCAGAGAGCATAAAGATTTTGACTGATTTTTTTCATTGGCGGCGTGAACATTGAAATATTCACGACTGTCGTTAAAAGCATGGCCACACCAGACGAGTTCGATACGACTATCTATTCAGATATCCAGCACAAACCGAGTAGCTGGTAAGAGCTTGAGCTTCAGAGCTGCCTTACTATTCCAGCTTCTCCACCATCTCGGGTACAGCCTCAAAGAGGTCTGCCACTAGTCCGACATCGGCCACCTGGAAGATCGGAGCATCCGGGTCCTTGACAATGTCAGAACGTAACAACCAAAAAAGAAGCGAGAGACGTCAATACCTTATTGACCGCGACGATGAGCTTCGAGTCCTTCATACCCGCGAGATGCTGAATAGCGCCTGAGATTCCAATTGCCATGTACAGCTCTGGTGCAACGACTTTGCCTGTTTGTCCTACTTGCAATGAATTGTCCGCATAACCAGCGTCAACAGCTGCTCGCGAGGCACCGACTGCTGCCCCAAGTGCATCAGCGAGTGGGTACAGCGTAGCCTCGAAGGTCTCTGCATTCTTGAGCGCGCGTCCACCAGATACAACTCGGCTGGCAACCCCGAGATCAGGGCGATCTGATTTGCTCAGGGAAGTGGACACATGGTGGGAAGGGGAATCAGGAACCTCGACGGGGGAAAGAGTTTGCACTTGCACTTCTGCCTCGCCTAGTGAAGCAGCGGAGAAGGCAGTTGATCGCACAGTGAAGAATTTGATGGGTATCGACGAAGGTGCCCGAACAGTGGAGATTGCATTGCCTGCATAAATCGGGCGGGTGAAAATTGTACTGTCGGAGGAGGGCTCATGTTCGACTGATGTGATGTCAGACACGGCGGGAACATCAAGTTTTGCGGCCACGCGAGGAAGTATAGATTTCGCAGATGATGAATGGGCAGAGACAACGTGGGTGAATGAGGAGCCGTCAGAGAGCAACTTCTCTAAGAGCGGGGAAATAACCTCCGGCAACGATGAGGAGTATTGCGGGGAGACGGCTTGCAATAAAGTATCCAGTCCTTGTATCTTCTTTGCTTTGTCTAGGACCTTTGTGATTTGGTCCGGAGCAACTGCGAGGAGACCGGTGACTTTCCCTCCGAGTTTAGTAGCGGCTGTCAATGCAGAGAGGGATGCGGAGTCGAGTTCACCGTCGCGATGCTCCAAGTATACCAGTATATTAGGCGACTTCGTAGTCGCGTAGGTTCTGATGAACGCCCTGCTTAATAGCGATGTTCTGTTACGGAGCATGGTAGTCAGTCCAAGTGGTTGAGGTATTTCACGGCGGGTGTATCTCTAAGGACAATAATAATAACAATAATAATAATAATAATAATAATAATAATACTACATAACAGCTTGACACATGTGATTCGCTCCGAAATCCCACCGGATGCGGAGACTCGCATACACCTTCACGCATTGACCGAGCAGGGTACAGGCAGCGCTTCTTGCCTCAGATCGTTGTCTTCCGCCGCTGTCACCTATGTCGTTGCAAGGATTGATATCTGGCTCTGAGTGTGCGGTTCCTTCGAACCCTCTGCAACAAGTCCTTAAGCACACGGAAGGCGACAGAAGCTTACAGCAGGTATGCACTAGCCCAAGTCGTCACTTGGGAGGAGGATTTAACAGATCTGGCTCAGGATAGGGTTGGAGGTCCTTCGTCATCTAAACTATGTCCACTGGCTTATTCGCAATGCTATCCTTCATGAGTGCTCCTAGCTGCAACATCTCCCTGTGAGCTCATCCGCTCAACCCGCAGAACAAGATGTAGCTATGGCAAGGCAATTTTTTGGTCAGTCGCAAGGCTCTTCGGCCACTCCTATGGCCATGCTGTCCACAGGCCTCCTCCCCCAAATGACTCGTCTGCCTGAAGGAAGCGCCAGGCTCGATCTCAACCAAGCCTGGGGCAGAGGGATACCGCAACAACCAATTATTCATGAAAATGGGCTTCGGGGTGGATGGGCTTCCGAGTTTAGCGGTACTGTTAATCAAGTGACCTTAGGACCTTCCACACAACAACCGAATCAGCAAATTTCAGATGGTCAGCGTTCTTACACAGGTGTCAACACTTTATACAACCATTCTATATCCTCTATGATATATGGAGCGGGGCTCGCAGGTCCTTCGTTGTACCAAAGCTTTAGTCCCCCTCCTGCTCTGATATCATCTGATAAAGGAAAAGGAAAGGCCCAAGATGCAGATTTTGAGGCTGCATTTGCTAGGGCCGCTGCTTCTCTTAGAGTAAGCGACGCAGAGAGTTCCGCGAGGATTGTGGAGGTAGATGATACTTCTGCTGCAGAGTCGATCTCAGATGGAGTGAAAGTCAATTCAGATTTCTCCGAAGTCTGGCAACAATTACAGGATTCCGGCGCACCACCGGCCATCGAAGATATGGCGAAATGGGAATCGGAGTTCAATCAACTCATGACGGCTCAGCGCGAAGAGCTGGAAGAAGATTACGGCGGAGCAATGCAAGACGCATGGGAGAGTGGTTTAGGGCAGTATACTGACACCGTGGTTGATAATCCCCATTTTGATGAACTCGGATACCCACTCCTTACTGACTATGTTTTCGAACAAAACAACCCATACCTGGGTCCAAATAGTTCCGTTCGGTCTCCTTTGAGCGAGGCAAAAACACTTCTCGAACGCAACGGGTCATTGTCAGAGGCTGCCCTCTTACTAGAAGCTGCCATACAGAAAGGTGAACTCGGTAATGGGGGATATGAGGCCTGGATACTCTTGGGAGAAACACGAAGTATGGATGAGCGTGAGGAACAAGGAATGCGTGCCTTGATGGAAGGAGTTCGGAGGGCAGAAGCAGCAGGTGCCAGTGGGGCTGGCATGTTGTCGCTCGCGATATCTTTCACTAACGAATCTTATGACCGAGCATCGTACCATATGCTCTGGCGCTGGCTTCGTGTTCGTTTCCCGACGTTCCCGATATCCGACGAGGTTGAAACAGCAGTTCGGTCTCACTCTACATGGGATACCCATGATCGTCTCACTGACGTCTTCTTGGCCCTTGCAAGACAACAATACGACCAAGGTATCGTTGATCCCGATGTTCAAATTGGGCTTGGTGTCCTGTTTTACAACAAAGGGGTGTATGATCGCGCCAAGGACTGCTTCGAAAGTGCGTTATCTCAACGCCCCCAGGCAAGTTTTACGTGTATGAATAAGAAATTCGTCGACGCTGAGTCGTTCGTAGGACTATCTGTTGTGGAATCGCCTTGGTTCTTCCTTGTCAAATGGCAATAAGCCAGAGGAGGCTTTGGGTGCATATAGAGAAGCCCTCAGTCTTCGCCCCACTTACACTCGCGCGATATACAATGTGGGGGTTGCTTGTCTTAACATTGGTGCTCATAAAGAAGCTGCGGAACATTTCCTTGGTGCTCTTGCGATGCAGGAATCGACGGGTGATGGACAGACAAGTGATCAACTATGGTTTACCTTAAGACGCGCCTTGATACAGATGGTGAGTTCCCTTTGATCTTGAGATACTTGCCTAGTTTCCTCATGCTGTCCTCATTTTAAGGATCGAAACGATCTCGCAGAGTTTGCAAAGCCTGAGAGTCGCTCTAGATTAGATGTATTCCGGCAGCACGGATTTGACTTTTAGATTCACGAACGAGTTGATGCGGCTTGGATCTGCCTGGACGCCGGGATACGCTAGGCTGATGAGTGCTATTCAGAGCCCCAAATCGCCTTACAGTCATAAGATATCTCGTGTCAAAATCTGCACCAAAAACAAGTCAGACTCTGCGCCCCACATGGTTCAAGTGGGTTATCCTGTTATCGAGAGCGCGGTTGGGCTGCCAGATACGGCACACTATTATTCCGTAGCCCACACTGCCAATATGCTATATGGTTCGAACGACCGTCCATTGTGAACTTAGTGTAAAACGTGATGCTCGCTTTCCGCCTTCAAGCTTCAAGTTCAAATCATGCGCGTGGATCTGTTCTATCTTTTCGGTTGTGATCATGATGTGGCTATCGCGAGTTTGTGAAGGATTCAAGTGTTCATCATCATCAAGCTACTCGACGCTACTAGGTGTGAACTCAAAGGTCGCGTTCCATCATGGTACTCTGGACTCCTTCGGACTATCATTTGGACAGTTATATTTGCTCATCTGACATTCAGCTACAATACAAATTCCAATGGCCCGCCGTGACGTGAGGGAGGTCACGTCCTTTGAACGGGAAGCCGTCGTGGGTTGCGAATCACAGTTGATCTAAATCGTCCTCAAGGGACTGGTCATGGGATACTGTATCCAAACCATCTCGGACCGGACGACAGCATATAAGATAGACATCCTATCACGGAGTTGCTTGAGCGTCTATAGCAATCATGTCAGGCGTTGAGATCCATTCCATCTCCAAACCCTCGGGTTCCGGCAATGTGAAGCTCAACAAAATATCCAGTCAACTGACTCAGGACAAGGTGATATTTCCATCTGTATAGCGTAACAGGAGTCACTCACACGTATCGTTATCGAAGGCCCGTGGTGGAGCCCAAGCTATGCGTTCGTGTGTGTTTCTCTCAGTTGGCTTTGTCTGACGTGTTTCCAGTCTATGCCACTGGCTTGACCGAAGAGGATATGGAGAAACCTCAGGTAGGAATTTGCACCAGAGCATGGACAGCCGGTACCCTAACTGTTCGTTAGATTGGTATCTCTCCAATCTGGTGGGAGGGTGAGTTCAGAGCCTTGTAACATAACTGAAGTAATAATATGATTTCAAACAAGGCAACCCATGCAATATCCACCTTGTCACTTCCACTAGTCAACCTCCTTCAAAGAGTTTAACTGATTTGCTGTGACTAGCTCGACCTCGCGAAGAAGATCAAGGAAGGTTGCAAGGAGGAAGGTCTCGTTGGTTTGATGTTCAATACCATTGGCGTCAGGTACGACCATACTCACGCCGTCCGTCTTCCGTATCTCATGATACATTTCAGTGATGCGATCACTATGGGTACCGATGGTGAGTTTCCCTGTATTCCGCATGCAGCTCTTTTCATTCATGCCTTTATAGGGATGCGCTACTCGTGTGTATTTCCTCGTAAGCCGAGGTGCACGGGGACTTTTGCTTACTTCGCTTCTTCATAGTCTGCCAAGTCGTGACTTAATTGCGGACTCTATCGAGGCTGTGAGTTGCCCTTGAATGCAATTATCGCCACTGCTAACGATGAGGTAAGGTTACTCTGGTAAGCTCAACGGCAGCCTCACACGTCCATTTCCACCAAGCTTTGCTAGGCGCAACACTATGATGGAAACATCTCCGTACCCGGATGTGATAAGAATATGCCTGGTGTCCTGATTGCCGCCGCGCGTCACAACCGACCTACTATCATCGTCTACGGTGGTACTATCCAAGTTGGTACTCGCCATGTCGATTGTCCCTCCATGGGATACAAGAAGGGTGGTACCGTCAACATTTCGGACGCTTTCGAGTCATATGGGGCTTTCGCGGTTGGTCTCATCAACGATGAGGAACGCTTTGATGTTGTCAGGCATTCCTGCCCGGGCGCAGGCGCTTGCGGGGGCATGTACACAGCAAACACTATGAGTTCCGCCCTTGAAGTTTTGGGTATGTCTTTGCCATACTCTTCGAGTACCCCAGCTATGTACCCTGATGAGTGGTGGTCATTTGCGATACTTGCTCGGATATCATCGCTGACGATATTATTTGTCGACAGAGAAATTGCAGGAGTGTTTCAGGGCCGCGAAATATATGAAACGCCTTCTGGAACTTGACTTGAAGCCCAGGGATATTCTTACCCGCCAATCTTTCTTGAATGCAATCACTATTGTCAACATTCTTGGTGGATCAACTAACGCAGTGCTCCACTTGCTCGCCATAGCACGGGCTGCCGACATACCACTTACCATTGACGACTTCCAAGAAGTTTCCGATAGGACGCCTTACATTGCTGACCTCAAGCCTTCTGGCAAGTATTACATGGAAGACATCCACAACATTGGTGGAATTCCGGCCTTGCTCAAGTACCTCTTGAAGCACACCAACTTGATCGATGGCAGTCAGATGACCGTCACCGGCAAGACACTCGCGGAGAACCTCGAAGATGTACCTGAACTCGAGTTCGACAACCAAGACATTATTAGGAGGGTGGAGAACCCAATCAAACCCACAGGCCACTTAACCATCTTGCGCGGAAGCTTGGCTCCCGGAACGGCTGTTGCCAAGCTAACTGGTAAGGAAGGTTTGAGGTTTGAGGTCAGTAGTTGCTCCCATTCTATACCAAAATCTTATACTTGATGACTCGTGATAGGGTGTGGCTAAGTGCTTCGATAGGTGAGACGAATCTTCAGAGTCTACAGCAGATGCTAACTCCTGTACCAGCGTACATGACTTCTACCCAGCTCTCGAAAAAGGAGAAATCAAGCCAGGCACTGTCCTGATTTTCAGATACCAAGGCCCCAAAGGAGCACCAGGCATGCCGGAGGTCTGCATGCGACATTCTTCAATTCTGATAATCTCTCTGACTCTTCCGCTTGCAGATGTTAGGTGATTGACGAAAAGGAACCTCTCTAGATATTTGCTGACTAGTCTGATTACAGGACCTACTGCCGCTTTGATGGGAGCTGGTCTTGGTAATTCGACTGCCCTCATCACTGATGGACGTTTCTCTGGGGCATCTCGCGGATTTATCATTGGTCACGTTGTCCCCGAAGCCACGCTAGGTGGTCCTATCGCTCTCGTTAAAGATGGTGATCGTATCATCATCGATGCTGCATCCCGAGCCATTAACTGGCTCGTGGAGGAGGGTGAGAAGGAGGTGCGTAGAAAGGAATGGGAGGCTTCTGGAAAGAGTGCCTTAAAGGAGAGAAGAGGTATCCTGTACCGTTACGCAAGGGATGTTGCGCCTGCAAGCGAAGGTGCCTACTGCGATTGATCATCGACATGTATCTTTTATCGAAGCATTGATGTATTATCTGTAACTGCCGGACGAAGATCAAGGAAATGCAACATATTGTACCGTTCTGTGATACTTTAGTGAGGTACATCCAGACGCATATACCTGACTTGAGCTTGATGTCGCACTACACCACTACATCCGCTTCCTACATCCTCAGCAAGTACTCTCGCTCTTACCCATCTCCAACGCCTCCTTATGCCGGTGGGCAGACTCCAGCCGAACCTGAGTGGCAGCACTTCACAAACCCAATCATGAGGATCCTCCTAGACGCAAAGAGATCACCTTCGGGAGAGCTCGTCTCCATGCGCTTAAAGATACTATGGAATCTGCATACAGAGTCTAACGATGCATGTGCGGATCAAAGGGAAGTCGTTTTCGTGAGTTTAGCGAGGCATTCGATGACTGACGGACTAATTGTTCTAACGCCCTTTGATGCAGGAAGACTTAGAACTCCTGTCGTTTTCATCTTCGTCAACAATCCATGTGCCCGATCACAGTCTTCCTCTCAAGGCAGTGTACCGTGAAGCGGTCGTCGGTATCCGCTACTTGCACCCCGGCAAAACGCTGCCCGCTTGCCAACCGGCATGTCGAATTATTCTAAGTCGTACGACTAATGGTTGGCTAATCTCACAACATTCTTCCAGTCCTACCGCCGTTTTCAGATGATGTTCAAAGATGCAATGAATGCAGGTCAATTCATCGATGCTATCAAGCTTGTCTGCCCCTGCAAAGCGAATCCACCTCCAACCCAAATCACTCGGCAACCCACGATGCCCACACCCTCGACACTCGTTGCTGGATCCGCGCAAACAGCGCAGATTGCTAGACAACAACAAACACGTATCGTTCCCATGTTTACCTCTCCAGCCATGTCGGAACATACCCAGCGTAACCTAACGACCGCCAAACAGTCCTCTGTGGCGACAAGCCTATCTTCGGACGGTGGTGCTTTTGTAACCTGCTCCGAAACCTCCCGCAAAACCGACCACCATTTGAATGGCCAGCAAGAAATACCCTACGGAAATTACGGCCGCCCAGCCAATAGTTCTCTTCCCACTTCATCGCAACCTTCATCATCAGATCAGAGCATTGTTATACTCCCTCCCGCTGTCCCGCGGAGTCTCCCACGTCTCTTAGACACTGCAGCGACAGAGTCGTCACGCAGGGTCGATGTACAGTCCGATAGATCGCCGCTCTTCGCGTCATTAAGTCAGACTCCAGCTCTCTATGAACTATCTCGAGCTGATCTGGAAACACTTGTTGGCCGGGTTATTCGAGAAGAAGGATTTCTTCAGCTGGTAACATAATAGATCATGGCTAAAGCGCAGATTGTCACGTGACTGATACGCCCATTCATTAGCTCGATTCCCTCGATTCTTTGTGGAAAGTCAAGGGTCTACTAGGTCGCTGAGAGTCGTTACCTGCGAGTCGCACGATGCAGACACTTGTGTTTACACAAGAGGACTAGGCACGATAGTTGAATATTGACATTGAGACATGTTTCATGGAACCTCAAGAGATGTACCAGCAACCTGCAACTCGTGCACACTTTCTACTCCTACACCTTGAAGAATTCTGCCTATTCCCACCTTTCTCATGGCCGCTAGCTCAGACTCACTTTTGGCGAGGAGCAAACCTGCAAAACCAAGTGAATTGACACTGATTAAGTCCTGGCTCTCTTCAATGCTATACGTCTCGTGCCGCCGGGGTATCATATGCATGTGTTCCAATGTGAGGATGACATTATAAGAAGGTGATCCAGAAGGATAATCGGGGTCGTGCCGTACGGTTGAGATAACCAGGTCAAGGAGTGATAGGAAGGGGGGGAAGAGAGCTTGAGTCAACTCATCCGCGGAAGAATTCACCGAGAGCTGAGGGAGGCGAAAAACATGATTCGCATATGGAAGTGAGGAGATGGCAAAAGGTTTCCCTGTATGCGCCCTGTAAATATTCATTTATGGGAATGATACTGAGCTTGCTTGCCGGGTACTTCGAGCGTCAATTTCTTGGCAAGCCTTTCGACGGGGAGCCCATCGTTTTCTACCTCAATAAATTGGATATGCTTGTGTGGTTGACTAGCACCACTGTGTGCTCCACAGTTATAGAAAGCAATAAGCTGCTTATTCACCTGTCGAGCAGCAAGTAATAGCAGGTATGTTTGCACCAAATCCTTGGGCAAAAGGGGAGCCGTCTGGGGTTTGAAATCTTTGATCAGTGTATAAGCCTTCGCAGACGGTGACACAATCCATGCACGGACCCTTAGTCACGAGTAAAAAATGATGAGGAACAACAGAAAATTTGTTGAGCTGACGTGGTTATCAGTGAAAGGTCACGATCATGAGCGATTCACTTGGCAGAACGACGTAGTCTGATCGACCGTCTTGGTCTTCCAAGCATAGTTCCCCTACGTATAATTGGGGGACATAAGGAGGAGCGAAGGGGTCTTTCTTCGCTGTCTTGTTAGGTTCCGATGAGAGTGACAGCTGGCCCTCAGCGGTCCGTTCTAGAGGCTTTTTCTGTAATGCGGTACAGAGGCGTACTTGGAACTGAAGATCAATATCTTGGTTTCCATGGATTTCGGATGGAAAGAATACCAGCTCTCCAGATTGCTCTGCGATCTTGAATTTCTCAGGCAATAGCGAAATAATCTCAGATGGCTTCATGTTGACATCAAAACGACGGTAGTGTGGTTTCAAGTGAGAGATCACGGTCACATACTCGCTCGCTTGCGTCGTGACTGATCAGATATCTTGTTGCTCCGACACAATCTGATACGGCATATGAAACTCATACGAAGAAAAAAAAATCAATTTCAACTCAAATACATCTACACGACCGACCAAGCTCGTATTCTATGACCGGTTGACCCGTGATAGCTGTGCGGTGGCTAAGTGATGAGCAACAGAATTTCATAGACGTAAAACT
Source organism: Chalciporus sphaerocephalus (assembly GCA_038094055.1). Classification (NCBI taxonomy): domain Eukaryota; kingdom Fungi; phylum Basidiomycota; class Agaricomycetes; order Boletales; family Boletaceae; genus Chalciporus; species Chalciporus sphaerocephalus. The sequence continues at coordinate 229,341 of JBBPTH010000013.1, forward strand.
ACAACGACAGGAACGAAAGGGAGCGAAAGGGATGGAGAGTAGTGTTACACTGCCAGACCAGAGTGGGAGAGTGGGGATTCCCACTGCGCAGAGAGACCGAAGATTCGCGACTTTAGGGTATTTAGTAACCATGACGGCTTACTAGCGAAAAAATGAGACACAAGGAGCATGTTGGACACGCTTGTCATTCCGCGGGAAACCTGGGGGTTGGATCAGACCCGGCTAGATCCACCCCTATTACCCTTTGGCGCTTCTATGCGTTCACCCCGAGCCAGGGCTGTGCTATAGAAGACGATAGCGATGAGAGACCACAGACAGGCATTCGTACCCTGATATATGAGCGAGGTGAGGAAGGCTTGGAAGAAGAGTAACACGATCTTGAGTGGTATGCTACGCTGTATGGCAGAGCCCTTGAGAAGGGGCAGCGGGTATTCCAACGCAAGCATCATGACAGCAAGAACAATAGCAACCGATTGGACAATAGGAAGTTTCACAATAATGGAAATGAATATGTGAACTTTGGGAGAAGGTTGTAGGCCACCAGGATTACGCAGGATACCGCCGATGAAGTCCCAGAAGAACTTGCGGTAGAACATGCCCCAGTAAGATGCCCAAATTGCATAAATGCTTGCAGAGATGGAGACGAAGCGACTCAAATCGTTCCAGATCAAGTTTCCCATCGCGACACGAGCGGCTGTAGTTGGCTTGAACGAGGAGCAGACGGTTGGTGGTGTGTAGAGAGAAGTTGAGACCAGCTCAAAGAGAAAGAAGGTGTTTGAAGGAATGGAAGAGCTCAGCTCTGGTCGCGGACGAAACAAGGGTGATGCGAGGGTACGGACTGATTTTATATTTCCTTGTGCCAATGATTGATTGATATCATATACAACGTTAGTACTCTATGGCTGTGACCGGTCTCCAAGGTGATTATTTTTACAGACGACAGCACTTGTTCATCTTCCCCGAGGTTTACATTATTATCACGCACCACATCCAGGGATTGGATTAACAACATTTGACGGAGCTGAAAACCTTGCGGATGAAGTAGCTTGGTTAATTATTGGTGGGGAGTGATCCTGGACATCAATACCAACAAGTTCAGCTTTCAAGTCGGACGCGGGAGTGGGCAGGGCGGCAACCCGAAACAGTGGGCCAACATTTGCGATAGATGGCAGACCGAGGCTGCCATTTTCCGTCTCTTTGCTCTGACACACCAGGAGACCAGCGCTGTACTGCCTTACACAGCCACTAGCTTGCAAATTTCACAGTGCAGAGACCGATCTATGTCCACGACTCGTCAGTCATTTGTGTAGTCTCGAACCACCGTGAACACAGCTGAACCTTCCAGTTCCGCTCTACATACGAACCGAATTAGTATCGCTTGTGATCCGGTGGACAGCAAGTCAACGTAGGACGTGCGAACAAGCCTTGATTCTTAGGGATAGATGCACTACCGTATATAAAGCGAACACGTCCGAGGGCTCAAGTGATGACTATTGCGAATCTGCGACAAGTACCCACATCAGTCTCCCGAAGACAGCCGTCACTACAACGGTTGTATCCAAGGCTACACGTTTGTAACAAGGACATATATTTTTCAATATAGGGACACATCATCCAAGTGCTGGGTCACATTGGACTTGAACACCAACTCCGACTCTAACCGTGAAGACTTTACGTTTGACACCAAAGAGTATCAACGCAGTTCTGCTGTCACGTGAGCACGATGTCCACCCTATAGCGTGAGGCTCGGATGACGAGCCTAGTGTTGACATGATCCACACCGATTTTACATCTGCACTCTGACCGCATCCACTTTCTGTCTCTATAGACATTCAGACTTGTATCGGTACGATGTCCAAGAAGAAGCCGACCAAGGTTCAAGTACCTGAGACATCTCGCGACCTTGTTCCGGTCGGTCCGAGGCAGGTACTAACGAAATACCAGGGCAAGCGCGATGAAAATGGACTCAAGCCCTCTACATCTCGTGCACTCGTTCTGCGTAACGGCAAACATGGTGTTCGTGGAACCGGCGAGCTTATGTTCGTAGGAAAGATGAGTGGGAGAGAGAAACTTGATCTCCTCGCAGGTTCGATCAACTCCATGACTCGGTTTGCAACCGCCGACACACACATTCTCTAGAGGACCTAGTCATGCAGAAGTCACGTACTGCTATCATGGCTCCCCTCAGCCTAGAGAAATGTATCAGAATCGCCGACTCGCAATACAATGGTACGGTCGAACACAACATCCTGCTCCATACCCTTTAAGTTCAAAGTATTTTCTGCATGTCTTGATGACATCGCTGGTCTTAAGGATCCCGACTTGTTCTGCGATAAGATCGCCATTGAATTGTGTGCAAGAACCTCGGCTGCCAGCCTAGAATTGTCCCGAAATCCCTCTTACATTGCGGCAGTAGTTTCTACAAAGTATGGCCTGGTTTTCAAGCTTATTCTCATTACACACCATTATACAGGGTACACAACACGTACATGGTGGCATCCGGATGGAAAGTTGTCTTGGGAATCTTGCAGTACCTTGAAAAATCCGGTCTGAAAAACGCTACCGCGCAAGCTCAACTTCAGAGAGACGAGGGTTTACGATCGCGTTATTTAGTTCTCTGTGATATACTGGGTGTCCTCATTGACCTTGGTCAAACACAGTTTTCTGTCATCGCCATGAATACACCTCATTATTCTCGGTACTTCAAACTCGCAGAAAATGCGCATCCAGGGGATCCCTCTATCATCTTCGACTGGAGCAGCCTCAAGGAGGTTTGCAGATCATTTTTGGATTCCATCATTATCGAGTTATGTTTCCCTGGAGCACCTTATCCCAAGCGCGTCCTGTATCACATTCTACATGATGCCGTCGATGAATCCCCAAGAGAAGCCAAGAGATTCCCGCAGGCAATGTGGGATGCTGTTGGTGATCTTTCCGTGAGTTTTTCATATTTGAGTCTCGAGTAGATTGCAGGCAGACAGTGATCTTTTTCATAACCCAGGTACTGCTCGAACTACAAGAGCTCTTGGAAAGTCCACTCATGGGACCTCAGGGGGAAAAATTGAAGGCCTCCCCACGACAGATGCCGGAGCAGTATGAAGCATGGCTGGACGCACAAATATATTCCCAACAAGCATCAGAATCATATGCAAACTTCAAGGACCTCATTCACCCTCTCGAGAAAACGAAAGATCGCATATTGCTCGATGATATGTGGAAGTTTATCAACCTTAATTACAAGGCTGCTTCGGGATTATCTATCGATTCACTCTGGCAGCTGGATGATGCACTACATCGCACCCCGCAGTGGAGTTCTTTCTACATGCCTAGCCTTAGGACCTATGAATATGACTCTGGCGACGAAGATGCCCCAAAACGTCTCGTCAGAAATACCCGGCGAAAGAGAGACGCCAATTTTGAGGAGAAGCCACAGCAGAAGCTCCTCGCAATCACTGACGGCCGCGCCGACGATGACGACAGCGCTGGTTCCATGCCTGATCTACAGTCTGTTTCGGACACGTCTGACGAGAGTGGCAACGAAGATTTTTTTGTTTCCAACAATGAGGAAGAAAAGGATGATGATGACAGTGACTATGATGACGAGTCTGATTATGAATCGGAAGAAGAAGAATTTTACCGGACCATGCTTCGGGAGGCAATGGATACCGCAATGGCAATCCCTGAGTTCTTTGATCCCCATGCCACAGTTCCCGGATTTGACGCATTGGCGGAGGAGAGAAAGGGCAATCCTTTCTTGAAACTCCTTGGATCGTTGAGAGGGCGCATGTTCACATCCAATCCAAAGTTGAGCTCCATCGCTCGTACTGAGCCACGTAAGGGGACTTCCTTGAGCAGAGGCCAGGCTGCCAAGGGAGCGTCTGCTGCCGCGCAACCTCAGATCAAGATCTCCGAGGGTAAAGTCTCACTTTCACGTCCCACACCAGCCCCAAGTAGGTCCATAGGATGAAGACGTGTTCTAAGGTACATCTAAAGCCTCTTTCTGTAGCCGCCGCTCCTTCAGAGGAACCAAAAGACTACCGTGCCACGATTGAAGATGCAGAGGACGAGGAGGAAGCGGCATCAACGGCGGGCAAGAAGAAGAAAAAGAAGAAGCCAAAGAAAAAGAAGAAAGTCACTAGTGAATTGCCAGTTGTCAAAGAAGATGTTGCTCCTCCGCTCACGCCCCCGCCGACAAAACCTCGGACTGTATTGCCTCCCGAAAGTCCGGCCAAAACACCTTCTAAGTCTTCAACTGCACCTTCTCCAACCAAAAATTCTTTGGGACAGATGTCCACTACCTCACTTCCTATTGAGGCTACCGTCGCTCGATCGGGTCGTTCTTACTTACAAGAGCTAGGTGAGAAGAAGGAGAAAATCAAATCACGTCCCGACCATGCCTCTCTCTTTTCGGACAAGAGGAGCTTCTTGTCAAAGCTCGGCGGTAAGAATAATGATGAAGGCAAGGCAAAGAAATTGAATGAAAGTGATGAAAACGTCAACAAGAAGTTCACTTGGTTCAGCAAGCTAGGAAAAAAGACGGCTGGATACATGCACCAACTCCTTCATCCAAGTGGGGAGAAGGTTGGTCATCTGAGATGGGAAAATTTCGTGAAAGTCATGCTAGAGATGGGATTTACATACGATCCCAGTACAGCGGGTTCATCGGTCCGCTTCGATCCGCCCAACCCAGATGATAGGGTAAGTTTCGCGAACCCCCAAATTCGTAAAGCTCAAGTGCGTTTTAGTCTATCTCTGTGCACAGGCCTCATCCCGACTCGACGATGGACCCATTCAACCTCAGAGACGTCGGGAAGAAGCTGAGGAAGTACTATGGATGGTCCGAAGAAGATTTCCTCAGGCGAACCAGCGTCTTCGAAGAGTCAGACAACCCGCTATAATACGCACACCTTGTCCTATACGCAAATTTTCGAATCCAAAGCAGACCGTACGAGAGTGGGCATAACAGTAATAAATCATATAAAAGAAATATCTTAACGTCGACAATTTTGAGCTGGCTCGCGCGTAGTGCCACGCGGAATCTCACCTGTCTTCAGCGCAGCTCGTGCGGGATGTACGTATTCACGAAGCCGAAGCTGTAAAGAGTGAGATAACTGTTACTAAGCACGAGAGATTTCTTGAAACTGCTGATCGCTGCGATCAAATTCTCTTCCCAATTTTCTGCGAGAGTGGAATCACGATTTCTTAGGGACGCTCCGCCATCGCGGAAGGAGAACCACAAAAATCCGATTAAATCTTCACGGATGACAACGATTTGGGCTGTATCGTTGTCGCGGCGCTCATTCACACTTGTAGAGATTTCGTCATTCAGCTCACTCAATTCGCGCAATAAATTGTTCGCGTGTAGAGATGTCGCCACTATGCATCTGGTGGTAATAGCAGTCAGGACAACACGATGTCACAGGTGTCACATATTGACCTTGATAAACCTGGACTGATTCCGGTGGGTTGGGGTGGCGTTCGAGTTCAAGCTGTGGGTCGAATTGAGCGCAAATCCGGCAGAAAACATGTCCTGCTCTTACCAATAATTAGCAAGGTGGTTTGCCAGATCCATCGCCCATACCGCCCAATTGTGGAGTTCTGACCTCCCAAGTGTTGATCCACTTGGAGAACAGGGTATTCAACGCGTTTGCCTCTGGATCTTTGGCAAGACTATTTTGTGAGTCTTCCATGAAGCTACTTGACATTCTTTGGAGCAATACCGCACCAAGCTTCCAGAAAGTGCGTCAGGAGTTCAATGCGTTTTCAGGGGCTGGCCCACCGACCGGCATCGACAACAGGTCTTGAGCTTGTACCGCCCTATTTTTGTGCCACAGTAGCTGCATCTACCTTTGAAAACTACTTTTTTTCCACCCTATCTATCGTAGCGAAGCAACTTAGAGCAATCCCGAACTGCTGGAGGTCGAACGTTCAGCGTTCGACATTGGAACACTCAGGCCAGAACGCGTCCTAGTCACATGATATGCGTTTACCTAATCGGGATAAAACCTTCCACGGGTAATATAGATCGACCTTCCTCTGCCGTCGTTGCTCGTCGTCGCGAACGATGGCGGCGAGACCTCCCCCAACGCGCCCACACATCGGAATACACCCCTCCTTCAATGCTAATGCGAGCTTAGATTGGGCTGAGGACGACGTCTGGGACAGTACATCGGACTCAGAATCTCCACGTCAATCTACCGTAGCCCACGCATGGAAATATGCCGCCAGCACCCAACTCAAGCGGACACCGTCATCCTCGACCCCGCCAAAGCCTGTCCCAAATGTACCAAATAACTCTTCGTCCTCCACTCTTGCTCAATCTTACACCCACCTCAATGCACCAAGCCCAAGTTCCTATCCTCCCAAGTCAGAGATAGGTCATCCATCTCCAGCCAAAGGAGGTTGGACTATGGTCAGAAAATCCAGCGTATCCCAAAGAAGTACGGATGAAAAGCCCTCACTCAATAATTCCGATCTCCATCATGGAGACGTCGACGTCGATGGTGATATGGTCGTTGGTGATTTTGATTCAGAGTTCGAATCCTTAGCTGGGAACAAGATCAAACAGGACAAGTGTTCTATTAAATCCGACGCTGAGGAGATAGTGAATGATCCATTTCGCAGGTTACTAGGATCATCCTCCCTTTCGCAATCTTTGCGACCACCACCATCATCTGGGTCAACTCATGGATTGGATTCTCCTGGTGACCGTCCAATTGAGAACAAAAAACATTCTCGCGAAATCTCTATTCGCAGCAACCGTCGATTAAAATTCATTGATTGTTTGAGTAAGGAGGATGTGAATATGTCTGATCTCCGCAAGCTCGCATGGGCCGGTACACCAAATAATCTTAGACCAATAGTCTGGCCAATTCTTCTCGGATATATACCACTTCCATCCAACCTGAGATCTAGTACACTGTCGCGTAAGCGGGGAGAATATCTCTCATTGGTCGAACTCGCTTTTGCACGAGATCGCCAAGGGGTCGATCAACAGATTTGGCACCAAATCGAAATTGATGTCCCTCGAACACGACCTGGAGTGCGTCTTTGGATGCAAGCATCTACCCAGAGAAGTCTAGAGCGTATCCTCTATGTCTGGGCTATACGTCACCCGGCAAGTGGATATGTCCAAGGGATCAACGATCTCGTCACACCCTTCTTTCAAGTTTTCCTTTCAGCGTACATAGAGTCGGATCCGGAACAGTTTGACACCTCTCTTCTTCCGGAAAGCGTCCTGAACGCCATCGAAGCGGATTCATTTTGGTGTCTCTCCCGTCTCTTAGATGGTATACAAGATAACTACATCTCTGCACAACCAGGGATCCATCGCAGTGTGAAACGAATGTCTGAACTTGTGTCACGTATCGATGCACCCCTGTATGCGCATCTCGAGTCCCAGAATGTCGAGTTTATGCAATTTGCATTCCGTTGGATGAATTGTTTGCTTATGCGGGAAATCAGCGTTCAGAATACAATACGTATGTGGGACACATACCTGGCGGAAGGGACAGATGCATTTTCCCAGTTCCACCTTTATGTTTGTTCTGCGTTTCTTGTCAAATGGAGTGCCAAGCTTCGACAAATGGATTTTCAGGCAAGTTCCGCCCCGTTTCCCGTAAAATTTACTCAGTGTTGCCATTGCGTTGTCATAGGGTATAATCATGTTCTTGCAGTCACCTCCGACCCAGGACTGGGGAGATCATGAAATCGAGCTCCTTCTCAGTGAGGCTTTCGTCCTCAATTCAATATGGCAAAATGCACAAAGTCATTTCAATATCAAATGAGTGTCACACCATGCAGTACGGGTTATGGACAAGAGAGCATGTAGCAACAATACGCAGAGTATAAACAACAGGTCACTCTGTTGCCTGGATAGCGGCGACGTCTCGCTCTATGGCTTGTCTTAACTCTGCCGCTTGCTCTTCGGTTTTGACTTTGACTTTGAAAGATGCTGGTGTGCTGTTGTCGTAGCCGACGAACGATACTACAGTCTTTGCTGCTGAAGGTTTGAGAGTCGCATACAGCCGGAAATTGATGACAATTCTCCCAGTATTGCTATTCCGCAGCAACATGCGCCGAACACTGGTTTCTTTGTGTTTCTTCAACCGGAGCATTCCGATTCCAAAATCTTTCCACTCGCTTTTGTCTTCGGACTTGGATAGCCGGTATACTTTGCACCTCACCACATGCGTTGTCTCCTCATCTTCTTCACCTTCGCCCTCTTCATCATGAGTAGCCGAAGGTAGTAACTTTGCCCCTTCATCTTCACCACCTTCCTCACCACCTTCTGTCTCAGGTTGCGGAGTCGACTCGGATGACTTATCAGTGGTAGCAGGCGTAAACAAACTATCAGAAGACTTCAATGCTGGTGCACCTAAGTTGAATCCGGAATTCGACCCTGATGAGCCTGCTGTTGGTGCACTATCCCCAGATCTCGTCGAAGTGGTACCGAAACCGAAACCCACAGGATTGCCGATGCTCACAGCCGACTTTCCAAAGCCGAATACATTAGGTTTTGGCGGTGAAGATGATGCGGTGAAGACGCTCGTAGGTTTGTCCATCGATCCGAAGATGCCAGCCGTCGTCGTGGTCGTGGTACCGAACAGGGCAGTTTGAGAGTTATCAGGTCCCGTTTTATTTAAGGGTGATGGTTTGCTGGACTCGGCAGTGCTACCGCTTCCGAAGATCGAGGTGAGTTTGGATGCATCTGAGGTGCCGAAAGTGCTGGTACCTCTGGGGTTAGCAAAGAAATTCGGGACACTACTACCGCCAAACATAGGTGTGGCTGATACGGGCGCGGACGGGGTATGTGATGATGAACATTCACTCCCTTGGATCGAGGTAGCGGGCGGCTTGGAGGTAGTAGCTGTAGCGATTGAACTGGTGGAGAACGAGAAACTGGATGTGACTGGTGGATTTGACGTCGAAGTAGAGGTAGAGGTACCAAATGTGAATGTAGATTTTGGTGGCTCCGAGGGCGTTGTAGATGACGAATTTGTAGTAGATTCGGTTGGCTTCGGTGTCAGGTTGAAGGGGAAGTGGGAGGAGACAGAGCCGGGAGGTGGTGCGAACGCTGGGAACGAAAAACCACTCGTCTTTGTGCCACTTTCGCTGTTCGAGGGCGCGGCGGAAGGAATGCTAACCCCTCCAAACGAAAGGGATGGTGGGGGCTTAGGCATGGAAAACGTCGGGGCGGCTTTCTCAAGGACATCCTTTTGAGCAAAGCTGGGAGTTGCGGAATGTTGCGAATTATCAAACTCGGACTGAATGGTAGTCCGGAGGTTTCTGTAGGACTCAATCAAGCTGACAACGTCAAAGAATGGGTCCTTCTCGACTTCTTTTGAGATTGCCGAGAGGAAGGAAGCATTGAGACCCCTGAGAGACTTGAAATACTTGACAGCAGTGTCATCCTCTTGTGCTGATGTGACAGGTTTTGGAGGAGGTAATTCGGACTCTGGGGGATTGAGCTGGATCGCTCCATGAGCTGGGGGCATTACCGCTGCTTTGAGGGTGGCGGTTTGTTGCGTAGGTTTGAAGGCCGAGTCGGAAGTGGCGGTAGAGGCTGGACGTGACGCGATGAACGTAAACGAATTGGACGATGGAGTTACTGAACCAAAACCTGCAAACCCGGCAAACTTTGGAGGAGCAGAAGAGTCCTAAGGGTATCGTTAATGATGAGGTATAGTCTTGCAGACCGCGCGTCTTGTCACTCACCACCTTGTCTACCGCAGGAGCAGGGGTAGAGGACAAACCGTTGAGAGATGGAATCTTGGAGCCGGTCAATGCACGCTTGGGTAAACCGCGTATCCTGCATCAGATTAGCATTTAATCTGAGCCATGCTATGGTGCTGAGTTGACATACTGTCTGTTGGCTAATACACTTTCATCTGCTTTGTGAAAGCCTTGAGACTCTGGGATTTCCGCGATCTCATCGCCCTCGTCGGGACCATCTTTTGTCAGTTGTCTCTCTGCACTGCGTTTCATGGTGAACTTGGAGGTGACCTGGGCAAAGAATTGGGTTGGATTCGGAAGAATGGACTGAACAATGCAAACGTATCACGTAATCCAACCGTAGGAGTATCCTGGGTCTTGCATCAGAATGGTCGGGGTCCTCTGAATACATGACGGTGTCCACTTTGCTTGTTTCGCGACTTCTGAGCCGAACCCTGTCCTCACACTCACCGCACGCGTTGGTCCTCGCTTGCTCGTCGCCAATGTCGACGACGACGAACATGGACTCTCGCTCTTCCTCACCAGAAACGCCAGAAACTTCAGATGTACCTCACCACGTAGCCATCCACAGCGACCTCCCTTGGTGTCACTCACTATCTCTCACTGAGACCATTACCCCAATGTCTCACTGGGACGGTGAACCTCCTCATGTTTCCTTCCAAAAGCCCGACAACGAGTGTATGCTCCAACTCAACGACCTCATACAAGAACACGCTTATGATGACTCCGTTGGTTCGGGTATTGAAAACTCGCCGTCGAATAAACCGAATAGCCAGTCTCCATCAGATCCTGACCTTTTGGAACAATCTCCTCTAGATCGCAGTCGGTCATCACTGCAACGCTCTCTTAACGAATCCGGACTGTCCATTCCCCCTCTCTCGCAAATGCACTCCACCCCGATTGTCCCTCCTCCTGCCCTACGACCAAGCAAACGAGGTCTCGCTGTAGCTCCTCGACGTGTGTTGTATCCTCCAAGGGAATCATGCTACAAGTGAGTCCTCCGTCTGTCTTTCGGACTTTTTATCAACCACGTGTTGCTATCGTTAGTTTGTCCATCTTAACACCCAGCATCCCAGAAAGTGGTACCAAATCCCGTGTCGAGACGCAGGTTCGCGTTACCGTGGATCTGGCTCGTGCCAGCACCTCGATTGGAGAGCAAAATCAGTATGATAGAGTTGGGTCCTGGAAATGGCTCAAATTACCACCTGGGACATCCACCAAGAAGCGGACCCGCAGGGAAGGCAAAATAGATCCCGCTCCTTTGGATATTCTCCATCTGACAGCGATAGTGACTTGTGCTTCGACTCCGCACAACCGTGTTGTTAGTTGTGGAAGCTGTAGGAACAGAGAAGCGAAGCGAGTAGCTCGCAAACTGGCAGCCCGAGTAAGACCAACCCGTTCCGATTCAGACACTCCCGAAGATGGTTGTGAGCGCCCAAGAAATGTTAAGGAAGACACGACTAGCATCATTCAGTTTAATTGTCCCGAAATCCTCGATTTCTCCACTGGGTCCGCTGTCCTTCCTGTACGTATCACATGTTATTGCAGGCATCATCGGGAAAAAATTGGGTTCCATATCCATTTCTCGATGATGGATCACAGCGGACGCTTGATTGGTACTGGAACGACACCCCCGATCATGATCACCGATGATCACAAGTCAACCATGAAGTCAGGCTCTATCCTTTCCAATCCCGTCGCGGAGCCAGAAGTAGAGTGGTCGAAATTGCCTCCATCTGCGAGCAATGTTGCCCCTTCGAAGCGTCGGGTGGGAAATGTCAAGGAACAATCCAAGACGCGAACTAAGCCCTACGACTCGGCATGTCGCAGTAATCCGGCCCGAATCACCAGAGAGGCTAGTGTTACCAGCATAACTTCATCTCTGAATTCCCCTTGCACGTATCCTTCTACCGGCCCCAGCACTCGTTCACCAACCCCATCGTACCTACCACAATCTTCCAGTCCCACGGCGGGCAATTCCACACCCCTTCTTCCCTCGCCGACCTTCTCTGCAGATGCAGATTCTGTCCCACCATTCAGCCCAGGCGAGCCGATTGATCCCTCTGTCCTCAACGCGGGTTCAAGCGCTACTGTTCTTAGTCCATCGAATGGCATTTCCACGATCGCGGCTACCCAGTTCCGTGCGCCCTGTGACTCGCCCCCCCCTATTCTTCCCCCAACACCGCAACCTACTCAACTTCTATCCACACTCGTTCCTCCTCAACCTATGCCCTTCCTATTCTTCGCACCCGGATCATCATCACCTGTCGGATCGCTTCCGTTACCCAAAATTCATCGTCTCATTCCCTCGTCGGGTCCGACGCATGGTGGCATAGAGGTCACTATCCTTGGCGAAAATTTTCATCCTGCGATTCAGCTTAATTGCATATTCGGGGATGTCGTCGCTAGCTCAACGCAGAGATGGAGTGACAATACTCTTCTTTGTGTTTTACCTCCCCGATCCGCTCCTGGAGTCGTTGCTGTGTGGTTTGAAGGCTTGGAAAAGACAAAAGAATCAACTCTTCCCTCTCTGTTCACTTATACTGATGAGTCTGACCGTGCATTAATGGAGCTGGCTCTTCAGGTGGTCGGACTAAAGATGACCGGTAAAATCGAGGACGCAAAGAACATTGCACTGCGTATAGTTGGTACCACAGGCACGGAGAACTCGCCATCGAACTCTAGTGTTGATGACTTGATGCAAGTGGCGTCATCGTCTTTCCAAGATGTTCGACCTCTCCTATTCTTACGCTCTAGCGAGAGACACAGTTATGAAGCCGCGGTCATCAAGCTGCTTACGCTGATGGATGTTTCTGTTGAGATGCACGTCGACGTTTCTCTTTCAGCTGCGATATCCCATTCTACGCGTAGCGGCCAGACTATGCTCCACTTGGCGGTCTTATTGAAGTTGACATCCCTGACGGAGTTCCTCATTGTGCATGGTATTGACCTTGATGCTCGTGATCGAAATGGATTCACTGCTCTCCACTTCGCGGTCTTAGTGCAGTCCAAGGAGTGTATCAAACTGCTCTTGGCTGCCGGTGCAGACATTGAGATTGTCAATATCCTCGGGAAGACAGCTCACGATATTGCGCCAGTGGGTTTCTTCACAAATATCATCGGTCAACATCTGTCCTCGGGCCCCGCGTCGTCTGGAGATGATACCGAGGAGGACGGCGAGTCTCACTGGGGGGACGTTGAGACCGATGAAGAAGTCGTTGTCGTGGTCAAGAAGTCTCGTGGCCTCCGCCGCCGTCTCCGTCGACCACTGGACACGCATCAACAACTCGATAATGGGAATTCCCACTCGCCTCAACGACAACAGTCACTAAATAAAGTAGAAGACGCTGCGACTCCGAAGCTTGGAAAGGCTACCGATGAAAAACAGGCAGCCTCGTTTGTGGAGATGATCCAACGAACCCTAGCTCAGTTCCCGGCGACGCAAGGCATCATACCCAACATACCGCACATGCCACAGCTTCCCCTCCCACATTTACCAGAGATGCCCGCTGTTCCTTGGGCTGCTCTGCCTCAGATACCAATGGTATTCCCTGTGTTCGTCCCAATGCCTGGGTGGCCATCATTCCTTAGCGACAAGCAGAAAGACCCCCGCGATGACGGCTCTACTGGGGCAGGTGACACACAACCTACAGGACAGAGTACTACACAAGATATCAGGGCGACATGGGAGAAATGGATGGCGCTGGCTATGACAACCGCGACTCTTCGTCCTCCTCCCACAGAAGAAGCACCTCCGATGTATACCCCCAGAGAGACAGGGGAAACCAATATTCAGCGGTCCCCGACCAACCAGGTAGATTCCCTAGAAGTCAGCACCATGCCCACTGTCCATTCCTTGAACACGACGGAACGCCCAGCCAGACGCATGGGCTACGAGATTGACTCGAAGCCGACACCGGATGCGTACGCATACGGCTACATACCTGTCAACGCTCATACTCAAAGAGCAAAGAAACGTAGGCTAGTTGTTGACCTGGCTTTGGACTTGGTTGACATTGTCTCTACAGATGATCGGATGCTTGTTTTGTTCTGGCTTCCTATTCTGCTTCGTGAGTCGGATTGACATGTATCCGTTGGCGCATCTGACATGTCTGTTTAGTGTCTTTATTGTGGGCTTTTAGCAACGGGATCCGTTTTGCTGTTAACACATTGAAGACGAGTCTTACTCTGAAAGTGGGTATTCGTACCTAACATCCTCCATTGTCTCTTAATTTTGTATTCGTCGCGTGGGTAGACAAGCGTTATGCTAATTAGACCTTTCTTCGTTCATTTGCCGCAGTGGGAGTTATTATTATTGTTCTGCTGGATTGACGGATGAATCGATGACCGTTGTACTTTGTACCTGATACATATGCGTTTTGTAATGTGCGGGCGAAATCCATTGGTCTTTCATAGATTCGAGTATCGAGCTAAGCATGTTTTCCAATACCCTCGCGACGATGCATCAATGCCTCTGTGCAGCTCGAATGAGGCTTGTACACCCTTTCCAGCATTGATATCTTCGAGTGCTCTAGCGTCCTGCTCTCTCTTGATTTTGGCCACTTCTCCTACTTCCTCCACCGACCCTTTTGGTACGCAAACCACGCCATCTTCGTCCGCGACGATCCAATCACCAGGTTCAATTCTTACTGCAGGGAATGGATTTTGACCTTCTACGTGGCCCTGAGGCTGGATTACGAGCGGAACATTCACGGCAGATGGACGGACGAATGGCGACTGGCCAAGTGTCGAGCGACCACGAGCGAACACAGGGAAATTGGCAGCTCGATGTTCTGCTAGATCTCTGCATCGCCCAGATATTACGACGCCAATGGCATCTCTGGCTTGTGCCCCTGCTGTCATGAGGCCACCCCAGACGGCATTCTTCGCTCCGGATGGTGCGTCGATAACTATGATCGATTTGGGGCCCACGGTGTCGACAAAGTGGGCAGCAAGTTTTGGGGCGGTAGTATCGGACGCCAACACCATTTGGACGGTGTAAGCGGGAGCACATATTCGAGTTCGGTGTGATTCTGGGGCTGCAGGAGATAAAATGTGAATGTCTGGGATATGACCTCCGTGTGGGGACCCAAGTTTGATGAGTGCGTCCGAGATTTCGCAGGTGGACAAACCAGCGAGTGGATCAGTGGACGTGGACATGGCTCATCGTATATGATAGGGGCTCTTCCTTACATAAATGTAATTCACAGCCCATCACCACTCAGCCTGCGACTTGGTCACCCACAGAGCCATAGCTATAGGCTGCGGATAGTCTTCAGCCCGATGGCTAACCATCCACAGCCCCCCTCCTCGTTGTCCCTGCCATCCTCGAAAAATGCCAGGAAGTTCGTTAAGAAAGCCACGAAGGCCGTCATGAAGTCTCACAGGATTCACGTACCTAAATACGACCTCCCCATCCGTCTTCGACCATGGTTTCTTCTCTTCACCTGTGTGATCATGCTCCTGCTCGCATTTCTCGGATTCACCAACTTCTCCCACTCTCTCCCTCTCAATGACAAGTTTTTGCACTTCACTTGCTTTTGCATCGCTACAGCAGTATTCTATTTCATCATCGACGTGGATGAGTGAGTCGTACAGATTGTCTCCGTGAATGTAGCCTCCGATTATGTTTACAGGGAGGCCAGACGTATCTGGTTCTGGCGTCACGTCGGTCTCATATTCACAACGGTCACATGTTTCTTCTTTGGTGGGCTCGTAAGCGAAATCGTGCAATCCATGTTTCCCGTATGTTTTACTGCAATATTGTTGCGGTTCATATGTACATGCTGATGTGCCGCCAGTACAAGCAGTTCGACTTTGGTGACGTACTGGTTAGTAAACTTCATCAAATGACAGCCTCGAGGCCACCCTTGCTTACACTTGCCCTTTGCTAGGCTAACCTCATGGGCTCCACAATCGGTCTCTACACTGCCTATTACCTCGAGAAACACTATCGTTCAAGGAGAGAGGTACAAGCGACCCGCATTTCCTGAGCGTTTTTGACCTCAATATCTTTGCAGATCGCGCGGTTGTACCGGCCATTGGACACCGATGATCCATCTGAGGGGGATTACTCAGACGATGACGTTCCCGGTTCATCGGGGACGCAACTTCTTCCTCTGTTCACCTCCCAACCCGCGACATCTTCCTCCAAGTCGTCGATACCGCCAAAGATAAAGACATCCAAGGCCGACCGGCTTGGAGATGTATGGGACGAACGTGAAGACCTCTTTGGAATCGGTGAAGACAGTGATTCCGAGGACGTTCCTACTCCGAGACTACCAAGTCAGGCTGCGCAGAGAAGCCTTGTCCCAACGATTACCATCTCGCATCCATAGACGGAGAGGATATTTATTGCACCATGTATACCACCAATCTGTCGCAACACTGAGCATCTATTCCAGTTTTACTTCTTCGGTGAACGCGCAGTGTGCCTTGTCCGTGAGGGAAAATGACCATGTGCGTGGAGTTCATCTTCTAACTTCTCGACCTCTTTATTCAAATGACGAATCTCGTCGCGACGTCTGTCGATGAGTTCCGCCATACCCTCACATGCTGTGGAAGCAATGGCAACAACTTTACCGTCGATTGTCTGTTCGACCGTGCTTTGAAGATCGCGAGCAAGACCGTCACCGATCCTTCCCGCATCCTTTGTCCATCTCCGTTTCGCCCGCTCCCACTTCCCAACAGCCCATCTGACGCCGCCCATGGCAAGTACAGCACCTGAACCTATCGCCGTCCCCATTTCTGCACCCGCACCCAGACCGAGAAAATGTTCGCCGAAAGCCAACCACCACCCTAAACCTGTGCCACTAAGCAATCCACCGAATGCCACGACGACCGCACTCTGTGCTTCACGGTGTAGCTGTGCAGTGGTGTACCGGATTAACTGACTACGGCGATCATATATCGGTTGTGTCAAACTGTTTGGCGTGAGAACATGAGAAGGTGAATGTTCTAACTGTTGTAGTTTATTTTCGAGAACAGGAGAACGGACGGAGGCTTGCGAAGAAGCAGAGATGAGATCAAACGCGGAGGCGGATAAGTCCTTTTGAATAGGCACTAGGCATCCGGTATGGAAAATAAGCTGCATCTCTAGCTCCTTACACCAAAGTTCTCGAACAGCGGCAGCGACCAGTGAGCTGATTTCATCTACTCGCCAAACCATCTTCCAGAATGGAAGAGACCCTAAAAGCATGTTCATATCCTTCACACCTTGCAACAATGCTTTGCTGACGCTATCATTTCCCGGCGTCCGGAGGACGTTAAGTACCGCATGTTCACGGACACGTTGGATTCCAGACCGTAAATTGTCCAGCCTCCTTGTCACTCGATCAACGTCCTCCTCTGCACCTTGCAGTGATCGAGAGCTTGCAGCGAGTGCATCATGTGCTTGGAATAATGCCCTCTTCTGCTTGAGATCAAGTGAAAGTGTACCTGAAGTGTTGATGGGGGTCAACACATCTATGATTGCAGCGGTGATGGTGGATATCTGAGAATCAAGACTGTCCCTTTGGTATCTATCGATACTAGACGGAGATGTAGGGTTGGCCTGCAGAGTGGTGACTGCATCCAGAGCACGTCTGGGATCTACGAAAAGAATGGCTCTTGGTCTGCATCCTAGGATAGACAAGGACTGGGACGTAAATTGACGGTGTTCCTCTGAATCTGAGCACGTGGTGAGTATCAAGATAGTGTTCGGTCGATCAAGGAGGTGCCTCGCCCTGTTGGCCAAGTCAGAAAGGGGGGTGACGAGAGGGTTACAAAGCAAGAGGAGAACGTCGTTGCTCAACAAGAGACTGTCTGTCTCAAAGCTGATGACGGACAAGGAGTACAGGTTGGGCAACTCAGTGAGTTGAACGGGGTGTGGAAATTGTTGGAGCCAGTTGGATGGGCTGCACAGACTCCCGGAAAACGCGGCAAGTTTACCATATTCGATGTTAACACAACTTGGAGCGTTCTTCCACCGATTTCGCAATAGATCACTGTAAGTCGGATCGGAAGTGAAAGGATCTTCCAGGAGCGCCGTGACGAGCTCATCTGAGCGGGCCCACTCGTCAAATCCACAAACTAGGATCATGCAGGAAGCAACCAAGAGAGTGAGACTGAATGGAGTTATGCATAGAGCCCACTTACCAGCGATAGTTGCCCTCAAGTTCGAAGGCACCTGATGAGAAGCAGGACTCAATTCGGTGATAGTTCTTTCGAGTACGCTCCCCCAGAATCGTGAGGCATCTTTTGCCATTGTATCTTCCGTATTGGACAGTGTCCGTGGCAGGAGAGCCGTGGTTGATTGGAGTAGTGCGGATATGCGTTTCGGAGAAGACTGGTCTGTCTCAAGTGATGACGGAGACCTTCTGCTAGTGAAATTAGAAAAGTATCTGGTATGAACCACTGCTGTGCATGGAGATGGATTAGTTCGACGATGTACAGAGCGGAAATGCGTGGTTCTTGCGAATGTGGTGGTCGAAGAGAGCGAGAAAGCAGAAGAACCGATGTTAATACCAGTATGAGCAGAGCCGGCTGATTTTTGGAGGATGAGACATGTTTTCATCGAGCCCAGCGACGGACACACTTGCTGCGAGGTGCGTTAATACTTGAGGCAGCTACTGTACAAGGCACTACCGCGTCCAAGTACACTCGCACGTGACGTACGCGAGACTGGTCCACTAGCTACTGACACAGGAGTAGTATGAAAACAAAAGACCATCTCATAGCTTCCGCTTCTTGTTACTTGTACTGAAAGTCGTTTGTTTTGGCCCGGGTTTCGTGGGACTGCTTGCCTCAACTTGTGCTTGCAGGATGGCACCTTTGCTCAAGCAGAAGTCAATATGAGCGTTGAGACCCTGGTTGTCTGTTTGCAGTTCCTTGCAACAAATGGGACATGTATGTTCTTCTGCAGACCTCCGTTCGATCGTAGGACCTGATTCGCTAACTACTCGGGAAGGGCCTTTGGAGCTCGGAGGTTTAGCACGCGAACGAGGTTTCGAACGGGTATCTGACGTCGCACTCGGATCATCAGGACCCTCAACGTCGTCTGCGTCATCGTGGTCATTAAGTTGACTGGATTCGAATTCCTCTTCTTCATAAAAACCTGGCATCGAATCTTCCTCCCCGTGAAGCTCAGGTTGATCTTCTTTGTCTACCTCTAACTTTGGTCTCTTTCGTGGTGATGAGGTGGAAGCCTCAAAGAAACGTTTGATCCCATTCGCAGGCTCTGTGGCATGTAGATCCTTGAGCTTTGTCACTCGCAACCCAATCAACCGTATCGTTAGGGGCAGTTCAGGAAGTAAAAGTTCCTTGCCAATTGCGAAAAGGTCTTCCTTCTTCTGGCTAACCCAACGGTCTAACGATTTCGCCCTAGTAAATACTATTGCAGCGATCTTCAGCGTAAAGATATTTGAAGCAAGAGGAAGGCATAAATTACCTTGATAGGTGTCAAGTTTGTACTTCAGTGTGACAGTTCGTCCTGTCCAACCGCCTGAGGTCATATCTCCTGCAAGTTCATTGGCAACTTCCTCGAGTTTTGAGAGTATCATCTGTTTATCACTCAAAGGGCGGAACGTTCTTTCGGCACCTATACTTTTCCGTTCTTCTCGTTTTCCCGCCTGAACGACATTTGACGCGATCCCGAGGTAAGTTCTAAGCAAGAATCTCAACCCGAACTGCTTATCCATCAAGTACAAAGTTGCTCTGTGGGTGAAGATATCACCACAAGTTTGAAAACGTCAGTATAATGAGTATCGATGAGACACAATATAACCTCTCCAAGAAACGCACTTTGATACCAATGGCATCAAGCAGTCTCTCATGCACTCTACCAACCCCTGGCACCTTGCGTATGGATAAATCACGCATGAACTCTTTGATAGAGTCTCGATCAAACGACAGATGGAACTGCCCGTTGGGTTTATTCTACGAGTCGCTAAGCTCGAAGTCGTGCGCAATCTAGCTTCAAGCAACCTCACCTTGTCAGAAGAAATCTATCCAGTGTCCCAGTGATCAGCGATCGATGATTCACAAACCACGAGCATAACAATTGACCTTGGCTAGCATCTTGTTGGGCGCGATTCCAGCGCTCACCGTAAGCCCCGTCTCTCTGTGAACAACACTGCGCATCTCTTGGACACACGAATCCACGTCGATGTCATGATCTTTGCAGAACTGAGTTATATTCAAGTATCCCTCGTCGCAGCCAGCAGCGGACATGTCCGGGTCATACCTTCTGAAGATTTGCATACAGCGTTCTGACATTTCGGAGTAACGTTGGAAATTTATTTTAACGACAATGAGCTCTGGGCAGAGCTTCCGTGCGACGAACTCTGCCATTCCCGATCGAACGCCGTACTTGCGAGCTTCATAAGAGGCCGTCGAAAGTACGCCACCTCCAACACCAAATGGTTTTCCCTCAAGAGAGGGATTGTGGAGGAGCTCTACACTGGCATAGAAAGCATCCATGTCAACGTGCACTATTGTCTGACTGAGATCGCGTTCTTCCTCGAGTTCTTCGATCTGCAACGGATGGATTCAATGACACAGCGCGCACTCCACCCTCACCTAGCTTACAAAATGGTCAACCTGCCTCTCAATGGCGCCTAAAACCGGTATTGGGATATGGAGTCTATGATGTGCTCCAGAATATCACGCACGGAGATCCACTCCTTGTAGTACCTCTTCGCGCTGCTTGAGGATCTTGGTTATTTTCTCAGATAACTCCTTGTCCTTTCTCTTCTCGTTCTGGCGTCGACGAAAGGCTTCATCAACTTAATTAGCACAGTTATACATAGGGTTGCTCGCCTCGTAGAATTTGGAGCCTTTCGATACTTCGGCGATAATGCGATTAATTTCATTCTGATCCTTAGACAACCCAGCCTTAGTGGACGAGGGACCTGCAAGGCGTTGGAGGAGACTAGCGGATTCTTGTGAGGGCTCAGGGGGCAATTGTTGAGACTCAGACTTCATTCGTGCAGCCTGACAAGAGCTTGTCGCTCAGCACAACAAACTTCAGAGGAGTCGCAATGGGTTGAAGTTGATGAGCGGAAAGAAAGGGGATATTTGGCCTCACTTACGATTCCAACTTTCCAGTCATCAAAATTTGTATATACAGCTGTACGTATGTACACAGGTAGCCTACCGAGCTTCTGAAACTCCCACGGCGTGATCCCCTTCAGCCACAGTTACATTGCTTGCAAGGCAAAGGGTAAGGCCTAGTAGGATTTAGCAATATAGTCATGCTTATAACTTTAACCCATAAATACGAGCACCATACTCCACGGAAGGGACCATACCTGTTTAACCGGCATAGACGTTCGATCTAGTCTAGCTATTGAATCGAATGCCTCAGCACAGATTTGTTGTCAGCATCTATTACTGAGCATCTGAGAAGTTCAGAATGGCGAGCGCGGTGTCCCATTCCTGCGAGCCATACTCAACCTGAGGTGGTCGTGGAACGAGGAGTTCCGAATGACAAGGTTGAATTGGCGTAGAACTTTGTTCCAGAATGCCCAATGAAGTGTACGACGTCGATACGAATAATTTCAAGAAGCCGGAGTCAAGGTGTGGAGGAACGTGGGACCTCGACAACTCGATCTCCAGGATCCCGTGCTTCGGTAAAGTCGGAAGTGGTGAAGTTGGTCGCGGGTGGTAAAGGAGGTGAATATCAACGCCATTTGAATCCATGTATGCCAGATATGGCCAGAGATCTACGTCGGAATGATTTCGGAGGATGACCGTGTATGCATTACCTGGCTTATGTTTAATTTCGGCCCTGCCATCCAGTAGAAGGTTCTTCCCGACTCGTGCTCGGGTTTGAGGATCAACAGCATACAGTTCCATTCGAAGTTGGTCTCGGAAGGGATTTTCGGGGTTTGTGCGCCGGAGATGCATATGATAGCGCGCAGCTTCATTCAGGATGAAAGCCGATCGTTCTTTATCTTTTTTCTCTATTTTTAGGACTGGACGGCGAGGGGGTGCTTGTTGGTTAAGGGTTTGCACGCGAACGTCACGAGAGTGCACCCCAACGGATATATCAGCCATAGTAGAGTGTTCTACCTCGACAATGTTGAAACCCTCTTTGATGACAGGTATGCCATCGAGTTCGCTGGGGCCGAGACTTGGACAACAGAAGAGGTGACGGAAAATAGAAGAACAGGTTTTCTTCATATGAACTCGGAAGGGAGTGCGCGTGTTCCAGCGCGTAATGCGTGCCCAGTTCCCGCGACTGCCACGTTTACTGCCACTCTTCCGTCTAGCGAGAGACCAGGTAGGGTGCACTTCGTAAACTCTGAAGCTATCAAGCGAGGGGTTCAGCGAGCCCTGGCGATTATGAGAGTGGAGGCTAAACTCCGTCCCCTCTACAACTCCGTGGATCGCACCCATAGCCAGGCGAAGGCCGTCTATGCCCGCTTCTACAGGGACAAGGTCCGTATCAGGGACGAAGGGAACGCCGTCGAAAAGAATGCGATCTTTGTGTCGGCCTAAACAGACTGGGTGCTGGGGTATATGGCCCGCAGGGCTAAGACGCTCCGACAATTCGGAGTACTTCAGCTGGTGGAGAGGGGCCGCCTTCTTCACCGTCAGGAATTCCTGAGTGAACCTGCCTCCTTCTTTCCATTCTGTGGCCAACTCGCCAGGTTTGCAAGCTGCTAAAAGTGTGTGGGAAGAACTGTCTTCTTGGTAAAATCCCTGCTCTCCGTTGAACTTCTTGCCAATTGCACCCCTCCACAGACCTGTGAACAGATCCTCCTTGCGGGCTTTCTCTGTAGGAGTGCAGCGGACACCACGTCGATCATGACCGTTCCCAGCGAGCTGCGGTGAAGAAAACGAGCAGTCCAGGATGAGAGTGATGTTGTTTCCCTTTACAGCACTGAGCTCGTTGAGCATCGCACATAGGGAGCGATCGGAAATGCCTGCAACCCGCCCCCCGGGTCCTTTAGTGTCATGGTCGTAAGGGCAGAGCACCTGGACGTAGCGTGGTTTCCCCTCGCACCAATCTCGAGGTGCTGACATGCTGCTGCCATGACCAGCGAAATAGATCAGGAGGGCGTCATCTTGAGAAATCATGGGATTGTTGACTAAGTGACTCATGAAGGTGTCTTCTATACGATGTTTAGTGGCATGCTTGTTTATTAAGAGGGAAATATTAGAGGTTGGGACGTGAAGATCGTTGAGCAGCCACTGTTTCATGCGCCGTGCGTCGTCTGCACAGGCTTCGAGGTTCCAAATGCGACCAGACTTGTAGTCGTCGATGCCAATGAGAAGCGCGAAGAGACGAGTGGCCATCTGGAGTCTATTTGATGGGGGAACGATCTGACTTTTGGTCGAGAGGAATGGGACTCTGACTTCTTATGTATCTGTGTTCATAGCCATAGGAAGAGCGAGTCAAAATATATTCATGCATGCATGATCAACGCCACATTGGTGTGTACTCTCCAGTGTTCGGAGATGCAAGGAATGCCATCATGCGCAGCGACGGAGTGGCAGAGGACACATGCTGTCATCTGTCGTTATGATGAGGGCTAGTCCATCTCAAAGCTCGAGCCAAATCTGCCCAGAGGTAACGCCAGACTCGGAGGGAAGAGAATGCACATACTAAAAGAAAGCGAGGTCAGCGAATGGGGAAGGGTGTGGATCGGGAGAGGATGGTAATTAATGAGGGTTGGCTGCGCTAGGCGCAAGATGTAATCAGCATCTACAACAAAGAAGCTCATGAAGAATCGCGTGCTTGCTGTAAGTCAGTTGGACACGCTGCGCGTTTTGTACACGAGTTGTACATTGGCATCAATGAAAGAGAGGACGGAGACGGCAGCGTGACTTGATTGACGACCCTCGAGCTGGAAAATGGGATATGGTTCAAATGTTGTGACTGAAGACAAGCTCGCCAGTATTTTTCAACGTTAAACTTGATGTATTGATGCTGCCGCACCGGGTCTGAATTGCAGCGTTATGGCCAGCGGTGCCAACAGGGGCGTTCAAGAAAGGAATCACGTGCGAAATGATACCCTGGTGCTAGTAGTTCGTACTACTACTGTAACGTTGAACTACTACCAGATCGATCTGATTTCCAAAGACATAGGCCCTCAATGAACTACGTCTGCCAGCAGTGCAAGGAACCTCTGCAGCTTGACGCGTCTCTCATAGACCTTTCACCATCCCAGTATGACATGCTCGCAGCACCCTTACCACAAGCAAAACCCCCCACACGTGTCAGGTACATGTCAGAGGTCGAGCAATTGGCGCTTCTCCCCTCTTCTCTTACCTCCAAAGCTGCATGGCAACATGCAAAGCATCCTGACAGCGCTGGAGAGTCTCTACCCCTTTCTTCTCGCGCTCAAGGGAAGCAACCCCAGCGTAACTATCCCGCTCCAAATGAATCCTTTGTACTTCTGCAGGATAGTGTGATACGCAACATACCATCTCCGTTGCCTTCAAATGCGACTTCCGCTCAGGCAGCCTTTCCTTCTCGCAACGTTCTCTCAAAAGGTCTACAACCACCATCATCACCTTCACGGGTTGAACTTGAACAACCAAACCCGACACCCATATCACATCATTTGCGTTCTACCGTGCGGCTCTTTAATCTATTGTCTACTCGTACCGACATCGATCATCCACTTTGTGCAGAGTGCACGCAGATTCTTCTTTCTTCCCTACAAAGACAATTGGACGAAATCAAAAAGGAGCGTGACGGATACCTTGCTTTTGAAAAAGAAGTGAAGAAGGAGAAGGAACGTGAAACCCAAGACATAAATAGAGAAGATGCAGACAGGAAAATCGAGAAGTTAAAGATTGAAGAGCGTGCTGCGATCGAGCAATTGAGGTTAGCAGAACGAGAGTGCGAGCAACTGGATGAGGAATTACAAGCGTTGGAGTTGGAGGAAAGAGCATTGGAAGAAGAGGAAACGGAATTTTGGCGTACACACAACGAACGTCAATTAGCAACCGCCCACCAAGCGGCTCTCCTTTCTTCCTTGAGAGCCGCGTATGCCGCGGATTACGCCGCTTACGAGAAGCTTGAGCGTACCAATGTCTACAACGATGCATTTTGTATCGGTCACGATGGAGTTTTTGGTACCATCAACGGTCTACGTCTGGGACGTGTCCCAGGGGTTCCAGTACGTACATCCGCCACCGTACTTCACGGCTAATGTCATGTCATGTTGTATAGGTGGAATGGCCCGAGATCAATGCAGCATGGGGACAGACATTGTTACTACTGTATACGATCGCGCGGAAGCTCGATTTTACATTTGACAACTACCGTTTGATTCCAATGGGTTCATTTTCACGCATTGAACGGACCATTGGTGACAAGGCAACCTATGAACTATATGGTTCTGGAGATCTTCACTTTGGTCGGTTACTTCACAATCGTCGCTTCGATTTCGCCATGGTCGCCTTCTTGGAGTGCCTGAAACAACTTATGGACTATGTCAAATCTCAGGATCCTGGGGTGGACTTCCCGCACCAGGTGGTCAAGGACAAGATAGGCGAGGCATCTGTGAAGTTACAGTTCAGTCAAGAAGAGGCGTGGACGCGTGCTCTGAGACACGTTCTTTTGGCACTGAAGATAGTACTTAAATGGACTACGAACGGGGGGAATGGCTGAGGTTGAGCTGGAGACCTTTAGCTTTAGCACACCGTTAGATGACCAGAAGACAAGCCCGAAAAGGATGGCACAGGAAATGACGAGCTATAGATTGAGAATTGCGTGATGTGCATAGCCGTGGGCGTAGCGTCTTTGGTTCCGAAGTGCATGACAGAGATCCTACCAAGAGGACGTACTAAACGCACTACTACTGTAGTACTAGTACTCGTTGCTGTAAAGGTCGTTACGGGCAGTCTGACAAATATTCAAGGTCGGACCGACGGAAGATTTGTTGTTAACGCGTGAGTAAGTGAGGCCTGCCATCTGACAGCAAATCCGGTTACTACAAGGATATCATCTCCCCTCTTAAGGTCCAACTTGCTTCCCTATCGTCTCCGCAACGTTCTCCCGCTGGCCCGAGCGTATCCCTCAAATCCTCCGAGTTGCGCAATCTCCTTCTCATCTCAGATCATGGGTCTCTTATATCTCGGCACGCCGCTCTCTTGGGAGGAGGCAAAGAAATACGCCGATCACGTCAGAGAGCACGGTATCACGCAATTCCTTCACATCTGGGACAAAGTCAAGGACAGACAAGGAGATGAGTTGCTATGGGGTGATGAGATCGAATACATGGTCGTCGTCTTTGATGACGAGACAAAAAATGCCAAACTCTCTCTTCGTCAGACCGAGATCCTCGCCAAGCTTAGCAAAATTGTCAGCGAACTTGAGGATGATACCCCAGACTTTATTTCAATTCCTACATTCCATCCCGAATATGGGAGATACATGTTGGAATCAACTCCGGGTTCCCCATACACGGGCTCAATACAGGATCTGTTATCCGTAGAATCTAACATGCTCTATAGGCAAGTTCTTTGCGTCTAGTTTGCGTCCTTTACTACTAACATATTGGAAACAGACGCCTGCTCGCTAGGAGATACCTGAAAGCAAACGAAGTACCTATCACAGTCACCTCCTTCCCTCGTCTGGGTGCCCCCGGCATCTTTACTGAGCCCTATTTTAGTCCTGAGGATGCCAAGTCTAGCCACAGCCTCTTCTTACCAGAAGAGATCACTAACCCACATGCGCGTTTCCCCACCCTCACTGCCAACATTAGAAGCAGGAGAGGATCCAAAGTTGCCATCAATCTCCCTATTTTCGTTGATGAGAAAACGTCAAGGCCGTTCGTCGATCCTACTATACCGTGGCAGCGTTCCATATACCCGGAAGATCCTGGTGAGGCCTTTTTGTAGGCGGAAACGGCTCAAAACAACTCATGCACGTTGCGTCGCTGCTCAGAGGCGAAGAATGGCGCAGCTTTAATAGATCATATATATATGGACGCGATGGGCTTTGGCATGGGGTGCTGCTGTTTGCAACTCACGTTCCAAAGCTGCAATGTCGATGAGGCGAGGCGCACGTATGATGCACTCATCCCACTAGGTCCTATCATGCTCGCCTTGACGGCGGCGAGCCCTATCTGGCGTGGTTACCTCTCTGATGTTGACTGCCGTTGGAATGTTATCGCAGGCAGCGTGGATGACCGCACCGCGGAGGAACGCGGAGTAGCGCCACTGAAGGAGAACAAACGTATAATCCCAAAATCACGCTATGACAGCGTAGACTTGTACCTCTCCACTGAATGGAACAATAGACCTGGCTACAACGATACGGATGTACCATATGATCAAGAAATTTATGACCGTCTCGTCAGTCACGGGATAGATGAACTGCTTTCGAAACACATGGCACACATATTTGTTCGCGATCCCCTTGTGATCTTCTCGGAAACTATTGACCAGGACGACAAAACTAGCAACGATCACTTCGAGAACCTTCAATCTACGAACTGGCAAACTCTGCGCTTTAAACCTCCTCCACCTCAATCTCCTATAGGGTGGCGTGTAGAGTTCCGCAGTATGGAGGTTCAGCTGACGGACTTTGAGAACGCCGCATTTGCCGTTTTCATCGTGCTTCTTTCTAGAGCCATCCTAGCATTTAATTTGAATTTTTACATCCCTATTTCCAAGGTCGACGAGAATATGGCTAGAGCTCAAAAACGAGACGCCGCACGCACGGGCAAATTTTACTTCCGCAAGCATCTCTTGCCACCAGGCCATGCATCTCCCACAATGAGTACTCCATCCTCATCTGGGTCCTGTTCCCCTGCCGAGTGGCAGGATGGTATGCCGCCGAAGGAACGAAAACTGCGCAATTGTTTCCCCCGTTTACCTGCACCCTCTGTACTTGCAGACACTCCTGTAGAAGACGAGTACGAAGAAATGACAATGGAGGATATTTTCTGTGGCAAGGGAACAAAGTTTCCTGGACTACTTGCCCTGGTTGACGCCTACCTTGAAACTCTTGACATGGAATTATCCGAGAAACAACAGATCAATCGGTACCTCGAACTAGTGCGAAGACGTGCAAATGGGTCGCTGCAAACGACTGCAAGGTGGATGCGAGAATTTGTTCGATCACACCCATTGTACAAATTTGACTCGGTGGTGAGCCAGGAGATTAATTATGACCTCATGGTTAGGGTCGACGAGATGTGAGTGTCCTTCCACGTCTGAGAGGGCAAGGGAGTGTTGATGCGCATCGCCTTTAGTGAGAGAGGCGTTTTGCGTGTGCCAGAGCTCCTACCCGAAGACTACGTCCGAACCCTTGTCAATAATCTGAATGAGTCCAAATTCGAACCTTGAACAGCATAGAGCTACGATGAGGTATTTATTTCTCTCTGTTGGCTCTGCGG
This sequence comes from Chalciporus sphaerocephalus, assembly GCA_038094055.1. Classification (NCBI taxonomy): domain Eukaryota; kingdom Fungi; phylum Basidiomycota; class Agaricomycetes; order Boletales; family Boletaceae; genus Chalciporus; species Chalciporus sphaerocephalus. The sequence goes on from JBBPTH010000013.1 coordinate 257,417, forward strand.
TCTATGTATTGGCATCAGTATTATTATCGTTAAACATGCTATCTAGGCAATGCCGCATTACATAAACACATGTAGAAAACTATTTGATTGCTCAAAGCTCTCGAGAAGAGGCATGGGTGCATCCACTGAGCAAGGACTCGAACGTATTTTAATTTCTGCATGAGTTAGAAGGTGTATTGGTCACGTGATAGATGACCGGCTTCGTCCGAGTCTTCAAGCTTTATTGCTCGTCCATCTGTGTTTGTGTCAAACCAAACGCGAGAAATTCGACATGTCTGCGCTGCGTCTGCTTTCGGCTGCTTCTAGACGTGCACCGTCTGCACTCACCCTACATCGACGAGGTTATGCTGAGGTTGCCGACAAAATCAAACTTTCTCTTGTCCTCCCTCACCAGGTCCGCGTCCCAGTACTGTTACCAGTCCATTTCTGACAACATGTTCCCCAGGCAATTTACACATCCACAGATGTCGTCCAGGTCAACATTGCAGCGGCTTCCGGTGATATGGGCATCCTCGCTAACCATGTTCCTTCTATCGAGCGTCTTCGCGCCGGTGTCGTGGAGGTGATCGAATCTGGAAACACTTCAAAAAAATGGTTTGTTTCTGGTGGCTTTGCCAACGTCCACCCTGGCAATAAGCTTACCATCAATGTTGTTGAGGCTGCTCCGCTCGAAGCCTTCTCTCCTGAGGTTGTTCGCTCCAATCTCCAAGAAGCGCTCCGGGTCGCTGCTGGTAACGGGTCGGAGGAGGACAAGTTAGAAGCACGGATAGAGGCAGACGTTTATGAGGCTCTCCAGCACGCTTTAGGGTCGAACTGAATGTAATCTCACTCGTTGTCACAACTTAGAGCTCGCTTTTTGGCCTCTTTCCAACCTACTTGCAGGATGTATATGTATCTACAACCGAGAGCTCAATCACGGATTTATGCCGTGATGAAGGTCCAAATGAAGTGTCTTACAAACCCTAGTAAGACTCTTTGCTGTTGCATTAGTCCTTCCTTTTCTTTGCCACACGCTGGCTGTTCATAAAATCTAGTTCGTCGTACGCCGGGTTCGCACTCACCGAGTCCAGCTTTCCTGGATTGCCATGAAGCTTCCCAACAGCGTCGACGATCCGTCGCTCTGCCATGACGAAGCACTATCCGATTACATCGCGATGGCGAAAGAGGTTAACTCTCGCTCCGAAGAAAAAAGGGTGATCGCTGCCTTTGTGAGCGCTGCGCGAGGAAATCCCGAAATAGTGGCTGCGGCCAGAAGATGGGCATACCTGTTGTTCCAAGACATCTTAACCAGTGAACACGCTCTCGAAGCTACCGACGGAGGTGAAAAGCTTTACGAGGCCTTCTTTCAGTATCAGAGGAGGCTGCACCGAGGACTACGAACGGGGAATATGAAGGAGGCCGACAAGTATCTAGCTCACGTCGTCAGAAATGGCCTTGCCGCTCTCGGGCTCACCTACCAGCGTGTAGTTGCGGTTCCCCAACGTGTTCGACGGAAAGACAGAAAACGTCGAAAACGTCAAGATTCGGGGCAATTGAAGACTTTGCAAGCAGCTCAATTTTGCGGGGTCGCATCCGCAGTGGAATCCACTGGTGCAGGTATATCCTTATATTTGTGCTAGGGATCATGTACTGATTTTATCCCAACCACCCCAACAGGTGACATACAGATGATTGAAGGAGATACTCGGCCTAAATTAGGCAACCTTGACATTCCTGTCATTCGTCCTGAGACCGATGGAAATCCAGGAGTCTTATGGAAGGACGGAAAGCATGTCAAACATCCTGGCTCTGGAAAGAATAATAAACGCAAGACCAGCTCTCAGGAGCCTTCTGTCATCTCACCTCCTGACGTGTCTGAGGACGATGCATCGCCGCCCGGTGTGCCATTCCCTCCTCTAGAAGACGCATCCACATCCCATCCATCGAAGCTGGTGACGTCCGAGTCTCCAAGATTGTTCGACCTTCCCGAAGCTGAAAACCAGTCGAAGGCGAATGACTTTGCTCATCCATCTGGCAGGGACAAACAATCTTGTGAAGATACTGGCATGCGCGAGCTTAAATATTTCGACAGCGTTGTTACATCTCGTACTCTTCGGGGTAGACGTGTCGCTCTACCTGCCCGAGCGCCTGCTGGTCCTAGGCGCGAGATTAAGAGATCCAGCATTGTCGTCACTCGCAAAACGCGAACAGGTTCACGTAACAGAGGCCCACGTCAGCCCATCTTGGGTACTAAAGTTCTTCAATTTCGTGCTACCAAACGGATTCGTCAAGGATCGGTGTCATCTTTCTCTGCAGACCTTCGAGGCTACCAAGAAGGATCCGAGCTTATACCCGACATCCACAGAAGTGCTTCCACTCAATCATGCAATACCATTCGCTCCCCGTTTACCATTGCGAACGCAGAAAGGGCACGGAAATTGCGGAGGAAGCGCACTCGGGTCGAATTTGAAGCTGAATTCGCGATCTTCAATGCTGACGTTTCGGACGACACCCGACATGAACCTGTTGGCATTGACGCGAGGGAAATACGACCTCTCCCGCAGAAACTATGCACCGAACGTTCATTGCGAGCTGTGAACGCGTATATGACCAGTCTTGAGATTACCAACAAAGCTCAATCTTTAGAGGACGCGGGGCGACTCTTGCGAGACTCGGCGACCAATGCCCTAGCAGTATTGCAAGCGACAGAAGTAGGTCCCGACGAACCAGATTGGGCTGAAGTGAATGAACTCGACGTCGATTGCGATGGTCTCGGTGGTACCGATCAGGACGAAGATAACGATGCGCCGATCACTGCGCCTGGCCTTTCGCTCTCAGGCGTAAAGTCCAAGCCTCCTGTTCCAGCCCCGCCCCCCATTTGGGCTCAGACCCGTCAAGAAGTTTGTGAGTCCTTCGAGCATTTCCGAAGTTACCATGGTGGGGTATACTCCAAGAATGATATCGTCAAGGGCTACCTCCTGGGAGCGTTCTCGGCAAGGTGCGATTTTTTATAAACGTTGTTGCTCGATGTTCTTAAGATTATTGTAGTCGAGACATATTCCACCACGGAGGGAGATTAATCATCTCGCACGGGTTGGTTAGACTTATACGATATCCTACAGCGTCACTTACTCCTTTGACAGAGGTGGCAAATCTGAATCAACTTGCGATGCTCGCATGGGACCAAGGAAGTACATAATGGATCAAGATCAGGAGGCAACGGACAGATCAGTCCGCGCATTGTTGAAGACCCACAAAGAGAAAAGAGCTCTCACACTCCTCGCCGATGATAAGTATGCACTCTTCCCTTATGATCTCGCCGGGTCCAATTATACCTACGTCGTCCTTGGTTTATATTGGGTCTCTCATGCCTGGGCTGAGTGTCAACCTACCCGCGATGGATCGAGGCGTGTAGTCCGCTGGAAATTTGCGTTCCAATGGTGTGAGGGTCAAGGCGACCCGTGGTGGATCCCACGGCCCGCGATCGAGGAAGCAATCGATGACCCTCTGCACCACAAATCCGATTCAGACACTCGCTCGTCTCTTACAACGGACCCGTCACGATCTCTAGAAACTTCAAGCCACGTGTGTGAGGAGTGTCAAGCAGAAAGTCCAATAGTTTATCGCCAAGGTTGGATGTGCTTGAATCCTCGTTGCAAGGTATTCTGGAGTATCAATGGCGATGATCCACAAGAACTGGATTACGCCGAGGGATTTCTCGAATTAGCAATCCATAGGTTTAGAAACTTGCCCGACATAAGGCCGACTAAGGGGATTGAAACATCAGATGGGGTTACGACTACGTACCTCTGTAGCAAAGGTTGGCACTGCACGAACTGCGGTCGTCTCTCTTGCAGGCGGGTTCCATTTATATTAAACATGGTCGGCTTGTCTGATGAAAATATAGGTATAAATGGGAGCGTTGGGAATGCTCTAATTGTCAAGTGAGCTTAGCTATACCCCCTCTGGATTATCCACAAACGGATTGCAATTCAGGCTCAGCGTGCAGTGAAGGGAAGGCTGCGGTCTCCTAAAGAATTTTGGCATCAGCGTCCCTCACGTGCTTTCTTACACTCGCTAGTAGACAAAGATTCAGGAATTATCGCCTGTCGTCTTGAGCCAGTGGACCTAGGATCACCCAAGGGGTTTACCAATTGCCTCAGTTTTATATTTCCTCACGGCAGGCAAGTATTTTTGGTTTATCGACATGGTTCTTAGACGCACAAGATTACTGATCTCGTGGCCGACCAGAGGTAAAATACACCTCATTCTTGGCACGCCTCTGGCGAACGGGGATGCAGATGACATTTTTCGAATGTACCAAGAGCAAGCCTCTACCGGAGAGCTTAAGCTTCGTCGCTACCCACTGCGAAATGTAAGATTCTACCCCTTATTCGCGACCCTGTTCACTAACATTGGATCTAGCACCGAGGTATTTCGACTTTGCCGGTTATGCTGACACATATTCATGGACTCTGCAGCACGAGGTGCACTACTCACCAACTACTTCTCTCAAAATTGTAAGCCCATACCTTTGTGCATAAGTGAGTGATGGTACTCTGACGTCCATGTTAGCTGGTGAGCCATATCAGTATGTTGGAGGTACAGGGAATACAGTCCCTTTCCACGAAGCGCCTGACTGCGTCCGGCGTTCCTTGACATTGATCAAAGAAAGGGCCGGCCTTGCTCTGCACACTGACATCCCATTCAATGAGGTGCTGAGTGCGGCATATATGGAACGACAAAAGATGTCTTTCCACAGTGACAGCGAAAAGGGACTTGGACCGAGTATAGCCTCCCTTTCTCTCGGATCGGCAGCCTTGATGCATTTCCGCCTACACGCGAACGTAGATGATGTGGAACGTTCGCGTTCCTACGCGTTGACGCTGGTTCTCCGCCACGTAAGTGATCAAACATGCATGATGGTTTCCATCCGGTGATGCGTTATGGTTGTTCCGCAGGGAGACGTTTTAATTATGGAAGGTGATGGAGTGCAGAAGTATTATGAGCAAGCTTTTTGACTGGGTGGACATTCTCTTTGCTGATTTGTAAACAGGCACACAGTTATTCCTATGAATTTCCGTATCGCTGCAACTGCGCGTTGCATTGGATCTACTTGACGAATATTGAGAAATTTATTCGTGTTATACTCTTTCTTTCAAATATCGGAAAGAAGAAGTAACGTAGAACCGGAGGACACCATAGCACAACATATTCGTTGTAATACACCCTTGCTGTCCATACCTTGACAGAAGTACGATGGGCGGTGGGTGCACAGCCACCTATTACCTCGTGTCCTACACTGGACTCGACACCAGTCTCTGCACCATCAGTTTTAAGTCGAGGATGGAAGACAACGATCGCGCATCAACAAGCCAAATTTACTTACACTCATCTCATCTCGTTCCCCATCTTGTTCGTTCATTGAGCAAAGCACAGCCAACGACTCAGCAGACGACCGTAGCGGACGGTCTCAACAAGCCCACTTCCTCACCAACGCATTGGATCTCCAAACAGAAGACGGCGGCAGTCGGACACTTCGCGAGGCTTAAACACAGTGCCAAGGGTCAATCACTCCCGTCTCCTACGGAAAAGGGGGATAGTGGTACCGAGGCTACTGAACCCACATCAGGCTCATCACCAGCCATCCCTCCAGGTCTAGTACCCTCAACGTCGCTCGCAGATTGCAGAGACGGAGATGTCCGAGAGAACGACTGCATGGCGACTCCAGAGTCTCCAGAGTCTCCTACTCCACATACTCTCGCTAAGAGACTTCAAGATATGCTCTACAATATTCCTGTATTCTCATCTCCGTTTAGTTCAAGTGCTTCTCTACCGAGTGCTGCTCCACCTCTCCCTCTAGAAACGGAAGTTCAGACTACTCCAACCGTTGCACGCGATTCGAACCTCTTCGGTTTCTTGCCTTCTCCAAGTCTTTCTAGCAGTCCCCTTGAGCACAGCTGGGAATCAGTCAGATCTGCTCTAGACCACATGCGATCACCGTTTTCCAAGGCTTCAGAGGTGCGATCGAACCCCGAACCCTGCCAGGATGTTGTCTTGGATTGTATTGACGACAACAACTCTATCATGATGTATGGCCCTTTGGAGCCAGACGAGTCTTCGGAAGTGGAGATCGCTCACTCAGAAATCGTATCCATAAATGGGGATGGGGAAGAAATACGTACCCCCCAGCCATCCTACACTCCCTTACCTTCGGAAAATTTCGACGAAAATGCGTGGGCGGGGTATAGTAGCCCTAGAGGATTGTTCACACCCCGTTTGGGGAACATTCCACTCCCCCAAACTTCCATCGATCAGGTCCTGATGGGTGACAATGGATGGGGAGGACTGGGAACTCGGTCAAGCTTTTCTCCTGTAGGCTCTCCAGTGCACTCTCCTGTAGGCTCTCCAGTGCACTCTCCTGCAGCGTGGTCTTCTCCAGGACTACCTCCCCCAGGGTTGCCTTCTCCGGGGTTACGGTCCTCAACGCCGGGTTCTCCAGAGTTCCCTTCTGCAGACAAGCCGCCTGTTCAGGAGTATCGTGTTTGGTTACCTTCGCTCACGAAGATCTCTGTACAGACGATGTGGTGGGGATTTCGAATATACCTCCCTCCTCCAGTACTGGACATCCTCAATAACAAGCAACTGGAAGCGGCAAAGCGTGCCGCATTAATCACAACCGCACTGCAATGGCTTATGGATCATTTGCCAGTCTCGTTACTTCCACCGCAAGTGCGTCCAGGTGTGATTATTCTCCGACATCTGGTTCCCTATGTGGGCTATATGGGCGGGTTTGTCGCATGGAGCTGGTCTGCGATCAGGAGTTTTGATAAAGGTTATGGTGTTGTTCTGACTGCGACATGGTTGCTTCCGATTGCCTTGATACCTGGTACATGGGAGGCGGATGAATTCCCAACGTTGCATACAGACCCCCAGCCATTATCATCGACCATGCCAACCTTATGACTTGTATCGGAATGCCCGAAATTCACGGATGTTTACTGCCTAAAGATGACCTTGTTGTACTATGCCATGACCCACAGGACTAGAAATCGATTTACTTTGCGACCTATGACGCAGCCTCCCATGACGTCACATTAGCAATTGGTGAACGGAGTATAAAAGTCGAGTCCATCCTCGACATCGACATCTTTTCGTCTTTCTTCCGTCCACAATGGTTGTCACTGCTGAAGAACGAGCTCATCTTGATCCCTATTCTCACATCGCAGAGAACAGAGACGTTCCACTCGTGCAGAAGATCTCAGATCTGCATGCAGTGGTGAAAGCCGCCGGGACGGGGATGCTTGTCACCCGCGATCAAAGTGGGAATCTTCATGGACGCGCGATGACACCTGCGAACAAGTTTGACGATTCGCAAATCAGTCTGATTTTCCTTGCCAATAACGCTTCTGCGAAGTGCGAGGAAATCGAGAACGACTCCCATGTAAACGTCTCTTTTTTGAACCCTTCGTCGACCCAGTGGGCATCTTTTTCTGGGAGAGCTAGAGTGACTCAAGACAAAGACCTCATTCATAAGCATTGGTCGAGTTTGTGAGTGACTTAGTGTCCATGCGCTCAGACAGCATGCCGATGAGTCTGACCGTCTTTGCCAGCATCACCGGATACATCGGCAACCTCAGTGATGGCGTGCACCAAGGCGATGAAGAAGATCCTCGCGTGTCAGTCATAGAGATCATTCCCGAGGAAATCAAGTATTGGACGACCAAACAGTCGGGTATCTCTCGCACAATGCAAGTCGCCGTTGGCGCCGCTATGGGTAAAGCTACGGCCCCGGGCGAATTGCGAACTATCAAAAAGGAAGAGATCCAGCTGGCTCAAAGTCTCCCCACCAAAGGCGGGTAAAAGGGTGTGTGTGTATGGCGCAGTTTGGTTTGGTTGGTGGTCCCAGTTCCCACATATGTTAACTGAGGTGGTATGGACACAGTCGATGACAAGGGAATGATAATACAGATTGTCTATTTTGTGTGCCCGCTTCCCCTGCGATCCATTTGTGGTTTTGAAAGCCTATTAGACGACATCGCATCCTCATTCTGATGCATCGCTTCTGCATATAACAACTTGTAACGAACGAGTTCTTCTTCCATCTCCTCGTTGCGTAGCCGAGCCATCACGAGTTTATTCTAGGTGTTCACTGTAGACCGAAGCGAAAGCAGGACAGACACGACTTACCAACACTTCCACATGCTCTGTGTTCAGCTGAGCAAGACTCGCATCCAGCTCCTTGCTGAAGACTTCATTAGACCACGAACCAATCGTCAAGTTCAAGACCACTCACACCCTCGCAGCAAGGGTACGGTTGTTGTTCCTGAGGGTGTCCATTTCAACCGCGTGTGCCTCGCGCGCCCTGACGAGGTCAGCATACTCGTGAGCGTAAGCATCCAGCATGAAGGGCGTGATTTTCAAAGAAACGGCATCCTGTACGAATGCATCGACATTATATTTGATCTGGCGACCAGTTGCTTCTTCCACTTCTTCTGAAGAATCCACTTTGTACCGCTCAAACACCCTGGTCTTAAAAAATGATAAAATTTCATCGAACTTGAGTTCAAGTAGTGTATCCTCGTTTTTCTGCAGCAACACAACGCTGAACGCAAAGATTGCCTCGATACCGTTCGCAAGACAATTATCGTATATTCGAAACACAATGTCTAGTGGGAACCTGGAATCTTTTCAAGTTGAAACGAATATATGCATGAATTTCTACGCACCTGTAACTGAACAGGGTGAGGAACCACTGCGAACAGAACATACTTGACTTGATACCCTGTCGTAAGAAATGCACGTGCAACACAGGCAAAAGTTCCTCGACCAATCTATCAAACTACGTGGGTTAGGGTAATTGTATCTCAAACACGCTCATAAGGTACCAGACGCTGTTGAAGCTTCGGCATTTCAGGAAGAAAATGGCCTCGAAGATCATACGTATGCATCAAACGAACTAGGAGGCAAAATGCTTCTTCATCTGGCATATTCAACAACAATACTGCCACAACGAAAGGAAGTCCTTGACAGTAACCGACTTCGGGGTCATAGAGGGAGTACGCTTTCAGGACATTGAATAAGTTTTCCTGGCCAATACCTTGGCCATCAGTGAAAAACTCGTGGTGGGGGAAAGTTCTGCCGGCGTCAGAGCCATTGCGAATAATAGAGAGAGATAGAGAAAGTCTGACCTTCCAAGGTCTCTGGTGATTGCTTTCTCATGAGGGGTAGTCTCTCTTAACAGCCCGAGATAGGTAATTTCAAGCTCTGTGTCTTTGGAAGCTGCCATTAGCTGCCACATCATCCCTCGCAGTGTGTTAGGTATCCCTCTCTCTATTGCCTTGGCAAGCTTTTCAGGGTTGGCGACAGCGAACCCCTGATAATCTAAGAGGTACTGTGAGTATGCGATTGGAGAATAGGAACGGAGTGTACAGACCTGAAATCACAACCCCCCAGAAGTCTTGATGACAATATTTCCAGTCAGTGCATAATTGAGAGTAAATCATGGAAAAACCCTGTGCTCACCCCAATCTATGGCACCTTCCTGACTGTTGGTAGCTTTCTTGCGTCGTTCGTTGTGCAGACGAAGGAATTCTTCGTGTAGTTTCTGTTGCCCATCTACAGCAGAGCGAAGAGCATCCAGATCAGTTTCATCGTGTGCTTTTTGGACGCCAAGACGCGCGAGGATGTTTCCCCCAGATAATTCACCCGTAAAGATGCTTGACACCGATTTCTTGTGGGCAAAGCGTCGGGTGGGGACGGTTGCCTTTGAAGAAGCGGAAGATATAGTCGTCCGTCGTTCCAGCTTGGTGACAATATCATCTATCTCTGATATTATGCTTGCACGCTCGGATAGCGGGACAGTTGAGAAACGGGAATCATCGTCGAGCGTAACATCGTTGTATTCTGGGTCGAGATTCACGTCGCTTGCGGACAATGGCGCCAAGGGAAGGGCTCTAGGGGAGAGAAGCGAGTCCAGCGAGGAGGCAGAATTGACACTGGTCGTTGCCGCCGTTGTCAATGTAGGTTTCTCTACATTTTCAGACATTATTGCTACAAAGAATACGACCGAAAGATGGACATGCAGGCGGGTAACAAGTGTCAGAGGTCGTCGAAGTCGTCCGTTGGTGCTCAAGGTAGTAACCACGTGGAAGTACTAAGGTTACCCAGTAGCATTAGCAGTAACGCGGAAGCGACAGAGTTGTCCGGTGGATAAAACACTAACTAGTTTGCCGGTGAGTATCTAAGACAGGTATAGTAGCTAGTAGTAGTACCACCTCGTCGCCTATCACATAACCTATAGCTTATCGCTCGGTGCCAACAGGATCGATGGCAAGCCCTCGCTTTTTGAAAGTGACCAGCGAGAATGTGCTTCTGCCGTCTGGAAATCCTCAGCCGGCAACTATCACTGTGGATCGGACGTCAGGAAAGATCGTCTCCATCGACCTCCAGTATGTGGGCAGGGATGCAGAGAAATATGCACTCGCCGATACTCTGTTTCTCGACGTCGGTCAGAAGCACGTACTGCCTGGACTCGTAGAGTGAGCTCATCGACCTTTGCCTACTATTCCTCAGTGTTGTAGAATGTGTGTCTGACCGTCCAGATCTAGTGCCCACGTCCACTTGAATGAACCTGGTCGAACAAATTGGGAGGGCTTCTGGACTGGAACAAGGGCTGCAGTATCAGGTGGTATCACAACTGTCGTTGACATGCCACTAAACTCCATACCACCTACAACTACGGTGGAAAATCTCGAGGTCAAGCGCAAGTCTGCTCAAGGCCAGTGTTGGGCTGATGTCGCCTTCTGGGGAGGGGTCATTCCGGGGAACCAAGTGAGCTGACCAGCATCCCCATGCTAATCGGGTATCTCAGGGGTTCGAATGCGAACACTTGCAGAAAGACCTCAGGTCACTCATCGCTCAGGGAGTGAAAGGTTTCAAATGCTTCCTGATAAACAGTGGGGTCGAGGTATGTGGGTTGCCTTGGAAGCGTCGTATTCTTGCTCTATTACATATAGGAATTCCCTTGTGTCACTGAAAGTGATCTGCGAGACCACATGAGGGAAATCGAGGTTCGAGTATCCCCCACACAACACATGTTCTATCCTAACTCGTCCATACAGCATGAAGCGACCGTCCTGCTATTTCATGCAGAGTTAGAAGATCCCTCCAACGCCACGTATCTGCACACATCTTCCAACCCGACTCACTACCGAACCTTCTTAGATTCACGGCCCGAAGATCTTGAAGTAAACGCCATCGATTTGATTGTGCGTCTTCAGGAGCAATACCCCTCTCTCCGATGTCACATTGTGCATCTTTCGGCGTCCTCTGCCCTTGAAGTCATCCGGGCTGCCAAGAAAAAAGGTTTGAAATTGACAGTAGAGACGTGCTTTCACTACCTATGCCTCTCCGCGGATAACATTGCGAACGGCCATCCTGAGTTCAAGTGTTGTCCTCCGATTCGTGACGAGTTGAATCGTGACGATCTCTGGAAAGCCTTAGTAGAGGGCGACATCGATTTTGTGGTGTCGGACCACAGCCCTTGCGTTGCAGAGTTGAAGAAATTTGATGAAGGTGATGTGATGACAGCATGGGGAGGCATCAGCAGCCTTGGTCTTGGCCTGAGTTTACTGTGGACGGAGGGCAGCAGGCCCGAGAGAGGAGCCACGCTTAGCCAAATAATCAAATGGTTGAGTCAACGAACAGCAGAACACGCGGGGCTCTCTGCAACAAAGGGTTCGCTGATTGTGGGTCTTGACGGCGACCTGGTGATTTGGGATGCTGAAGCTGAATTCAGGGTGAGTTTCTGTCGTTATATTTAATCTCTTGGTCTAAGTTACACCGGATATGCGGGTATCGAAGGAATTATTACAGTTCAGAAACAAGTATTCTGCGTATGAAGGATTGCCGTTAAAGGGTGTCGTGCAGCAAACGTTCTTGCGCGGACATCTGGTTTATGATAAGAATCGGAATGGCTTTGATGACCTAGCTCCCAGAGGCAAGCTCCTTTGAATACGCGAGGAGAAACAGAAGTTGTACGATATGTGTACTCCCTTGTTTCCGGTCACATGTAATTCAGCCGATCTATAATTCTACATTCCGTTAACCAATTGGTCGCGGCACACTACTCCAACCATTCCCCAGCATAACGCACAAATTCTAAGACTCGTCAAGCTTGATTTGATCTATATCAACTAGTGTCCATAACTACGCATCTGTAACATGATGCTCGCACGACGAACACTTCCCTCTGGTAAATTTCCGAAAACTAGGACAGTAGCTTTCCCGAAGATGTCTGTGTACGTCTGAGCAAACGTCAACCTCTTCTTCATTTAGTGTCTCACATTCTTTCTTTTCATATTCCGGGGGGGTTACTCATTCCAGTCTTTCAAACATGAAGTGCGAAACATGGCAACATCAGCAGATAGTCTTCTTGCGTTCGGTCAGCGCCATGTCACCGCAGGTCTCGGCCGACTGACGGAGGCAATTATGACCAAGGGGGAGGGCTCGTATCTCAGTTTCCAGGATGGCCGACGCGTCCTTGATTTTAGCTGTGGCATCGGTGTAACCAACCTCGGCCATTGTCACCCAAAGGTTAGCAAAGCGGCCGCCGATCAATGTATGAATCTCGTCCATGGCCAATGCAGCATTGCGTTCCACCACCCTTATCTGGCCCTCATCCAGAAGCTCCTTCCTATCATGCCTGATCCCTCATTGAATTCATTCTACTTCTGGAACTCGGGCTCTGAAGCCATTGAGGCGTCCCTGAAGATGGCACGCGCGATCACTGGACGCCAAAACATAATTAGCATGCAAGGTATGCGCATGTCCTGACGGCTTACTTGGACATGTCTACATCGGCCGATCATAATGTTTAGGCGGATATCATGGACGTACGTATGGTGCGATGGCTGTCACAAAGAGCAAGACTGTGTACAGTGAAGGCTTTGCCCCATTGATGCCTGGAGTATTTACCTCATCGTTCCCTTACTGGCACCAATCAGGACTTCCCCCCAATGTGAGCGAAGAGGCGCTCGTCAGACTCTCTCTCTATCAACTAGAGTTGGTCTTGAAGCAACAGTCCGCGCCCAAAGATACAGCAGCGATCCTGATAGAGCCTGTCATTGGAGAAGGGGGATACGTTCCTGCTCCGCTCGCCTTCTTGAAAGGCCTTCGAAGTATTTGTGATGAGCACGGTATCCTGCTCATTATTGACGAGGTGCAGAGTGGCTTTGGCAGGACAGGCAAGATGTTCAATATCGAATACAGTGGCGTTCGTCCCGATGTGATGACGATGGCCAAGGGTTTGGCGAACGGTTTCCCACTGAGTGCTATTGTCAGCCGGAAAGAATTGACTGACAAGTTGAAGCCTGGTTCGATGGGAGGCACGTATGCTGGTAATCCAGTTGCTTGTGCAGCTGGAGTGGCCGTTGCTGAAGTCTTCGAAGAGGAGAAGGTCTTGGACAACGTTCACGCACGTTCACAGGAACTGCTTGCATCCTTGAACAACCTCCGCAACGACCCCGAGGTCAACTCAACGATCGTCGATGTTCGCGGAACTGGATTGATGATTGCCGTTGAGTTCGCATCCCCGTCATCACCCTCTGGAGATCCTGTTAGGGATCCTTCGGCACCCAAGAATCTTGCGTCTCGCGTGTCTAAAAGATGCCTAGAGAAGGGCATGCTCATTCTTACGACGTCGATATATGAAGTGATCAGATTTATCCCGCCGCTGAATATCTCCGAGGCAGATCTCATGAAGGGTTGTGAGATCTTTGCGGCTGCTGTCAAGGAGGTCGTGCGCGAGGGGTGAATGGTGCTCGAGCGACCGAATCACTAGTCTTTTTGTAATTATTATCGAGGAGAGACGCTTTCAAGTTTTCGCGGCCCATCTCTCACAATGTTTTGTCTTCGGGAAATCGGGGTTAGCCGAACTCAAAGCTGTGTAAGGCCTAGTCACTGTCAATGGATATTTGATGGACATCGTGTTTGCTGACACGCTGCAAGCTCGAGGTTGGCGGACACATCTAGTCACATTTGTGTCCGAGTCCGGCACAGCGTCTGGATCGCTAGGTTGACTCATTCTGCCAGTCAACATCTGCTATGATTTTCAACAATATGTTGTTCGCCCCTGTTCTGGTCGCAGCACTTCATACGTTGGTTGTGTGCGGGTTCGTACCTGCTCGGCCTTCAAACACTACGCTCCAAAATTTCGATACAGTGACTACTTCCAGACTTGGATTACAATGGTACAAGAACGGGTCTGATCAATTGCCCCTTTCACGCGAGTTGGCTTCTGCAGGTGCAAATGGGTTGAGCCAGGTACGTGTTGCTGTTCTGGACCGTATCCTTGTCTGAAAGATTATCACAGGGCATTCTTGTTCACTTTTCCGAAGAATATACTACTAACGAGACCTGTGAGCTGGCGAGACCATTTCTCACATCGTTGCAAATAATCATCTTACTGTTCTAGCGATAACACCGTGGGTTGCATTGGTGACCTGTGATGTCAACTCTACCGATTCATCCCGGGAGGTTGACATATTCACAATGGCAAAAGATTTTGGCGCACAAGCAGCTGTGCTATACTCCCTCTACTCGGAAACCTGCACTCTAAACGCAGAATATCTGAATATTGCAAACTCTAAGCGGGGCTTCGACATCTTCACTACGCTGGCCGTACAAGCTTCTCGGCGCATCGAGCACGATTTCAATCAAATCCAACCATCTTACGCGACGTACTATAATGCAACGATGTTGAATGACGCTGCGACAAAGATTAATTTATTCACGACAACCGAAGAGCAGGTTCCTCCAGGTTTTCTTGTAGCGACTTTACGGGCTCTTCATGATACAGGCACTGCCCCAGTCATATCAAGGTTGCAAGCTGAGACCAATGCCACGACCACGACGCAGCCTAGTTCCCAGACAGGGATCGCTATGGTTGTTCTCTACGCTATCACTGGCTTTGTATCTGCTTTATTTTGTGTGGTTGTTGTATCAGGAGCAATCAAGGCAATCAGACACCCAGAGAGATACGGTCCTCGTTCAGACCCAGCACAGAGCCGGGCGAGAGGCCTTGGACGAGCCATTTTAGATACATTCCCGGTCGTCAAATTCAGACCAACTACCGATGATCGAGAGTCTGGCCTATCCAACCCAAAGGATGTAGAATCATCGTCCGCAACGATCGCGCCTAGCAGATCTGCAGTTTCACCGAACTCTCTGGAGCTACGTGAAATAGACGGGGTCCCCGACGAACATGGGCATGAATATCAAAGGGGCGAGACTAGTGTCGTAGCTGGTTCTACGGATGTGGATCCAGATACGCAGATGCCAGAGCGCATTGGCCGGGAAACATGTCCGATATGCATTGTCGACTTCGAAGAAGGAGATGACCTTCGTGTACTGCCGTGCGAAGGAAATCACAGGTTTCACCAGAGTTGTGTGGACCCGTGGCTACTTGAGCTATCGGGATCCTGTCCAATTTGTCGACAAGATTTTCATGCGCTGGAGACGATCATATCTGGAGAGCCGGAAGGCACTGTGGCTAATCACGAAGGCCAAGGGTCCTCATCCATGACACAAGGTCGGCTGTCCCGATATCTGCGCTTCGCGCGAATGCGCCAGCAGAGACGTGGAAGCAGACCCGGACCTTGAGCTCCTGATGCTTCGCTTTGAATTTTCTGTATGTATCCTTAGTGTCCGTGTTGTAAGTGTATTCAATGCGTTAATGAAATAATGTTCCCTTGTCTACTCTTACGATTTCGCGGACACAGGGGGTCTACACCTACTCTTGCCTAATGCGGTGAATGTCTGAACTACACGCACGTCATAGGACGCGTCATGGAGTCGATCTGAGTCGATCGCCGTCCTTCGAATCGGCGGGTATATAAGTAGGGCATCTCCTCGTCGAAATTCATCCCAGGTTTCTTCCCTCAACCATCACCTCCACTCCACGTCTACTCTTGAGCATACATCCAACATGTCCGATACTGGTCGCCAGTCTATGACCGACAAGGCTGCTGCTACAGCAAAGGTGGGATTCCCTTAGCACGCCTTGATCCGTGACGTTGTTGATACCGGCTAACATGCCTCTCGGCTAGCCCGATTCGGAGAAATCCACCACCGAGAAGATAGGCGAGAAGGCCAAGGGAATGACTGATTCAGCCGCATCTGCCATGCAGCCAGAGAGTGAGAAGTCGCACACACAGAAGCTTTCCGACAAAGCGAGCGGAGACTCGAACCAAGTTCGTGCGATATTCTTTTCACGTGTCGCTCCTCATCTTCGCGTCTAGGAATCCCTTGGGGACAAGGCCAAACACGCCATGGGCTTTGGTCAGCAGGGGAAGGATTGATGAAGTTTCACTCTTTTTGTGTCTGTCACTGTGTACGTTTGTACGATACGTTGAGGTTGGGTTAATAGGTAGCTTTAATTGATGCGATTAGCGCAAAGCAGCAAGACATTTGAGGTTGATAGTTATCACTTTGATATTAGTATTTAGCCCCCGAATCTTGCCAGTCTTCGCCTGCGCATCTCCTCTAAGTTAACATGCTCTGTTTCTTGCTCTATGCCCTCTTTTGCGGTCTCTTCTGTTTCTGTTTCTGTCTCCGTCTCACTCTCTTGTGCATCTGTAGCGGGACCCACCTCGACGCGACGTTGTTCAATTTCTTCTTCGTTCATAAGCCGTCGCGGAAGGGGTGGCTGAGGAGTAGGCGGCAGAGTGAAGCCGGGTGGCACGCTCTCCAAGGATGCTTTGAGGGCTGCCTGCAGCTCTGCGTCGTCGTCATCGTAAACTCTCTCCATCGTATGAGTAGGCCTTGTAGAGATAGGGGCTGGTCCATACTCTTCGTCGTCTGATCCAATCAGCTCCGTGTCACCTCTCGTTTGAGCACGATGTTCTGAGAGTGACTCTTCCATTGCTCTGCGGAACAACTCATCTTCGTCATCAGAACGATCCTCCTCCTGGTGTCTCGCTGAATATCTTCTTTGACTCGTCTCGAATTGCGCAATCTCTTCCTCGTATTGATCTCTCAAGGCTGCTTCTTGTTCCCGACGCATTCTCTCCATGATTACCCGGTTCCGTTCCATGGAAGCCGTCACCAAATTGACATTGGCGTTCCCAAAAGAATCCTGGCTGGGTGGGAAATTCGACTCAGACTCGTTTCCGCTTTGATTCGGAGACTGAGACGATGTAAAGTCGGGAGGGAACCCCGGGAATGATCGAGAGGAGGGAATTACAGGTGAAGGGTAGTTCTCCACCCTGCTGAAGGCACTACTACCGCTACCACCCGCACGCCCCCTGGAATCAGTACTCGCCAAGGAAGCTTGTAATGCTGCTTGAAGCTCCATATCTTCGTCCTCGAATCCCGATTCGGGAGGGACACCCTGAAGTCGAGCAGCAGAGGTTGGTGATGAAGAGGATTCGGGAAGTGATGATGCGACGTCATCAGCATCAGTGCGGGGGAGAGGATATGGGTTTGAGGGGTCTATGGGTAGTACTACGAACACGGAATAACCATCGTTCTCTGCTTGCTGGAGAAACATGCCCAAGTATGTCTTGCTGATCCACTGAGGAGATGGTTTAGAGGAATCCAGATTAAACCAGTGCCCTTCATCTGCCGGGTAGCCAAAACGACGCAGGGTGTACCAATGCTGACTCTGATTCAACACAAAAGCAAATTGGGTATTGTAAGTTGTGATAAGCTGGTTGTACTGGCGACCATCGAAAGATCTCACTGAGGGTTATCCTGATATGGTTTCATGGCTTCTGAGCGCCACCGTACAAGGCTGTGGAGAATAAAAATCGACTCATTGAGTAGGTGCTTGCGTGCCTACCTTAATCCCCATACATGGAGTGCGTTTTCTAAGACCTGTACGGAGAAAAATCCTGGGTAACGTGAGGAATACTTCTGCCCATCACATTCAAAAACGTACCCGTATCATCCATATTCGCACTCGCTTGACCTATGAGACCTTGATTATAATTTCGTTCAAGTGTGTCGAGGTGACTTGCAAGCACAGAGAGATCGGGGGCGGTAAAATGCACCGATCGGGTGAGCAATGCCTTTATAGTATGATAGGACGGCGTACATAATTTCCCTCTGCGGAACATGGTCTATGTCAACATATCTCCTCAATGCTATGAAAGGACTGCCACTCACGAAGCAGCGAGTTGAGTGCATGTTGCGCACATAGCATTGATCCGGATTGCTGAGTCTCGTGATAAATGAGAGGGAGGAGTCCTTCTAATCCTACCATGATTCCAAATCTGAACCCCCGGTGGTAAGTAGTTGGTCAAAGTCAAGATGGCGAGCAGTCTCAAATCAGTCGTCTTGGACGCGCACGCGTGTCTTATGTAATCATAGCAGCCCAGCTCAACTTTGTCCATTGAACGCTTTCACGCGCGTACTAGTTTCAATAGGCCTATCGCTGTCCGTCGTCCACAGAATGTCACTACGAGGAAGACAAGTACACACAAAGTCCATCCATCTGTGTTCCGCTATGCTCATTCTTTCCGCTGCCTTCCACGTTGCTGCACAAGACTCAGGGTCATCCAACTGCTATTTCACCGCAGGGGGGCTAAGTTATGATTTATCAGCGCTCGGGGGAGAAAAAGTCATAATTCGGACAAGGGAATCGCCCCCAAGTACCTTTCTAGATGAACTAAGGTTCGACTTGTGCGCTGAATTGCAGGGGGTTCCTGATAGGGTATCAGAAGATCAGTGTGCATCTGGTGCGAGTGCATGTTTGACGACAACAAATCGGAAAGAGGGAACCTCCGACCGAATAACCTCAGTGATACCTCTTGCACTTACTTCGTCATCCGACGTTGAAACGTCTGCATTATCATCACCAGAGGGCATTGCCATCACGTTTCATGGGCCGCCCTATCCACCCTCTTCGCCGAATGCTGTTGCACAATCACTCAAGGTGTCGTTGACATGTGCAGAGAGTACCTCAGGTCCGCAATTTGTATCCTACGAGAATGGGCAGGTTGTGGTCGAGTGGAGTGCTCCCGCAGCCTGTAGATCAACCGAATCACCGAAGGACGGTGATAATAATGGCAGTGGGGGTGGAGGGAATGAAGAAGGCACGCCCATCGAGAGCGTCGGGAGTGGCCTCGGGTTTTTCTTTTTGATGCTCCTTTTGGCATTTGCAGCGTATTTCGCTCTTGGTGCCTACTACAACTACTCGACATATGGAGCGCGTGGGTGGGATTTGATACCACATCGAGATTTCTGGAGAGAAGTTCCGTACATGTTGCAGGATGTTGTCGCTCACCTTTGCTCGAATGTTCGCATGCAACGGTCAAGTCGTGGTGGATACATAGCTGTATGACTGATGATACTCTTCGGGCATTATATTTCGTGTTAGTTTTATTACCCATAATTCCACCGTCTCCATCTAGCGTTGTATCGTGTGTGCCAGTTTCACTTGGGAGGTTATATTTATGTATAGCCGTGATGAATTGACGTACGCCGTAAAAGTTGAACTTTTAAATGAATTAGCCTCCTGTCCTACTAGTATTCACCCGCCCTCCTTCTTTCTCTCTTACATGGTCCACCAGCAGAAGTGGTACGTTGTTATCCGGGGCACAGATCCCGGTGTATATTCCACCTGGTATGTGCTGAGCTCCGTGCACCGACGCGTCAACGTCGCCGACGAAACGCGTCTGGTCGGGAATTCGAATGGCGTCGCTGATCTCCATCTTGCGGTGCACCAACAGGATCGAGGCCGCACCAAAGACCTTAGGCATTCCTGGAGGTGCAATCTTCCAAGCCTTTCCTTCAGAGGAAGATGCCATCCAGGTCTTTGAAGCTGCCAAGGCGAGGGGTGAAGTCGAAGCTTTCCCAAGAGCTTCAACTTCAGGAAAGAAGGTCAGAGCAAAACCAAGGAAAAAGTCGATGTCTTCAATCGACACGGATGTCTCTTTGTTGATGACCCCTCCTCCCTCAGTGAAGAGGGAGGTCGTATCAACAAGGCTGCAGACATCCCTGTCGCCTCCTTCTCATCCACAACTCAGGAGAACATTGAGGGATTCGACACATTTCTTTTCGACATCTTCTTCACCTCCAACAGGGGTGACTCAGCGAGGCTATGCCCCGTTGTACGACGAAGATGACAGTCCTCGCGCTCCTGTTCGGCGCCCGACGCCCACGTCAAGCCCATCCAGAGCTAACCCAGAGGTTCCCGATGAAATGGGGACACCTCGTCGTTCAGAGATACCGGTTCACCCGAAGCGTTCACCTGTGCTTTCGTCCTCGCGCTCGCGGACCAAGTTAGAACCTGCCCGAGCATCATCCAGTTCTCCATCCTCGACGTCGATGTCATCGACAAGAATCACGGGTATTCGTTATCGAAGCTTGCACTCTCTTGCTGATACGGAAAGTATCGATTCCCGTGTTTGGCTCCCAAAATCACCTTTGTTTCATGATGCAAACACTGGCAACATCAAGTCGCGAGCTTCGACGCGATCTTCGAGCCCTGTCAAAGACGAAGGTTGCTCCACTCCCTATGAAAGTGCTCCATGTGGCTCGTTCGTTAGGATAGACCGCGGAAGGCCGTCCAGGCTCACACCTAGCGGGTCGTTGCCTATCTTGCCAACTTGCGAAGCAGAGAGCATCTCTCTGGGCTCTCCTTCACAACCGGACCATCCTCATGGTGAGAATAGAGAATGTAGAGAAAAGAAGGAAACTCCAGTCGACGGAAAGCGACTGGCAGACAAAATCACCAGCGCAGAAAGGTCCCACGTCCAATTGCTATCTCGGGATGGTAGGGACCAGCAAAGTGCAATTACGGTGCATTGTCCTCCGAACTGCGTCCACGAAACACTTTATCGTCCTCAATATGTCGATGCTTGCGTTTCTCCCATTGTCGTACCAGATCCCATACAAGCCGCAGAACCACCAACAAAGCAGCGTTCAGAAGAGCGAACCAAATTGAATGAAGATTTTTTGTCGACAGTGACACTCGTAGGACACTCCAGCACATCCCAAGTATCCTATGCGGTCTTGCTTCAAAAGCTGATGTTCGTTCGCCAATTAGCAGAGGAACCATGGTCCCAATGAGTATTTCAGAGTAAGCCATCCTCCTACGTTTCTCTCGCTCTACTAGTCGTGGGCTAGGATGGGAAGGGCACGCTGGCGATATGCTTCTACGGCTCGACGTTTGACGGCTTTGACCGGTTGCTTGGTCCTTTCTGATCTTGCATGTTTCTCGGTCGCGGTACTGGCGACCATGATCACTCACATAATTTATGCACCATAGAACACCGTTTGGTCGACCGTCTCCTCCAGTACGAGTTTTTGACATGCAAGTCGCCCGACCCTGGAACAAAGTGGCCCTCTAGACTGACTTCGATGATGGATAATGTAAGAAGTAATGGTATGTAATATACTTGGAATTGGTGACGAGAGACAAGATACCTCTTTGATGCGATTTGTATTGGAGTTGATTCTACATGTTGGCCGTGCATGTCAAATTTGTCTGAATGTCAGAAGACTAGTTGAGCATAAAAGCGGTTCCGACGTGCAAATGGATATCCCCAAGGATAGATTGCGGTCACATGTGAATGGCTATGGTGCTGACGCGACAAGTGAGGCGTATGTCTTTGATCTTGTGGGTCCTTGACTAGTCTGGGGAACGGGAGGCACCTGTTACATACCGCAGTATCTGATCCTCCAGTGTGTAACCATGTAAGGCACCACTCAATCCTCAGTTCAGCGAAGTTGAACGAGATATCGATTTGAGTGGCAAGGTAAATCAAGGAAGGAGTTATCATGGTGCAACAAGAGCTTGAGCACCTATTTCCTTGGGACGCCCCTGGGTAATCCTGAGCCTCTGCTCGCGGCAGAACTTGGCCTAGTCCCTCCTGCGTTGCTTACACTGCCAGCTGCACTGGCTGACCTTGTTCGGGGGATATTTGACGTCGATGCTGATACTATCTTTGTAGTTCCCCTCGTTCGGCTAACCGCCATAGCAGTTGCGGTTGCTCGTGTGCCTCTTACCCCCCTCACGCCACTGCTCACAGTTCCCCAACTCCGTCCTCTTGCGGGAACTTTAGCCGCAAGGGCTGCTGCCGCCTCTTGTTTCGCGCGCTCCTCTGCTTCACGCTGTGCGGATTCTTCGGCCTCTTTGCGAGCGCGCTCCTCTGCTTCTCGGCGCGCCTCCTCCTCTCTTTCTCGCTCTAACTGGGCACGCTCAAGAGCTTCCTCTCTTTCTCGTATGAGTGCTTCCTCATCCTGAACAGTCACAAGCTCAGTGTCACCCTCTGAAATGCACGGGAAACGCCAGATTTGTTCCTATCGCGGAAGAATGTCTACTCACCGCATCTGCGCCCTCCCACCGTTCATCAAAAATCAAGCGAGTTGCGTTTTCGGACTTTGCAAGCATATTGGCATACTTGTTCAGCAACGCGTCGGTCTGGGACAACTGCTCGGCCACATGCTAACGAGGAAGCAAGTCAAGGTAATGTGCGACGTCGAGCTAACAACGGAACACACCTCGGTCGCACTCTTCGTCGCTCGAAGCGCGTCGTTTAACACTGTGAATGATGCGTTGAGTTTCTTAAGGATGAATAGATCCCTCTGTAGTTTCTCTTCACGAGTCTTTTCAGCAGCAACACGTCCCATCACGGTATTGTTTGCAGCATCATCCGCCTCGATACTAACTTCTTCTGTTTCCTCGCGCTCATCCCCCTCTGCGATCACACTCTGCTCAGCGGAATAGTGGAAAGATGCTGGCTGTGGAGCGAGTAAGCTAAAACGAGGTCCATCGTGGCTATATGGTTTGTCTGATAAGGAGAGCTCGGAGAGAGAGAGATCGGCACCTCCAAGACCAGTGTGTGTGTGGAATGACGACACGTCGAATGGATCAGGAGATGGCAAAGACTCGGATAAAAGATGGGAATCATTATCAGCACCGAACTGCAGGGACGACGATGGCGTTGACGGTGACCAGGGTGACATTCAAGTGAATACCGTGCACTGTTAACTTGAAAGTTGTCGAGACTTGGTACACTCTGTGGCGGTTCGACGGTTTCGATCCACCTTCCGAGATCACCGTGGGGAGTAGTGCGAGTAGTAGTAGATGTCTTATTGCTTACAACTGTTGACTAGATTCTAGCTTCAACCATCGGTACAACTTGTTACGCCGCTGTCAGTGGCCCCAAGTGCAGGGATCGGAACCTCTGCATAGCGTGGTGACCCTGCGCACGTCGCGTTAGTTGTGGAAATTGTATGACAATGGTTTATCATCTTCCATGTACTCTGACATGACAGCAACCTCGTTCAGCGCCCATCTGAGCGCAATGGATGAGTCCAGGTACTATAGCCTGAATCACAGATGATTTGAAACACTTGGCACGATTGCTGTGGAACGGATGGCGTTTCCTCCCGGTCCATAGCCTGCGATTAACGAGTACGTCACTGATGTCTTTTCCAACGGGATTGATGCTGCGGTGGTCCTAGCACTCCACTTCATTTCATTGCATATTGTCATACAGTATTGGCAGTGTCAATACTGCTGATGTAGCTGACCCGCTCATGAGCGTTAGTAACCATCACGGGTTAACTCACCGCCCGTATCGCACGGCGGTCCATTGGCCGCAACAGAATGTATCTTTTTAACCGCTTGTTTTGAAAGACAATCGGCGTTGGGCAATAGCGATGGGTGGTATCTAGGAGACAGATTCGGTCGAAGGAGTGTTCACGCGTCCTCGTCTTTTCGAGGAGGGTGTAGTGCATCCTTGTCACTGCATCATGCACGGTCTCTTGTGTACAGTCACTCTACCGCCATTTTCGGCGTTGGCCGCGGAACATCACGTCCATCGGTCAAGTCAGCCCGCTATGCTACGGACCCATTCCTACAGGTATAAAGTCCAGGTGAAATTTCCATATTCCGTTCCTTCAATACCTGATTGAAAACATGCAACTCCTCGCAACTACCCTCTCAGCTGCACTTTTAGTGTCCTCAGTACTAGCTCAAGGAATCACTATCAGTTCGCCACCAGCTGGCACTACCCTGACTCCTGGCTCCAACATCACAGTCCAGATTGGGACAAACGTCAGTATATTTCAATGACTATTCGGTCTCTGGTTTTAAATTTTGTTCTATCTATATTTATATCGAGAACCTTGAAACGATTAGTGTTGCCATAGGTCTTCAGTCATGCCCCAACCAAGGTAATGGTTGTTACACTGCAGACCAAGGCATTGGAACCATCTTGTACACCGGTCCATACAACCCCCAATTTGGCCCCGACTATTATGGCCCTTATCAAGACTACAACGTGACTATTCCCGCGTCCACACCTGCCGGACTTGCCAATCTCGCAGCTGCTGATTTTTATCTCGTCGGGGACAGCCAAGTGCCTTCCATGGCATTCGCCAACCTCAGCGTGATAGTGGCTTGAGCTGTTGAACTTTCCATCTTCGTCATGAACTTTCTACTTTACGCGTATTTATGATTGCCATGTCTTAATTCAGACTTTAAGAATTTTGCTCGATGCTGTGCTTGCATGGAGTGACTCATATGATATGTCCATTGGAGTATCTAAGACAGCTCTGCTCTAGCTAGCGCACCGTCACGTTTATTATGAATCCTGCTACCAAACTCGCTCTCTCCTCATGTTTACGAGACCGCCGTTTTACAAATCACCAAGGCTCGGGATAAAGATATATCGAGGTTCGGAGCAAAAGCACAGTCCAGATTTGTCGCGACCCCGTCGTCACTAATTTTGTTCTTTAGCACTTCCATTAACAGCAGCCCTAGACTTCCGCGCTATCCCGATAGACTCCATCAAGCCAGCATAGTTGATGTTACCGCCATCCAGGCCCCAGTTGAGCCCAACGACTCTAAAAGCGCAAGCACCCAGGTTTGAGATAATACAGCCGAGCTTGACGTAGATTGATCCAAGGGGAACAAAAGGTGATCCAAGAAGGCCGAGCTGGTCCTAGAAATAGTATGAAATATTTACAAGCGCGAACGCGAAATAACAGGATACAGGTCATGCTTACCACAGGGTGGGCGAGATCTTCTTCACTTACGATGTGGTGAGCTCCATTCGCCTTGCTTAACTGAAGCCGAATGACCAGCCTATAGGAAATAATAACAGCTTAAACACGCTTGAAAAAGAGGGACGGGATTCGTTGGACTCGCCTGCCCTCCTTGCTTGGAAATGGCAAGAACCACACATTGATCTTTTCTACAACCTCAAGAACCAAAACGTTCAACTCGGGATCGTACATGACGCTCGGAATCTTGAGGTTTACTTCGGGACTAGCAAGCCTGTACCACTGAAAGAGACCTAAGATCTCGTTGCGGGAGTTTGCTCTGCACAACGGATGGGAGAACTTGGCGTCGGAAACGAAATACTGGTTGACGGTTCTTTCCAATTCGTCGGCATTACGCGTCGTACAAAGAGTACGGACAATTTTCAGTATCTCTTTCTTAGGATCTTGCATGACAGTGAGAGGAGTGGGAGTGAAAGATGAACGAAGATGGTCGGAGAGATAAGGGTGTTGAATGGTTAATAGAATCAGATGCCATCTTTATATCAGGAGAACTGGCATACTGGTCTCTGAGATCTAGAGAAGTCAATAGTTTCCGAAGCTCCACCTGATATTCCAATAAGAATAACCGCATGTTTAGCAACCATGAGACAAAGTACTCCGAGAAATGATTTCTGCTCAAAGTTAAGCATGTTTCGAAGAGGGTTACCCTTGGTTTCGAGTTCTGAACAAGGCGGCGACACTGATCGACATATGATGTCACCTTGACGAATTCCCGCCCTCCAAGGCCCTGGCACGGTTTGGTATTCAAGCACACTGCCAGCAATCTCAACTACGTTCTGAGTGCAGGGGATAGTTTCGTTGTACGGGTTGAGTTGACCTTCGCCGTCAAACCGGGAGGAGTCTGTAAATTTAAAAACGAGACAGATCGCAAGGTGGTACAATCGCGAAAATTTGTAGCGAAAAGAAAGAGTGGAAAATACTTGGTTTCTGTCGGTGCTGTTAACTTGACGATCCCTCGAGCCCAGATGGCAGACTGTCTTCAAATAAATTGATTATTGTTCTCAGGCTGGGTGTAGACGGTACAGGCTGAGCAAATAAATGACGAGACAGCGCCCGGTGGTGCAGAGAGGAATGGTGAGGGTATTAGGGAGTGAAGACGGAGTCTGAGGGTAAGCACCGGGCAGGATATAGCGGTCCCCCCTTGCACGTTGACCGTCGCGATGAGTCTGCATTATCGCAGGTATCGAATATAAGTCAACGACCGCGGTGTTGGTATGTCGAGAAAAAATGCGAGACTCCGATTGACAGTTGTGGCACGCTTGTTGTTTGCTGTCCAGTAGAGGAGCGAAAATCTGAATCCTGAGCGGAGTTCCCGCTAGGGCAAGAACCGAGCCAACGACCCTTGCACTCGTCGCGCTGGGCTCTCTGCTCTGCAAATTTACCAACCAGCAAGTGCACAATTCGAGGGCTAAAAATCTTGGCTTTCCGGTGTGTTGATGCCTGCTCAACGTCTTCTCCGGTCTACCCAGCGGTTCCCCTCTTGGGTAGCTTTTACATATCCTTGCGCAGTGTGTTTTGGACCAATGCTAATCTGTCTTCGACAACCATGAAATCCACAGTTGCAGTTTATCGTGCATCGGACGTCTTGGGGCTTGACACGATAGCCGTACGGTGAAAAATTCCAGCCGCTTCATGCCAACAAGTCATCCACGCAGACTATCCATTCGACACTTACTGGGACGATACTCGTATCCGTTGCGGCATACAGCCAATTTAGTTGCCAGAGGGGTGGCATCTTGAGCGTCATGGCGTGCTACCAATCTGCTCTGCAGTTTACTGGTGTCAAACAGTTCGGTGAGTGTCTTGATTCACTCAGACACATTCATCCGGCCGAGGGGACATCCGGTTAATCTCTTGAAACAGCTTGGCTCGCCGCTCCCACCAGAATCTGGTTTCTCTTCTATGTGCTTGAAGCGCTCGAGGGGACCTGCAGTTCCGTGGTCATACTACCTCACACACATTTTCTGTTGTTCCTTGAGGGACTTGAGGGACACACGTTGAGTCGCACAGTGAGGATCATGATGGTCTTGGGGAACTTGCCTCTGCCATCTCAGTGTGACGTGACATATCCCCTGTCTGTGACATTGTCACATCCCAACGTTCCCACTGTAGGCTTATAAAGTGGTAAGTTCGTCCACCTAAGCCTAGTCCTATGAATGAAGATCTGGATTGATGTGCAACGTCAGATTTATATCGTGCATTCAACTTTCTGACCTGGAGGTCGGAGGGGCGACCGCATTGATGATCTCTACCAGTTCCTGGCTCAAACGGTTGGGACCAATAGCGTTCTTTGTCCCTTTGCGGTGGCGCTCACATTTCGAATGGCTGGGCCAGAGTTATGGTCGTTTTGAAACATCGACGCTCCTCGCCTCAACAATTTCTTCGTTCTGGCCTATTCTGGGGGTGTCATTAAGCTCTTGTTTGTTGATGGTGATCCACAGAAGCAGATTAGCATGGCAAAGGTGAGAGTCATAGTCCTATTACAAACTTGGATCTACAAGTTTCGGCGCGCTTGGTGTAGTTTGCCGTCGCAGACCCTGACGGCTTGCGGAGTTCAACCACAAATGGGGCACTTTTTCTTTTCCTTCGTCCCCGTCCTCTGGCTAGCGTGGTTTTTTTCCTCTGTAGCTTGGGAATCAGCACATCCTTCACCTTAAACCCTTACCTCCCTCGGTTTCTTGACATACAAATGGACTCGGGAAGACTTCCGGCATACCGTTCTTCTTACCTTTTGAGATATCATCCGTACGCGAGAGTAAAACCGTCAACTCGTGAGAGGATTCTCGCGAGTGGGGTCCACTTGGCCATGTTGACAGTTACTCACTATGAGCTGCCATGCGGGGTAGGCCTCCATTCGAGAAAATGGACAAACTCACGTCGTGGAGGTCAGCTTCCTCACCCACATGGTAAACTGTTCGTTACAGAAAATATGCGCCTTTCTAAGAGATGACGGACTTAGCAATACGACGGCTCATTTAACTTGGATCAGGCCATTCATGGAACTGGCACCCATAGCGAACCCCAGTTGCGCCAGCGCCGTTTGAGCATGTCTACGCTCATTCTAGTAAGCAGTTATTCCCATTGCTTACGGACACCCTGCTGAATGCTCTGCAACAACGCAGGATCTTGCATTCCTGTTCGCTAAGAGACTGTCCTTGCAAGATGACGATCGGATCGCCGTACCAGCCAAGAAGTGATCGCACCACTTGTAAATGAGAATGCGTGAACAGCTGCTTTCCATATTTCGCTCGCATGTGCTCCATAACTTCCCCTAATTTGAGTATACCTTTAATACTTATGACTGTAAAGTATCGAATTGTGAATAATATCAAACATTCGGCATCTAAAAATGTATTTAGTCTATTTTAAAACTAGAATTCGGTGGTTATCCTTTCCAGCGCGCAGAATTGCTACCCTGTCGTCAACAAGACACTGTCGAGAAAGAAAGAACCGAGGATCTGGCTGTGCGACGTTATTCAGGTATAACCCGCCAGCTTGTGCCAGTTGACGCGCGGCCGACTTTGAGGAGGTGAGTTTATGGTTAGCGACGAGATTTGGTAACGAGGTACCGAACATCTCTTTTTCGCTGCAAAACACCAGCCTCGGGTCTCCAGCAAGTGCCTTGATGATCTGCTCGGCCTTCAGCGAGGTGTAGTCCGTACCAAAGAGGACTTGTGTCGCTGTTTTAGCCGCATCCAAGCCGTCCACCCCATGAACAATCAAGGTGACTTCTTCTGCAAGCACTTTCTGTGCAACTCGACGCTCGGGATGTGCCCGATGCTCTTGTATTATAGAGGATAGATCTTCCACAGGTAATAATGTGAACAGTCTCAAATATTTCTCTATATCTGCATCAGTTGTCCGCATGAAGAACTATAATTGTCAATCAGGGATGAAATCCTGTGAAAGGATGGACAGACCTGGTAAAAGTCGAAGTAACTTGTCAAATTTTGGTCTAACCAGACTGCATTCCCTGCGCTCTTGCCAAATTTCTCCCCATTTGACGTAGTTAATAACGGGGTTGTCAGCGCAAAGCCTTTTTCCTTGACGGTCTCTCCGTCTGGGACCAGACCTGAATCAGCTTTGTTTATGAGCTCAATACCAGAGAGAATATTTCCCCATTGGTCAGATCCACCGATTTGGATAGTGCAGCCATGGGTTCTGTACAGCTCATAGAAGTCATAACCCTGTAGAAGCTGGTAGGTAAACTCAGTGAATGAGATGCCTTGTTGGGTACTGATTCGTGTCTTCACGCTATCTCTTGCAAGCATGTTGTTGACTCGAAAATGAATTCCCGTTGTACGTAGGAAATCGAGCAAGTTTAGTTCCTTCAACCAAGTGAGGTTGTCCAGGACCTGCACCTCTGACATAACGGGCGAAGGTGTTGGCAGTTTGTTCCTTGCGTACGTGGTGGCAGCATCAAAAAACTTCCTGATGGCTTCTGTGAGATTTGAGGCATTCAACTCAATCTGGTCTTTCTCAGCCAGCTCGCGTTCAATCAGACGTCCCGAAGGATCTCCAACGAGACCTGTAGCGCCACCTATCTGAACACAGCCAGCCGTGTAAGATAGAAGTGCTAAAGTATACGCTACGGTTATGGACTTATAAGGATTAACGGATTGTGCCCGCGCAGCTGGAAATGCAACAGACAAAGCAAGGGAAGGAGATGCCCTGCGTGGAGTGATCTTGCAGTCGGATCTATCCCGAGGTATACCGTCCGAGGTTTTGAGAGATGCTTTCCAAGCACATCTAGACTGGCGTCAGCTATTCTTTCAGCGAATAGACTTGGCGAGTAAGTAGTCAGCTCACTGTGTTACGTTCGCTATGAACTGTCTGGTGTCAAGTTCTTGAACGAGAGTTCTGCCATTGTGTAGACTTCTTCGTGATGGATACACATTTCTGGAGTTGTCATGAACGGAGCGAGTGCATCGTCGAGCAAGGCGGAACATCTGACGCGCTGTCGGTTTGCTCAAAACTTTGCCCGAGTGTGTAGGTCAATATTGGAAAACCACGTGGTCGTACTGTTCAGATCTAATCGGGAAGGCAATAGCTTTAACTGCACTGCCACCACCACTATTCCTCCTCCTGATGGAGTTTCAGGTCATCGCTCAATGTCACACGACGCGTGCTCGCGTCTGTCGAATGAAACTCTCTCATGGCGTTACGATGCTCCCAACATTCATGCCCGTCGCTACCCAGGCTGCGATCAAAGGCTTGACTCCACAACAGGTCGAGTCTCTCGGGATCACTCTACTTTTGAACAACACATATCATTTAAACCTCAGACCAGGTACCAAGATTCTTGATGAAGCAGGAGGGGCGCATACATTTCAGGGATGGAATCGGAATCTATTGACAGACAGTGGTGGTTTCCAACTTGTGTCTCTCAACAAGTTCACGACCATCACCGAGGAAGGGGCACTTTTTTCTAGCCCGTTCACTGGAGAACCCACTATGTTGACTCCAGAAGAAAGTATTTCCATACAACACTCCGTTGGTGCTGATATCATCATGCAGCTGGATGACGTCGTCAGTAGTCTCACCATAGGGCCACGAGTAGGTGAAGCTATGGAACGTTCGGTGAGGTGGCTAGATCGATGTATAGAGCATCATGAACGCTCCGGTCGCACAGATCGGCAAAATCTGTTTGCTATAGTTCAAGGTGGACTAGACCCTGTTCTCCGGGATAAGTGCCTGGATGCCATGATCGAAAGGAAGGATCACATAGCTGGATATGCCATAGGGGGATTGAGTGGAGGTGAGGAGAAAGGTACGACTTTCGATCATCCGAGTCATTTTCATTTTGTTTCATGACCCATAGATATATTCTGGAGAATGTGAGCATCTTTCAAAACCTGCTCGATATTCTCACACTCCACAGAATCAAGCAGTGTGCAGAGAAGTTGCCTGTTGACCGTAGGCCATTGACAGTTTTGATCTAATGGGCAATGTAAGGTCTCATTATTGCCACTTAGGTCCCCGATATTCGATGGGCGTTGGTTTTGCGGAAGGTCAGGCCTGCAGCAATTGCTTAGCTAGTCCACATCTTCACTCATTTGCCTGCTACAACAGATATCCTGGTCTGTATCGCACTGGGTGTCGATATGGTATGCTTCAACCTTAGCGCTCTGGGAGAAATGTATGTATCAATTAATTTCTGCAGGCGGATTGTGTATTCCCCACTCGCACAGCTAGATTTGGAGTTGCCCTGACCTTCAATGGTCCACTTAATCTTCGCCTCAAGAAGCATGCAAAGAGCATGGAGCGAATCGATGACAACTGTCCTTGTCCAACATGTGCTAGCGGGACGTCTCGTGCGATGCTCCACCACATTGTCACGATTGAGACGGCAGGAGCCCACGCCTTGACACTACACAACCTTGTGTTCCAGGCACAGGTCATGGGTAGGGCTCGAGATGCGATCTTGGAAGGAAGATTCCCAGAATACCTTCGAACCTTCTTCAGAAACTACTTTGGTGACCAGGGTTACCCTCAGTGGTGCGTCAACGCACTAAGGAGCGTGGGTGTCGATCTGCTAGAGGGTGCAGACGTGTCTCTAATACCCGGAAAGGGTGCAAAATGGGAGTATTCAGTTGTGGTGTGAATGCGGGGACACAGACTATCCCTAGACAAACAAAGGTTACTATCGTTTACTTTTGCGACTGGGCCGCGCGTTCTTCGACCGCCTATTTTCAACAATTTTACGGGTTTTGCGTATTTGCTCCACCGTCTTTATCTCGCTCTTCACATGCCCGACCGATTTGCCCCCATACCGTTTACCCTTATTGGTGTTTTTCGATGCCTTCCCGAGAGGCCCTTTGACGGGCTGAGTTCGCGAAGCTTCTCCTTCTCCAGTCTCCTTCTTCTCAAATTGCCTTACCTTGCGGTCATAGTCTTTGGAAAGCTTGTCGAGCGGCTTGGGCTCAACAATTTTGTTATGTCTCCACTTCTTCCCACCAAGTGCACGCACTGAGGCGGGCCTCTCTGCCTCCCGTTCTCCGATCTTCGGTATTACGACCCTGGCTTTCTTCTTCCATTCATCGAAGCGGCCGCTCTTGTAGGTGGCAGGAAGACGTGTCCCGTTCTCTGTGCGCACCAGCTTGATGTTATCCGCCCCAATTCCATCACCTTTAATGAACTTTTTCTTCTTCTTATCCCATGTCATTTTGTTATTATGTCGCTGCCTCTCACCAACCGTAACGTCTCCTGTAAGGTCAAACGACACTCCCTGGGCTTGGGCGGAAAAGGAGGACACTCCATCTTTGAGCGAGTACCCCTTTTCAGTGTTGGCGTCCCTTTGGTAGTGCGACATGTAAAACTCCTCGTCGCGATAAGAATCCTTCCCTTTTTTTTTATTGGAGGACTCGAACACAGCGACAATCTCTTCTTCATCTGCCATCTCCATATCGGCATCATCTCGTGGTTCTTCTGTCAGTTCCACTTCAACTTCTTCAGAAGCAACAGACGAGGGACCTGCGACCACACTACGCTCTGCGGCTTTCGCCAGTGCTTTGCGGCGCTCCTTCATCAACGCAGCACTCGTCTTGCCCTTAGTCCCAAGCTCGAAGACGGTCTCCAACGGCTTGAACGCGCTTACAACACGAACCATCGCGCGTCTCTTCTCTTCTCTTTCTCTTTCTTCGTCAACGAATACACGACTTCCGCGTTCTGACGACTCTGATCGTCGCATAAACAGTAGCACCGGGTGCGTGCCTTGGGCATCGGAACCCCATCCGCCTGCTGACTTGGTCATATCCTTGGCTCGCTTATAGCTCGCGGGACTGGCTTTGCCTCGGCTTCGCTCATACATCGATTGACCACGATCCATGACACCGTGGAGACTGGGTAAATTGGGATTTGTCGCGTGGAGCGTGCGGATGTATTCCACTTCTGCATCGACAACGTCTCGAGGAAAGGGCCCAATGATGAGGGATTGCGTGTAGGGTCCTTCCGATGTGAGCACGGATGGCGGATGGGCGTCGAGGCCGAGCAGTGGACGGCCGAGGAAGAGTTGTAAGTCGCAGAGGTACGCCACTTCGCTATGGTTGACGAAACTCCAAGCCCACCCTTTTCTCCCGGCGCGCGCGGTTCTCCCAACGCGATGCACAAATACTCTCGCACCAACAGGGAAGTCGTAGTTGACGACGTGCTCGAGGACTGGAATATCGAGCCCACGTGCAGCGACATCCGTGACAACTAGAATTTGAGTTTTCCCGGCTAAGAATTGGGACATCTGGTAAGTTCGTGTAGATTGTACAAGAGAACCGTAGAGAGCAGAGACCGCATAGCCAGCGGCAGAGAGGAAAGAGGAGAGATACTCGACATGGTGCTTCGTAGCTGCAAACACAAGGGTCTGATGAGGCGCGGTGTGGATTGGGTATTTCGCCTTTCCTTTGTCCTTTCCTTTTGAGTCCTTCCGAATTTCGCCTTCACGATCGGTAGCTTGGTTGCTAGCGAAGGGAACGTTGATAACATCCCTGAGGAGGGAGAGCAAACAGGCGTCTTTTTCGGACTGTTTTACGGAAAAGAAAGCCATACGGAGATCTGCACTGATTTTAGATTCGGCATCCAGGCGAACGAGTTTTGGATCGCGAAGACCAGCTTTAGCGAATTCGACCAAGGATTTGGGGAGAGTGGCGGAGAAAAGGAGGGTTTGGCGCGAAGTGGGAAGGCGGGCAAGAATCTCAGACAAGGCGGTCGAAAACCCAAGTTCAAAAAGACGATCAGCCTCGTCAAAGACAGCATATTGGACGGAAGCGAGTGAGAGGGACATCTCGACAATGAGATGGAGAAGGCGACCGGGTGTCGCAATGATGACATCCGGGTTGCCGCTGATCATCTCGAATTGTTCATCCAAGCTCTCACCACCGACGATGAGACCCCAGCGTAGACTCTCACCCTTGCCCAGTTTAGTCTGGTCGTCATCGTCGTCCTGACCGTCGCCCGCGTGTGTGGCGTCGTTT
Organism: Chalciporus sphaerocephalus; assembly: GCA_038094055.1. Lineage (NCBI taxonomy): Eukaryota > Fungi > Basidiomycota > Agaricomycetes > Boletales > Boletaceae > Chalciporus > Chalciporus sphaerocephalus. The sequence goes on from JBBPTH010000013.1 coordinate 291,439, forward strand.
TTCCAGCCTTTGACGAGACTTTTTCCAACTCTGACTACTTGGAGGGCAAGTTCCCTGGCTGGCACGAGCACGATTGCGCGCACACCAAAGGTATGGACATGACGTCCGCCAAGACGCTGTATCAAAGGGACCATGTATGCGAGGGTCTTTCCCGATCCTGTGCGGGCCATGCCGACGAGATCTCTGGGGGGTGTCGCTAGAAGGGAAGGGATGGTTGCACGCTGGATTGGGGTTGGCGTACGATAACCCTGGAGTGTCAGGGCGCGAAGCAGAAAGGGATGAAGAGCCATGCTCTGAAAGCTTCCACCTCCGACATCGCCCTTGTTCTTTGATTTTCCTTTTATTTTCTTGAGAATGTCTGTTCCACCCTTTACGTTCCTCTTTGCGATGGAATCACGAATGAGATTTTGAAGACCCTCGTCGTCGCTGTTGTCTGTATCGTATTTTCCAGCCAATTCTGAGGCGATATCGATGTTCTCCTCCCCCTCCCCCTCCTCTTCCTCGTCTCTGGGTGATCTTTTCCGTTTCTGCAATGCCATACTCGAAGGTCACTTGCTAAGATGAGCGATTCTGCTTACATAATGGTATGGTCGTATTCCAATCTCCGCTCTTCTGTGACCAAGTGAATTCTATGACATCACTCCGTCTCTCGATCGATCACATCGTTCCGGTCCACATCGAGCGGTCACTGCCATCCCCATGTCTCTGTCCGCTCTCTTATATAAACCACGTTCATCGTCCTCTCGTCCTCACCCCCTCATGCATCTCTTTCCTCCTCTCCTCCTCCTCCTCCTCTCCTCCTCTCCTTTCTTCACGTCCCTCTCCGCCCTTCCCCTCCCCTCCCCGGTCATGCGTGACGTCTGGGTACCTCCCATCACATCCCCACAGTCAGGCGCAGTGTGGACAGCAGGATCCACCTACACCGTCACTTGGGACGCGTCTTCTCCCCCTTCCGAGATCACAAATCCCGACGGTCAGGTTTTTCTCAGACAAGGGAGTGCTACTCAATCAAATCCCATCGCGAAAAACTTCTCCTTGAGTGAGGGTCAAGTCGACGTCACAGTACCAATAGACACGGAGCCAGGCGACGACTGGATGGTGGTTCTCTTTGGCGACTCTGGAAATTGGAGTTCTGTCTTTACCATCGTCCAGCCATCACCATGATTGACTCGATATATGATCACTTCCCAGCTATAAAACAAAATCACGAACCTCATCACCGAGGACACGAATCTGTAACGAAAATTCCTCTGTACCCATTCTGTTACGGACTTTGAAAACTTCATGGACTGCCCTTTCCTTCCTGGACTTCCTGACACATGTTCACAATCAGTGCACTTTGACATTTGGCGATCATCGATCAGACGTTCTTGGTTCCTCTCAATCTCATCTCATCTCATTTACCACTGTACCAGTATCCTTGTATCAACAGATAGTTAATCTTGACACCACGTTGGCACTCGATTCCTTCGTGTGTCAGCAAAATCGCACGAATTTCATTGAATCTAGGTGCACCTCTACATGCTTGTTACACGCCTTCATATGCGTTTGTCCACTTTTCATTATGTCCGCCTCGTGTTTTGCTGCAGCCCATGAGGCACAACCAAATTCGATTTACGCGGTCGTTGACCACTTCCTGCGCAAACCCGTGTCTAATTCCAACTTCCATTTGACTATCACACCATGCTTTACCTCGTCGTAGGTGCTCTCGCTGCATACGTTGCGTATCAAGCATTCTTCGGAGACACTACAAGTGATCGTCCGCGATCCTCGATAGGACGTAAAAGTTATTCTCAGCGCTCAACTACCACTCATCGACGTCCGTACAATGATACACCACAACGACCAACCGTCGACTACCCCCCACAACAAAAGGAGGACGTACATGACGTTCAAGTCGTCGATTCCACCTACGCGATCCTTCGCGCCAGAGCTAAACGAGAAGGAGATTTAATGGCCCAGTGCTTTAAGCAAAGTCAAGAGGCTTACGAGCGCCGCGAACGCGCCCGCGCTAAAACGCTTTCAGATGAAGGCAAACGCCATGCTCTCTTGATGGAGAAACTAAACGAGAAAGCGAGCGCCATGGTGTTTCAGGGTAAGCGTGTATCGTCCATTCAGAACGATTAACTCGAATCACTTTCCTCTCGCAGAAAACAACCGTGTGAGTGTTCAAGGAGGGTCTCTTCAGAGATTCGGTGTTACTTATACCTTATTCAGGACAGAGAACCTGGCGAAGTTGACCTTCACGATCTCTACGTAAAGGAGGCGGTAGCTTATTCTGATAAGGCCATCAAAGAAGCTCTTCAACGGGGTGACTCTCAGCTCCGTTTGATTGTCGGTACGTAGAAATTGAAATTTTTCGCTGCGTAATTCGAGTTTGATGCCCTGGTGGTCACGGTGGTTTCTGTAGGTCAAGGTACACACTCGGAAGGAGGGATCGCCAAAGTGAAACCAGCGATACAAACGGACATGAAACGGCGTGGAATGCGGGTCGAGACAGACCCTCAGAACGCTGGCGTGTTAGTTGTTCAATTAGGTACCGGGTTGATGCGGTGAGATTGCACATAAAGGATCGAAGCTGACAAATCTCACTGATATCACTCAAAATCCTATCATCCACGTACATAGTGTAAGACGGCTGCTATTGTAATATACCTGATCCTCTTCTGGACATACTTTGGGCAAGTCAATTGTTAGTACACTTGGCAGCACATCTGACGCAAATCACAAACTATTATCCTCCCCAAGTTGCATGGCTCTCGCTTCGCAGTTTTAACAAGAGTTTTACCATTGTCCGGTGTAATAAATACATGTCACCAAAAAAATTGGGATTGGGATCAATCGACGCGAATTGCACCATATAATCTACGCACGGTCCAATACGATGCGAGGAACCCAATTGTTCCTGAGAACGATGAGTTATGAGAATGAATTGATGTTGTGACACATACCGGTGACAAGGAAATCGAAGAGGCAGAGAAGGAACAAGTAACCCAGATACAGTGCAACGCTGGTGAAAGAACCCAGGGAGAGACGCGAAGCCCAATAGAACAGGCCGTAAAGGAAGAGCCAGAATGCGCTTCCTCCCCCAGAGAGGAATGCGCGCCAATGCCAACGATATTCTTCTGCGCACAGAATAAAGTATGTAAAGAGTATGGTCACTGTGCCGGCTGTCAATGCAACCACCCCTGCTGTGAGCGCTAAGAAACCAAATGCATAGTATGCGCGCGAAGCGAAGAGGCTTGACATGATAAAGTACAACTCCACGAATGCAGCACCTGATGGAATTTTGGCATTTGATCAAGTGAAAACTTGGGAAAGGTGTGTTCCTTACCGAATGGCAGGATTCCAGCAAGTAAAGTGGATGCCTGCAATACATATTATATAAATATAAATATAAACATCGATGAAAGATAAACAATATAACAGACCCATGGTTGAAGGTAGCGAGGTGTAGGCGGGATCTGTCTGGGGATCTGGTTAACTCTGACAGGATGTGGGATGCCCCCTTGTCGTGACCCGATGTAAGAACCGATCGCTGACAACGGCGCCGAAATTCCAAACCACAGCAAAGCGATGAGGAGCATGGTGGCTGCATCGAAGGTTTTCAATGTTCAGGAACAAAATATCCAAGTACCTACTAAATGGGACTGCTCCCGAGGATCCCGCAACCAACAGGAAGAAGTTGAGCAGGAAAATGATTATGAAAACTAACGTCGGTAACACAGTTGCAGTCACAAACGCATTCTTTCTACGGTCAATACCCCCGAGGGAAGCATATATACGACTAGAATAATAACCGCCAATCCCGGAGGAATGTTGGTGAGTTATTAAATATTAAACGGAGCTCAGCAAAGTTTAACTTTCCCGCCAAAGAACGACCAACACACCATCATCACTGTCGCTAGCGATCCACGATTGGATGGTGATAGGAAGCCTAGTAATGCGAAAACAAGTGTGACTGCGCACATTGCACATAGTTGAGCACCGTTGCCAGTCATAACGGCCAGAAGCATTGGGAAGTGGGGTGAGCGGAATACCTCCCCGTGAACAAGTTTCCAACCCCAGTCCTCTTGGACGTCCTCCTGTAATGATAGTGACATCCGAATGTATACCAACGGCAGATATGATGAAACGCACACTCAGATCGATAGCATTGTAGCGGGAAATCTACAGATCAAGGTTATGCGATTGAGTTTCATGAAATAGATGGACACCTATATCTCTTGACACAGTACGAAGAAGAACGACGCCCACCATGACGCAGAGGAAAACAACGATCACAAGCGAATTGATAATGCTGAACCAGTGTATCCGGGGGTCAAAAATGTGTAAGTAGTTATCCCAGCGAGTTGCCCGAGTGACATCGGGTGAGCTGGAACACACAAAGACTGACGAGAAATTACCCATGGGGTATCTGATTCCTAACAACGAGAATCAGCACCTTCTTTAGAGAATCAACGGAAAACATACATTCCAGGTGACTCGGTAAGTATAACGGACAGTCGTTGTTTGGGTCTCAGAGAGAAAAAGCGGCTGGACCTCGGCGTCACAATCGAGTCTGCCTGTATCTCCCTGGGAACCACCGCGACTCGGGACTATGAACCTCGAGGAAGGCAAGAAGAATATCCTACCAGTTGCTCACCTCGACGGCCACACTAGAACACCGACAATCCGATAGACACCTGGATCTCGCTCGTGGTACCTCAAGACAATATCGTAATGGTTATTTAAATATGGTGTCTCAGTCTCGTCGTCACCGAGGTTGAAACCCATGTCGAAGAAGAGGTCTCCAGTTTTCATGTCTCTCTTCATCTCCGCTGCTGGCAAACCATCTACAAGCCAGTTGAGGGCATAGTCCTCTCGTATACGTTCGTTAATGAACTTTGCATCTTGTGGGGGTACCTGGTTTGTACACAGGGTGCGGCATGTGCCATTGTCCTCTAGCATTTTGATGTCATATGGGGAGTTGAATATTCGGTCCCCGAACAAAATGGAACCCAAAGACTCCGGCTGGCTCTTTGGACCACCATCAGGTTCGCAGAAGTGAAAAGCAGGGTTATAGTAATCATCTTATATTGATCGCTGATGAGAGATAGAACGCGTATATTAGATCAGAATGTGCGCACAGTTGATCAGGGATTTCTGGCCAAGAAGTCACGTCAATGAATGATACTATTAGGACCGACGATAGCGTACTAGTTTTGAATCCTCTTTTCCCGATAACATCGGAGTAAGGGCGTTGACGAAGAGGTCTACTTGTTCCCCTTGCTCGAAGTTGTGGGGTGCTGCACCAGGCAAATAGAATGCATCGACACTGGCCAAAGAGAAGAGCAATGTGCTGCCCAGTAGGCAATTATGCCATTCCTTCATATTGAATAATACAATCTGAGCTGGGTCTCGTTCGAACGATGGGTACGAAGTACCAGTAAGTTGACGTCTAGCAAACGTGGATTCGGAACCCAACACATAGGTCTGCGTCACATGACCTCTCACGGCGAACAACTTCAGAATTTCAATCAGCAATAAGTCAATCACTCGGTACACATTTTCGACATGAACACGCTACAGGAGTGTACTGTTCTACCACAGTGTTGTATACCGTCGGTGCGACAGTCGTAATAACATGATCTTTTACAAATTCAAGAATGCATGGATCTTCCCCGAAATAAACTCGACGTCCTCCGGATTTGCTCCTCCTCCCGCGACATGTCCCCAAACAGTGGGAATGACATGCAATGTAGCATCTTGGAGGTGAGAAACTTCGATTTTGCTGTCTTCGGGTGGGAAGTACAGATCAGTCTTTGAAGGCATGATGAGTCCCTTGGCCTTGATACTCTTCAATGCTTTCTCATAGTCACCACCATCACGAACGATGGAAATGTCCCCTCTTTGCCAAGTCGTGAGCAGGGCAATCATGTCATTGGCATCCCAGTACTGCAAGTTTCTCCCTTCCCATCTCTCACGAATGAAGGAGGCCAGATCAGGGTATCTGGTGGTAATTTGGAACATCTGACCAACAAGAGACAAGACCAACGTACTCTCCACTCATACGATACTGATGTTCTCTGAACCACTAGTGCGATTCGTATCAGCATGATCAGTGTGCTGATTTCATGATAACCGACCGTCTGTCCATAGGCCCACGCACAATATACCCTCCCAAATGCCCGTATACCATGCTGCGGCGTGGATGTATAATGTCCATCCGCAAAGTCCTTGGATGCTAGCATCGCGGCCTTCGGGCCTTCGAGGAAGCTTTTTTAAAGTCAGTGATAAAGCGATCTTGTGAATGAAAGCAGAACCATTGGTTATGAGGGCTCGTTCGGGCGGATGTGCAAATCGCAACGAATCTTTCGACAAAGTCGGGGAAGACAACTGGCCAGTGGTATGCTTGCTGACCACCCATAGAGAAGCCTACGGCACAGAACACCTTGGTCACGCCTAGGTGTTTGGTAAGGACTGCATGCTGGGCTCGGCTGATAAGATAAAAGTCAGCAGCATGAGAGTGCAAACAGGAAGAAGGTCACATGTTGTCTTCATAGGAAGTGAATGGGAAGTATGGTCCGTTGTACGGCGCTGGCTATAAATAACATAAAATCATCTCACGGGCCATTGTTGTACGACATGCTCACTGTGTTCGAGGGAGACGACGACTGCAAGGTATGTTGGGAACGAGCTTACTTCGGTCCGATAACGACTTCACGCACCTCCCCGTTGCAGAACAGCGCGAAGGTAACAACATAGTATTTCTTGGTGTCGAGTACCTGGAGGATCGATTGGAGTGGGCATCGTTAGCACATCCCACGAGATTTGAAAGATAGACAGAGAGGACCTTGTTCTCTCCGACAAGGTAGTCTTGACCTGCTCAGACATCAACAAGGCAACATTAGCAGGTATTCGTGGCAACGTTGGACTTACTTCCGAGAGCGAGCTTGGCGCCGTAGCAGGTCGGGAACACGATGCAAGGACTCTTGGGATCACCATATGTCTGATATGCTGTGACTGCATCGGGAAGGATACCACCAGCCACTTTGAATCTGCCATGGTGGTAGTATTTGATTTCCGCGCTAAGAGGTTCCATGTTCGGCATGAACTAGGATCACTGTGTGCGACTCAGTGAAGTTAGGTGAATTACGCTGGTCTCGACTCCTTTTTATAGTCGAATCAGTTCGCTCAGTGTCCACGAGGAATCGTTATCGACCGTCTCGGTCCGACACAATTTCATGCTGATGGACTTGCTACGCAAAATTAGAAATGTCGGGAAAAAGTCACGATAAGTAGATTAAATAGACTGGTATGCGAGGACTGGCAGTGGTGGGAAAGTAAGCGCCTTGGTGGATGCAATCATAAGAGATCATATGACCAGGTGATTGAATTTCCTCTTCCCGGGACTCCATCGAACATAATTTTAAGTGTTGAATTCTGGACACACCGGAGTCAAGCTAGGAACTTTGCAAGTTGGGCGGACACGAAATCTACGTCCGGCTGGTGTTGGGAACTGTGACCCCAATCCGTATCAATAGGAACCAAAGTCCCTCTTTGGAGGTATGACAGCTCGATTTCGCTGTATTCAGGAGCAAACATTAAATCCGTTTTCGATGGGAGAAGTAAGACTTTCGCCTTGATGCTTCGGAGAGCCTTCTCGAAGTCGCCGTTATCTCGCACTTGAGAAATATCGCCATTTTGCCAGGTATTGAGAAGGTGGAGCATATCATTTGCGTCCCAGTCTTGTATCCATTGTAGCTCCCCCTCCTCACGGACAAACGAGAAGAGGTCGGGATACCTAGAGCAAACGTGAGAATAGTCTACCACTACGATGTGATCACGGGACCCTTACTTTCCATCTTTCAAATACTTGTGCTCTCGGTACCACTGAAAATTCGTGAGCTAAGGGAAAACAGAGTGCGAGGGCTCTCACTTTTTGACTAAAAACCCATCCCAGAATAACGCGCCCAAAAGCTCTCATACCGAGGTATGGGGGTGAAGTGTAATGACCGTCATTGAAGTCTTTGGATGCCATAAGCGCTGCCTTCGGTCCTTCCAAGATACTGGTTATAGTATTTTATGAGTAAGTTCTAAAGAGAAATACAGTGCAAAACTGGTAGCTGACCATCTGTTATGCATACTGGTTCTGGCGGCGGAAACGATCACTGCAGCCTTCTCAACGAAGTCAGGGTAAACGGTGGGCCAGTGATAAGCCTTTACCACAAAGCCAGATCAGAGTTGACTACTCGGGCGAGCTTTTAAACCTCTACCTGCTGACCGCCCATTGAAAAGCCCAGGACGCAGTAGATTTTCTTAACGCCAAGGGCTTTGGTCAACACTGCATATTGAGCTCGGCTTTAACATTGTATGATGAGCGATGAAAGCACTCGAATATTGTACCCTTACATGTTGTCTTCATAAGAGATATCCGGGAAATATGGGCCGTTATAAGGGGGCGGCTATTCATCTAAGCATAAGCTTCGTGTAGTCCGTCGGGCGAAGAGCAAGTTTGTTACCGTGTTGGACGGAGAAGAGGACTGCAACACAACGAGGACCTGAGCATGATACATCTAAACGAACAAACGAGAAAACATACCTCTCCGTTGCAAAACAGTGCAAATGTCACTATGTAGTACGTCCTAGGATCAAGAACCTGAACAGATTACTCATGCTAATCGCGGTCATCAGAACTACAGGCCCCACAAACCTTGCCTTCCCCAACGAGCGAGTCTTGCGCTAACGTACACATCACTGTCGTCAACCAGCACACTTTGAGAACCGACCAACTTACCTCCAAAGGCAAGTTTTGCGCCGTAACAAGTTGGATACACTATGCATGGGTTCGAAGGGTCCCCAAACGTCTGGTAAGCCGTGACGGCGTCAGGTAAAACGCCCCCTGCAACCTGGAATCTGCCATGATGAAAATACTGGAGGACGCGTTGGGACATGTCTTAGCAGTTCTACTCTTTCAAAGGCGCAGAGGGTGTATCAGAGACGGAGAATAGTGTAGGACGGCTATTTATTCGTCCATCGTGTTCGTGAACACAACTTCGAGCCATCAATTTTGCGGGCCGCACTTCCTGGTTCAGAACGTTCGCGAATTGATTAAGAGACTCGGATTTGGCGTGCGAATAGGGAGGCCGCTAGCATGAGATATCTGCATAATCATTGGGGGGGGAGGGTGTTATTTCAAATACACGGTATCAATACAGGATGTCTAAGGCTCCTCTAGGAATTTCTTGACTTCTGACTGAAGGAATTCATCATCTTGAGCGTTAGCGCCACCTCCAGCCATGTGTCCCCAGGCAGAAGGGATAACAACCAGCTTTGCATTCTTCAGATACAACATTTCATTCTGACTATCTTCTGGCGTGAAATAAAGGTCAGTCTTGCAGGGCATGATTAGTCCCCTGGCCTTGATCACGCTCAGACACTTCCCGAGGTCTCCGTTATCGCGGATCGTGGAAACGTCGGCGACTTGCCATGTGTGAAGTAAAGTTAGCAAGTCGTTTGCATCCCACCCATGCAAGAATCCTGCCTCCCATTCCTCACGCAGGAAAGCGTTAAGATCAGCATATCTGTATGATTAGATCAATACCTCGAACCATATGCTCCCATCTCTACTCACGTTCCGCCGAACAAGTACAGCTTCTTGCGGAACCACTTTGGTATAATTACACAATTAGCACATGAATTCCTTAGAGACAAACAAGACGCTAACTTCTTGGCTGTATGCCCATGCACTGTAAGCACGACCGAATGCACGGATTCCGTGCTGAGGTGTGGACTTGTAGTGTCCATTGTCGAAATCTTTAGAAGCTGAAAGTGCAGCCTTCGGACCCTCCAAAAAGCTAAGAATCCTGTTACAAGAGAACATGAGAGCGGACTATGAGACTTACGCTTTGTTGTGAGGGCTCGTGCGCGCAGACCCACAAATAGGAATAAATCTCCAGACGAAAAAGTCAGAAAAAGTCAGGGAAAATCTACATAAGAGGTTACCTCTCCACATAGTCGGGATACATGACAGGCCAATAATATGCCTGTCATGGGAAAGGTGGGTATTCTAAATGCAACTCGTGGAGAACTACAAGCCTGCTGCCCACCCATAGAAAAGCCTACGACGCAGAATACCTTCTGAATACCAAGCTTCTGGGTCAAAACCGTGTACTGTGCACGAATATGTCCGGTTGGCAGAATATTTCAAAGCAAGGATGCATTACTCACATATTGTCCTCGTATGAAACGGCCGGGAAGTATGGCCCGTTGTATGGAGCAGGCTGGGTGAGCACCGTCAATTCAAGCCCAGTAAATCTTGACCTTTGTCAAGCTTACAGTGTTGGAAGGTGAAGAAGACTAAACCATGACTCTGATATCAGAAGAGACAGTTATTACCGAGAGAATCTCAACGCACTTCACCGTTCGAAAACAAAGCGAATGTGACGACGTAGTACTTTCGTGGATCCAAGACCTGAAATTATCTGAGTACACGCAGATAAGCCAAGGAACTCGAGTATGCTGTTACCTTGTCCTCTCCGACGAGATATTCTTGACCTAATAGACCGGTTTCTCGTCACAACATGTCTGTCTGGCTTCGCTGTTCAAAGAGTAATGCTACTCACTATCAAGCTTCCCGCCATAGCAGGTGGGAAAGACGATGCAAGGGTTCTTGGGATCTCCATACGTGCAATAAGCGGTTATGGCATCCGGGATGACACCGCCCGAGACACGAAACCTTCCATGGTGATAGTATTGAATCGACATGACAATGTTTGCTCCTGGTTATGAGGATGTAGATGAACTGATTGAAATGATAAACGACATCCCAGGGCTAATATAGGACCAAGTCGGGGCCAAGATATGGGACTATTCACGGAGTTGTCATGGTTGAACGTAGGTGCGAGGCCCTGTGCAATCCGGCCCGATTGATGGGAATGTACGGGTTATTGGAACATTGAGCCCCACGCATGAACCCGAGCCTGAAGTCTCGCCTCCACAATCTCCCGTGATCGAACGAGACTTGGATCGAACTTCTGCTTGATCATGGGGAGATCATGGGGAAGAAGTCAAGAAACTTCTGAGATCCACTGTATTTCTGAACGTCAACGGTCCGAAAATAGCTGTTATAATAAAACATTTATCGAAATAGTAATATGCACTTGATAGTATAATAGCAAGTAGCACGTGATATGTGTGGCTGATAAACTGTAATAGTACACGGAAATAGCCGATTAGCCCAGCCCCGTTGAGCCAACTCCTCCTCATCGACCTCATCGACCGCAAGAATGGGCTGTACGTCGTCACACTGTCAAATATCTATTCACACCGCTGACTTGATCTTCCTCCAGCCAACAAACCTCGTGGACTTCAAGCCGCTCGCAAACTCCGCACCAGTCGGCGCGAAAACCGCTGGGTATGTGCTCGTTCACCTTCATTCAGCAACTCCGATCTCAGCATTCATCTTTGATCTATGTAGGCGGACAAATCTTACAAGAAGCGCGCCCTCGGCAACTTTTTCAAAACCTCTCCTACTGGAGGTTCATCACACGCAAAGGGTATCGTTCTCGAGAAAGTCGGTGTTGAGGCAAAGCAGCCAAATTCTGCCATCCGTAAATGTGTTCGTGTCCAGCTGATCAAGAACGGTAAAAAAGTCACGGCTTTCGTTCCCAATGACGGTTGCTTGAACTTCGTTGACGAGAATGACGAAGTCTTGATCTCAGGCTTCGGTCGTAGTGGCAAAGCTAAGGGTGATATTCCCGGTGTGCGTTTTAAGGTTGTCAAGGTGTCCGGTGTTGGTCTCCTTGCACTCTGGAAAGAGAAAAAGGTGTGGTTGTCATTCACCCACGTCAGTTCCTTGCTAAATTATGTCGATCGTCTTATCAGGAAAAGCCACGGTCATGAGGAGCGTTGGTTAACCCAATTTCATGCCATTTTTATGATCATGCTTGTACTGCACTCCGTCATGTTCATTTTCCAATCAAATTCAAAAGATTACAGTCTGATGATGCTTGCGGGAGTTGAACAGGTGTGATTCATTGCAGTATCCGGTAACAAGCAAAGTATCTACAGCCAAGGAATAATTAGCAATTGAAAGGTGATAATAACGTTGAAGTTCGTGAATGAGTAGGTGTTGGAATCATATGTTCGTAATGCCTCGTCCTTGCATGTACTTTTTCAAATCTCTCATCAACTCCAATTGCTCCTCGATGGTCAGCCCGCTGACTATCATTTGCAAGATTGATCCTACCGTGACGTTGTGTTCTCGGATCAAGCTGCTGTAGTACACATAAGTGAAGACACCCATCAGAAACTGGCAATCCATGCGGTCGGTCATGCCTCCGTGTCCAGGAATGCTGTGACCAAAGTCTTTGATATCGAAGGCACGCTTAAAGCCAGAAGCAAAGAAACCCCCAAAAGGTGCGACCAGCGAAGCAAAGATGGCAAAGACCAGCAAATGAAGTTGATAGGGAGCATAAGGAATGACTGTGACCTGTCGACCGAGAAGCTGCGACAAGAAGACCCTCAGAGGTGCCCAAATTTCCCATTCTTTAGTCATGAAAACCGGATTCGGGGAACACTGAACGTTGCTCCAGACACTGACACCAAGGTCATGGACGGGGCATATCATGTATTTGAATCGCATGAAATACGATCCCCAGACGACACTGAAAATGAGGGTGCTCCAGAATGCCCCAACGAAACCTTCGACAGTTTTCTTTGGTGAAAGCTTGATCAACGGAGTGCGACCGAGGGTAATGCCCCAGATGTAGGCAAATACATCATTACAGATGACCAACGAAGCAGGGACGAAGAACCAGATGAGACCCTCGAGGATATTATTGACAATAAAGTGGCTGGACACCACGATCAAGAGTAAACTCATATGCACCCAGCAGAATAGACCGAATTGCTGCTTGAGATACCCTCGTTTAAGGGACAACACAAAACCCATAAACCCGATTGTATAAAGGGTAAAGCTGATGATGCGATGATTTGTAGCAAATGGAAGTAGCTGCCCATCGGTGAACACTACATGCTGGATAACAACATCAGTTGCCAGTCATTAGAACGAAAGAAAGAAAAAACGGAATTTGCCTTGAAGTAGTATATGATACTTTCGCCATACAGGAAGTAATTTGTCACGGCAAAGAAATACCAGTTGAGCGTCTTGCTCCAAGGATCCTTACTTCCTTTGGCTGTTGTATCCGCAGACGCAAAAGACATATCCTTCAGAGAGAACAGAGCTGTAACTTCTCGGTACACCAGAGTCTGGCAAAGCATGACAAGAATGATCATGTACGCATGACCCATGAGGAGCATGCCTAAGAAACCCCCGATCATAATAAACGTCCACAGTGTCCTCGTTAGTAGATTTTGGCGTTTCTTTGAGCGTTCAGCTTCTTGAACATCTTGTTTCAACTTCATAGCACGTTCGACATCCGTCGGTGGTTGTGGAGGAACCTCCTGCTTCCCTGCCCCGGGCTCTAGAAGTACATCGGCGAGTGGTGGTGGCGGTAAAACTAGGAGTACCATCAACCAGAGGGCAGTCAATAGAAGTCGCACGTCACATACTTCCCACGCTGGATGCAGAGAATCCATTACCGTTGACCTCAGGGGGAGGTCGTACGGGTTCTGGAGGAGGGCGAACATCTCCCCGGTCGGTCTCGATACCTGAATCGGCAGGAAAACATTCAGACTCGGAGGGAAGGGGCTCATCATCGGCAACAGCCGCAGTATGTGCGGCAGACTGTTCCAGCGATGGGGTAGCTCTCGGCGAGTTTTCTGCTGTCGCAAGCTTTGCCGCGGCCTTTGCTTGTTTTCGCTTCTCAGTCCGTGCATGTTTCTGCATCTTTTTCAGCTGTGATTTTGACAGCTTGGAGGGGATTGTGCTGTCTGACGGTGGTTGAGCATGTTCCTCTGTACTGAGTTCTTCCTCGAACTCTTCAACATCCTCAACAGGAAGGGCCTCGAACACAGATTTCGTTGCGAACTGACTGGAGGATGCTATCGCAGTTGGTGGACTCATTGCACAGAGAAAAGGAACGTGTCTGTCGTGGTATAAACGTGACAAAGTGAGTTGGTAGAGGAACGAAAGTAAGTGTTCTATTTAATTTATGAAGCGACACCTTGTTGGGAAAACCTGACCAAACACATGTCTGCGGTCCTGCGCACACGACCTCGAGCCCTCATTACACTCACAACATAAGTAGGCAGTATATTGGTCTGCAACGAAAACAATCTACGGTATATACGTATATTAGCATGCAACAGTTCCTGCCAGAGTAACGGCGGTAAAGTCCCTGTTCTTCTTGCAGTTGATGGTATGCACAAATAATGATAGAGTGGTTTCTCGGCTTAGAACTTCCAGTCTGCCTCTACTTCCATTGCCCATGGGACTTCGGCGAGAATGTCAGCGAATCGACGCATGCCATCAACAACATAATACACTGCTTACATTTGTTTAGCAATGTCTTGGAGAATATCTTCTCGATAGGAACGTCATGCTTTTTGCACCATGTAGCAGTAATCCTGAGTGTGGGTGGATGGATGGATGGAAGGTTCGTCAGCGAAAATACTCGTGAATGAAATGAGAATTACCGAGGATCCAAATAGTTGATCTTACTGTGAAATTAGGATGCATCGCAATCTCGCTGAAAAATATAGTAACACAACTTACCTCGTTCCCAACGCAACTTCCTTCCCGGCTTCACGGTCATCCATCTGCAACTTGAATGTTTTGATCCTCTCATCTATCTTCTGAATAGCCTCTTCAATCTTCTCCACAGGACGGTCTCTCTTCAAAGTTGCCCTGCCTGTCCCACGTTCCTTCCCTAGTCTCTTGTACTCTGCCTCGATGGCGGCTGTCCGCTCTTTTAGGACGGAATCGTCCAAAGGCTTGTTCCCTTCCTCAACAAGTTTCTCGTTATCTTTCGCAAATTTCTTCTCGGCCTTCTCAATCTCCTTCTTTTTCAGGGAATCCTCGTGCTCCACAATCCATTCATCGTCTATGTCCGACTCGTCAACAGCGTAAAGCTTATTCTTCTGGTACTTGACATCCATATCGAAGAGGACGTGACGAAGCTTCATTCTATCGTACTTAAGAGACCGGAGTCTATCGCGCATCTTGCCCATGGACTGCTCGTGAGTCTTGGGTACACTCCTTTGATGGTTACAGAGGATGGCGACCATGCGATTTGCGTGATTGTAGGCGTTCAGCTTCTCCTGGACTGACGCATCCTTCGGCGTGCCCTGTTCTAGCTGTTCCTGGAAAGTTATCGATGCATTATAGGTACGGAACACCTTGGCTGTCAAACCCTTCATGTAAGAGGCAAGGTGTTTGTTGAGAAGTGTAGTGTTGACACGATCGAACAAGTTGTCACCATCCTCTTTGTTCTCTTTGAACAAACGAATGTTTTTGTATACCTGAGCATCGACAGTGACTCGGTTGTAGTACCGAATCGAGTCTTTACCAAGGAAATCGAAGATAATGAAGTCGGGAGGCTCTAGCGTGACGTGCTCACAACGTAGCGAGCAACAGCCGACTGTATCCGCTTCGTCTTCTCCCTTCTCATTACCGGCTCGAAGAGCTAATCGATCGATGAAATACATGGCAGTCGCCCGCTGTCGGTCAGCCATGACTTTGCTCTTCAAGTCGGCTTGGTAATCTGCTCGGATCCTTGCAACGTGAGCCTTGAGTTCACGTGCCTTTTCGAACTTTAACATGTCGCTCTGACCCTTGAGAGAACTACCTGCGGCCAAAAAGACATACTTGTAGTTACCGTTGACGTTTTCAACCCAGTTGGCAAGCCACGTCACGGTTTTGTCGTGCACCACTCCTTTCCAATTTCCAGGCATGTTTGGCACAGGGATGGGCACTCCCTCACCAATATTGAGGGTGATATCCTCCGGACGAACACGAAGTTTCAATGCGCCTTTCTTGGGATGATCACCGCGACCACGAAACAGTCCAGGAGGTTCGACACGAAAGTTTCCAACCTTCTCCTTGCGTCCGTCGAGAAGGCATGTTGTATACTTCTCTTCCATAGCATCCTTCTGTTTCTTGATCTCCTTCTTCTCAGCGGCACTCAATGCCTTCTTTTTCGCTTTCTCTGCTTCAAAGTAGTCGAACATTGGGCGGAAGTCGCACTGGTCGAATTCGGATATCTTAATCTTATTGCGTGCTGGATGATCTTTCAGGACTTTAAGCCAGTCGTCAAAGAAATTCTTGTTGAATATCTTGTCCTGGGCGTGATCGGTCTCTAACATGGCTGCGTAGAAGCCAGCAACTTCCTCAGACTCGGGCGGGAGGTCAACCTCCTTGCCTGAGTTGAAAAGTCAGCGTTGCTTGGAAAAAAACGCAAAGATATTGTTGGCTTAGAACCTTTGTACTTCATCTTCACATGCGAAGGAAGTGGCTCGTAAGGAGGGGGAAATATGACACCGTTATGCTCGAGAGTCTGCCATTTCTCTTCACCGTTTCCATTGGCATTCTGCTCCTCCCACCATCGGTAGACTTCTTCAGCTTCTTCCTCTTCCTCCTTCTTCTTTCCTTTTTTCTTCGTTTGAGGGGTCTCGGAGGTCGCTTCCTCTTCCTTCGATTTCTTGTTCGAGGCTCTCTTGCGTTTCGGTTTAACGTCGTCCTCCTTCATCTCTACGTCGCTATCAGCCTTGACCTTTGACCTTGCCTTGGGTTTCGACCGCTTCTTCGTTAAGGGCTCATCATCCGACACAGAAGACTCCTCTGCCTCTGATTCTCTCTTGACTTTCTTCTTAGGAGGAGCTTTAGCCTTCCCATTAGATGCGCGCTTTTTCTCAAGGGTGGACAACGCAGCATCACTATCGATTTCTGCTTTCGGCTTCCGCGTACCATTGGAGGTAGTGGCGGCGGTTGCGCCAGATACTGAGACCGAGCTGGTCTTCTTAGCTGGCGACGAAGCAAGTGGAACATCGTCATCGTCCTCACTGTCGGAATCCACTGCGGCACGCTTTCGTGGTCGCGACTTTACAGGTGTTTGGACGCCATTGACCTGAGACTGTGGAGGGGAAATATAGGAGACTCTGAAAAATGCAAAAATTGAAATGTCACACACCAAGGGCAGATCATCTTCGCTCATTGGGGAGTCGTCCGCATAGCCATTGGAGTGGCCAATACCATTAACCGTGACCTTGCTCTTCGCACCGGCGCCAGCGAGTGCGTTCAGCGGCATATCTTCATCTGAGGACATGTTAGGGTCAAAAAGAGCAGGGAGCGGCGCGCAGCTGGTGGAATCGATGTAGAGACTGACTGGAAAGGAGGAGGAACGCGGACAAAAAGAAACTGGGGTTAAATGCCTTCTCCCGCGCTATAATCGGTTGAAATTACAAGTCATGATGGACCTGCCCTAATTTTACACGTGACTTGTCCGTACTGGTCAAGCGGTAGAGGAGAAGGAGCGTTTCAGCCAATTTTGGTGAACAGCCAGTACGAGGTCAGTGCGATATCAACATGGAAACTCTCCTCGCAGCACTCACGCTTCCCGTCACGCAGCGATGGCAAACCTCCCACTATTCCGTGATCCTTGGGCCAAGAAAGACGCCTGGCGGAAACATCCTGTGTTCTCAAATCGAGTCATGTTCTCGAACATGTTCCCTGGCTTCGGAATAGCACTCGTCGCGTTCAGCGCCTACGTCGTCTTCGACAACTTCTACACAAAGGCGCATGCTAGCAGTACTCATCACTAAACTCTAGTGTGTAACTCCAGGCGATCAAACCGTCCAACGTCGCGTGTTCCGAGTGTCATTCTGTGTTCAGATATCGCTCTAGACATGTACCATACCTAATAACACGCACTCCGTCATTATTACCGTTTTCGAAGCCCACGGAACTCTTATCGCCTCGAGCTTGATCGATGGTCCACTACTCAGTGCTCAGTGCTCAGTGCTCAGCACTCTGCACAGCTGAATATCTGCCACAGCATTCAATGCGCATGTATGCCTTCTGAACCATTGCTGTGGACATGCTCCATTTTCTCGTCAGCACGTTGTCCTCGTTCCGAATGTGGCAAGCTATTTAGTTAGATTACTTGACTCATTTCCTGCGTATCGGCCTTGCGTGTCACCGAGAGCCTGGAGGGCTGTTCCCATCGCTAATGATGTATGATCATTTGAACACAGGCCACGTCCACTTCGGTTCACCGTAGTCAAATTGAACGTAGTTGATGTGATGTCCACAGGATAGCGCTGGTAGACCCATGAGGTGCTCTTGCTTTGACAAATTGCGGACGAATGGGGATTGTTTCATTATCAAGGAAGAAGTACTGAACCTACAATACCGACAACGCCAAGATTATGATAAAGGAGGCATTTTCCTGACTACCTTCCCCTCATTTTTTGCATGCACGCCGAGTTTCCGCAAAATGGCAGAGTTGGCCCAGCGTTCCGGCGGTGTACGATTCCCGGTAGACCAGTAATATATGTCCCAGTCTGGCTCGTCCAGCAACTTGTCATATTCGGACAACTCAACCTGGGTCATAGTAGCAAGGTGGTCCCGTGCAAAAGTGCTCAACAAGAGGTCGCTCTCTAGCGTGCCACGTTTGCGTGATTGATATAGGAGACGTGCACGCATAGTTTCGAGAGATTCGTTGGGTCGGGGAAGAGGTTCAGGGGCGGGTATAGCTGAGGGTGTGGTTGTGTTTGCGAGATGCTGAGGAGTGTGCGGAAGTGGCCATGGGTCAGATGAGCTCCTCAAAGGAGACACGAAGAGTGTCCGCTGCGACGGGCGACGATGACTGCGGAAGCGTCGTACAGAGATGCGGGCAGCCAAGACCATGGTTGTCTGTTGCAAAATGACCGGTGAAACAACAGAGAGTTACAGCGCGTCTGATTTTGAAATCATCCGCCTGTTTCACATGGTATGTACTCGCTACACTTCTAGGATATATATCTTGCTCCAGTACAACCAAGGATACTAGTAGGATATTCGAAATTCTTGTTTCTCAACCTCTAAGATAGCGCTTGTATACTTCATTGTTTGTCTCCTCCACATATTGATATCCCAGATTATCCAGGAATTGCTGGAACTGATCGTAATCGTGAGAGGGAACTTGAATGCCAGTGAGAACTTTGCCGAGATCAGCGCCATGATTGCGGTAATGGAACAGAGAAATATTCCATCCTTGCTGAAGACCCTCCAGAAACTTACGCAGGGCTCCGGGCCGTTCCGGGAACTGAAATCTAAACAAACGCTCGTCGGGCACAACAGCACATCCTCCCACCATATATCTTGCATGACTCTTCGCCATTTCATCGTCACTGATATCGAACCCCTTGAAGCCTTGTTGGGCGATTGCCTCTAACACTGCCGCTACTTCTTGCGAGCGGGATGAGGTTTGGAGTTTGAATGAAAGGAAGATGTGAGCGATGTCTGGCGAACTAAAGCGGTAGACAAATTCTGTGATAGACCGCGGGTGTATGATCGAATGGAGAGCGAAGAAGCTAGATTGAAGAGCATAAGCGAGAGTCACTGAGGTCTTGATAAAGAACACAGCGTACGTGCCAGGTTTTTCAGGAACTTCAACACTTAATAGTGCTTCCCTACCTTCACCGAGCTCTGCACGCTCGGCGACGAATCGCAAGCGATCGAAGTTCATGTTCGCACCACTGACGACAGCGACGAACTTTTGGTTGGCGCCGATAAGCTTGTTGGCGATGATATGGTGCTTCAAGCCAGCCAGTGCTAGTGCGCCTGCTGGCTCCGTAATAGATCTTGTCTCCTCGAATATGTCTTTGATGGCAGCGCAGAGTTCATCGTTGTCAACAAGAACGATCTCATCCAAGAGTCGTTGGCAGATGCGGAATGGCTCTGCTCCCACCTGTCTGACTGCTGTGCCATCGCTAAACGGGCCGACTTCATGCAATGTTACGCGCTTGCCAATTTTCAAACTCTGATACATGGCATCGGCGTCGACGGTTTCCGCGCCGTAGATTTTGGTTTTAGGGTTTCCGATGCGCTTGACATATTCCGCAACGCCAGCGACTAGACCGCCACCTCCAATGGCAGCGAAGATACCATCGATGCCATCAGAATCGGGCATTTGTTTGAGAATTTCCATGCCAGTGGTGCCTTGACCCGCAATGACTAGAGGATCATCGTAAGGCGGAACGAATGTGAGGCCATGAGCAGTCGCGAGACGAGCACACTCCGCTTTGGCCTCGTCAAAGTCGGTTCCGTGTAGAACGACCTTTGCACCTAGTCTTTGTACATTATCAACTTTGATCGTCGGTGTTCCTTGGGGCATAACGATAGTGCAAGGAATGCCAAGTTTTGCACCGGAGAGGGCGACACCCTGAGCATGATTTCCTAGTAGTGAATGTGTTGGTGTGCCCAATCGATAGGCACCGTGACTGTTACTTGGGTATGCAGTTATACGCACACTAACCGGCACTGCAGGTGATGACACCTTTCCATCGGTCTTCTTCAGGGATGCTTGCCATAAAATTGTATGCACCACGGATCTTGAAGCTAAAAACCTGTTGAAGATCTTCACGTTTGAGCCATATCTGATTTCCTAGCTTTGCGCTGAGATTTGGCGCAAAAACGAGTGGGGTTTCCTTGAGTATCTCGTAGACTTTGGACGATAGGATGAGACGGAGATAGTCCGGCTCGTTTGACGCAAGGATATGGTGTGGAGAGAGAGAAGGGTAAGTGAGAGGTTCAGGCGCATGGGATGAGTATTCAAGGGTGGCCGCACTCATAGTGAGCAGCTGGAGAGAACGCCAACGTCTAACCGAGGCTAATCGAAATTTTTGTGATCAGTGACTCGATCAAAGACAGGAGTTGGCCATTACTAGATTAGGACAACGAAGTCAATTCAGACTACGGTAGCACTACGGACGAGTTGATAGACTCTGGGCAACACCAACATGTAAAGTAATTCAGTCCAACTACACTCGTACTCGACGCCGCCAACAGCGCCGCGACACGACAGCGACTGCACACCACTGGCATTATGCAACGGACACGGACAGTTAAGCGCATACGCGTGGTCCTCTTAGGTCACGTGGCGGAGATAAATCTATGAGACGCGGCGTCACAACACCCGACAGGGAGACCAGTGATGGACAACGATGACACTGACATTGGTGATATCGACGACCACGAGCAGGTGCTCCCAGACGTACCATATATCAGGTGAGAAACCGATGGCACCAATAAGACATCCCTCGGGGCGTGGACCACCACTGGGCTTGATCGCGGTATGACGGACTCCAGTGCGGCCCGACGAGCTCGACACTGGGCAGGAGGAGTGGGAGGAGAGTCGAGGGGAGTGAGTTGATGGTGGTTGGTGAGAAAGGGTGGAAGAAAGGAACGGGAGATAACTGTATTGTTGCCAGCCCTAAATAAATGTAAAGTGGACCTCCTCCTACCTTGGGACCACCACTTCAAGTGTACATACTCCCTACTCCCCAAACTTCTTTACCATGGCCCAAGCCGCTACAATGGGTCCTCCCCTCTCACCGCGCGAAACCCGCCGTTCAGGGAGACGCTCCGCTCCCACCGCTTCTGCCAGCACTTCCAAATCTCCAGACTCCCCTGCCCCAGAGTCCGCACCCAAAACCAAGGACACATCTGCCCGTTCCGCACTCTCAAACACAAGTGCAAATGGCCGAACAAAACGTCCTAAACAAGAAGATATCGACGAAACCATTCCCCAGAAGAATGTTCAATCGAACGGTTCTACCTCCAACCATGCCATTCCCAATGGCAGGTCAAAACGCAGGGGAAAGGAAAAAGAGAAGCCTAATTCCTCTACGGATCATACCATCGAGTCCTCTACCTCCAAATTCTCCAACTCTGCATCCGTTGGTACAGCCGAACCCCAGGAGGATGACGCGGAGGAACAGGGTATCACGCGTTGCATATGTGGTATGAACGATCCGTGGCCATTTCTACACCTCATCATCATTTACTTATTGTTCGCTGCTCCTCAGAGGATGATGCCGAGGGTGGTGAATTCATGGTCCAATGCGAAACCTGCAACGTTTGGCAACACGGTCTCTGCATGGGCTTCGAATCTGAAGCGCAACTTGCTGCAGCGGCCGACTACTACTGCGAACAATGTAAACCCGAACGCCACCAGGATCTTTTCAGGCCCGTTCCTTTGGTTTGCTGTCCCTTACCAGTGTTTAACTTCATTTGCCTCCTTCAGGCGGCTAGCGAAGAAAGCCCGTGAATCATCAACCCACTCACGCAACACAACTTCTCGTCTCTCTCGTTCTCACTCACCCACTCATCTGCTCAAACCTCCTAAGAGACGTAATACGATGAATAGCCGCGATGCCGCCTTTGACGAAAGCTTGAAAGAGATCATGGAAGCAACCGCCGCAGAAGCAGCAGCAGTTACAGACCCTCAAAAGCCCAGTGTGAACGGTGGCGTGAGTGGTCATGCCGAAGTTCATGAAGAAGATTCAAACAATCGGAGGAAACGAAAGCGTGGCGAAGACGATGCTCCTCCCATGAAGCGTACGAGATCGGCATCAAGTGCGTCTGATCACCCAGAGACAGTAGCCAGTGCTGCACCGGAAGAGCTACCTCCTCCCACCAAACGATCCGTAGGCGGTGGGAGGTCAGGGACTTCGCGCAATCGACGAGGTGGCCCACGTAAGGCTGCTCCTCCCAATCTCGATGTTGTTATTTCCGCGGAAGGTGATGATGGCACAAGTGCAAGTAAGCGATCAACTCAGACCGCCCGCGGCAAGCTGGGTCCTGCACCAAAACGTCCCCCTCCATCCTCTCACGCCTCGGGAAGTGTTACTCATGAAGGTTCCACCAAGCGGAATCAACCAGGGGGAGCGACAGCGGCGAGTAATTCGGCTGAGAACTCTCGCGCATATCGCAATTCCCATGTGTACGCTATCTCCCAACAACCTCTTTTTACGTCATGGAACTTGCCAGACTATTTGGCGCATCTCGAACACATGCTTCCAACAGACGTACCGCGTCCTCTCGAAGTTCGTAGCTCAGTTGTGGGCCCCGGCGGGAGGGAATCGCTAGAGAAGACAATGGAGAGGGGCGTCAAGGTCAAATGGCCTAGCAAGCGCATGAGCGTCGGAGATATGAACAAGCGGGTTCGTGCACTTGTGGAATGGGTGGGCAGGGAGCAGGCAGGTGCTCTCGATCGTGGTCGTCGGAGGGAGGCTTTAGAAAAAGTCTTGAAAGGGATGACCAGAGGAACAGAGGACAGCTCGATAGATTCGTCCAATCGTGACGAGCTTGATGCGGGAGGGGGTCATCGTGAGGCCCGCGCATCACCTATGGTTGTCGATAATAATTCCCCGAACTCCGCAAACTTGCATGTCAGTGGATTATTACCTCCCAAAACATTGTCATCTAATCTAAACGCTCAGCAGTCGACGATGAAGATGATGGAGGAGCTTATGGAAGAACTGATTGGTTTCCAAGAACGATTTGGTCCAGGAGTAAAAAGTAGAGATCGAGAACGACGACCAGCGTCATGACTCGTCTATGTATGAGACCTCTTATTATTGATTTTTGCATGACATCTTTGATGTTCTCTGCTCCCTTGTCGATAGGTCCGGTTTGTATATTACTTTTAATTCTAACTGCGTAGTAAACTACTGCTTGGCGATAACGGCGCACTGGTGAGATCTGAGTGGCTGTTATGCACGTGGCAATGTTTGGCAACAGCCTTAGAGACAAACAAACTCGCTTTATGATGTCTAGTAAAGTGACAGTTTCAACTCCGGCCAACTTTCAAGACCGTCCCGACGGACAAATCGCGGGTTGACCCCAAGATGGAATCCAATGGTATCACTGAAAGTATTCTCCGCCCTGTTTCCCCGGGGCTCTCCAATCAGGATGACGATGTGGACGAAGACCATGGAGGTGACTACTCAACCCGTATGGGGGAACTGTTCGACGACGAACAGCAAAGCGGAACAAATGGAAGTGACGAGGAGGAAGAATTTGTGTATGACGGTGTGGATGCTAAGGAAGTCACTCGTACCAATTATCGGCAGCAGCTGCGGGACGTTTTGGGACCAGAAGATACTTCCGACATATTTGAGGAAGAAGAAATAGAGCACTCCCTTCTTCAGGAAGACATCAGTGAACCGTATGATATCAACATGCGTGATGAACCAAGGCACACTGAGATCGTCCCCGCTTCCCCAAGCCTTTCCCAGTCCCCCCATTCTCAGCAAGCTGTGATTACATCTTCTCCAGAACCTCCGTCTACGCCACGATATCCTCCTAACGAACTCTCCGAATCCTTCCTTCTCCCGAGCACCTCTCGACTTCGCTCGTTTATTCCCCAGGACCCTCTCAATGGGATGACTCGGAGCTTTTTCGGTGATGCCTCAGCTGGTGTCGGCTTCTTATCACCTCTATCCCGCCCTTCTGATATCTCTAGAAGTTCTACGCCTGCCATTGGCGGAGGAGCAATGAACGGCTATCTCAAGGCCGAAAGAGAGGTCTTCAAGTGGACGGTCCTCCAGAATGTGGCTGATCAACTATATGGCAGAAGACCGATGAAAGCTGCTCTTGCCTTGGGCGCGCCCAACTTAGGCTGTCCGACTGTCTTTAGTGCCAACGGCCTAATCTGTGTGGGGACTGATGCTGGGCGCATATTCGTCTTTGACTTCAAACAGACGCTGTTATGTATATGTGGAAACGACACTTCAGGTTGTTATCCATCTGTTTCGTGTTTCAATTTTTCACTCACGCTGCGAAAGCTAGCACTGTAGGAGCTACATCAGCCATCGCACTATCTCATGACCATACCTACCTTGCATCCGGCCATGTGTCGGGGTATATACAAATTTTCGACCTGAAGAAACCGCAAACACCAGCGCGCATTGTTACCCCGCCGTCCGCTCAGGCTGTCATGTCTGGTCGATACGAAGGTCATATTGCTGGCTCCCGTGTAGTCAGCATTAGCTTCATCGCGGGCCGCCACACTGCCATTATCTCAGCCGACGAGAGCGGATTGGCTTTCTACCATAGCTTGGGTAAGGTTTTGTTTGTAGAAGCGTCAGACACCATCCGCATTCTCGGGACTTATCCTGAGGAGCCTATTTCCAAACTTGATGGATCTCTAGGCAATGGCAGTGGTGTTCGATCTTTTCGTAGACGGAGGACACGCAATGCGTTGCTTGCTATGGCCACGTTACCCCTTGGCACAATCGCCCATCCCACCGACACGTACCAAATCGTCGCCCTACTCACTACCAACAAGTTAGTGATGGTTGGTCTAAAGCCATCGCCAAAGACGTGGATGAAAAAACCACGCGAAGATGATGCGCATCTCGGTTCATCGGAGCGGAGAAGAGGCACGTTAGCATGGTTTCCGAGCGTCAAGGATCCACAGGCATATAATGAACACAGCGCTGATGCGACACGCCCAATACTGGCTTACTCGTGGGGCCGAACGGTTTCCCTTATACGCGTCTCTGAAACGATGGTGAAACAATCAATGATCAACTCGCGGACAGGCAAGACCCGTGAGGTGGATGTGGGCACTCTTGTTTTCGAAGACGCTGGAAAATGGACATTGGACCGTACAGTCCTTGCTGTGCAATGGTTAAACGCTCATCAGCTGGCAGTCTTCACTGTTACTACACTCAGCGTGTATGACATTCGTACCTCCAAGCTCGTTGAGCATGTATCCTTCGACGCTTCCGTGTTGGTGCCACGTTCTCTCAGCGCCACAGCTGATGGATCAGTACCGTATTCTGAGTCCATTAGTGATGTGGCACATAGTATTCGAACCTACAAAGGCAAGATATTTTTGCTGTGTCGCGAAGAACTTCGAGTAGGAACATTGCTCACTTGGGCCGACAAAATCCTGTCGTTAGTTGAAAAGGGTGACTTTCTGAGTGCCATCGAGCTCACTCGCTCGTATTACACTGGAGAAGCGCTGGGCAACCGCAACGGTCTACCCGAGGACACACGAGAACAGAAAGAAGTACTTGGACAGAAACTGTATGAATTGATGGCGGCATCTGCAAGTTACGCGTTCTCCGAAGACAGGATGACGGACAGCACTCATACTAGCCAGGACGGTCGAGGTGTTGATCGCACGTCTGTTTTCGAAGGCCTCGTCAGAACTTGTGCCCGTACTTGCCTCGCACTCGATAACTACGACTTCCTGTTCGAGGATCTATTTCAACATTTCGAGGACGCGGGGATCACTCGAATATACCTGGAGCAACTTGAGACCTTCGTCTTGGCTGGTACCATCGACTTCGTACCCCCTCGTATAACTCAGCGATTAGTGGCACTCCATGATGAAAATGGCCGACCTACACTAGCGGAACGTGTGATTTGGCATATAGACCCGCTATGTTTAGACATCAACCAGGCTATTCGCCTTTGCCAGACCCACCAGCTGTGGGATGCGCTAATCTATGTGTATACGCGTGCCCTACAGGACTATGTCGCGCCAATTGTAGAGCTAATAGCTCTTATCCGTACACCGTCGATCCATCCCTCGTCCACTCGTCACGCATACAAGATCTTCCCATACATCATCAACGTTCTGAGTGGTCGGACGTATCCAAGTGGCGAACCACTAACTTTTGAAGAGGCCGAGAAGGCGAAGAAGGATGTATACCACTTTATATTCAACGGCACCACTGCAGTCTGGCCTGAGGAAGGGGGTCATTTAGTCCTTACCAACCCAGGACAGGCGGAGCCCACCTACCCATATGCTCGATTTCTCCTTCGTTTCAATGCCGAGTCATTCCTTCATTCTTTGGACATCGCTTTCGAGGACTCGTTCCTAACCGACTCCACCGACATTAACAGACTATCTATTATCAAGATATTCTTAGACATTACATCACAGGTGGACCTCCCTCTCTCTGCCGTCACGTTCGTCAACATCTTCATTGCGCGAAACGTTCCAAAGTACCCGCAAGATATCCATGTTGAAGATTTCGAACCAGGCGTCCTTTATGGTCTCCTGATATCCCTTGCCATTCCCGCGGACCCGGAAACCCGTGAAGATCGCCAACTTGCTGCAGAGTATCTCCTGTCGGCGTATGCACCTCACGATATCACTGAAGTGGAGCAAATTTTTGAGAAGACTGGCTTTTACCGTATATTACAAAACCGACGCCGACATGAACGACAGTGGACACAGCTTCTGTCAAGCTACCTACTTGATCCTGGTCTCCAAACCCCTGCTATCCTCCCACATGTCGCGGAAGTTCTCAGTCTCTCGCAATCAGATAATCACAATGTTCTGCCAGAAGATGTCAAGAGTGCATTCGCGGATTCCCTCGGTCATCTGCTATCACTGGACCTACGATCAACAGCTACCCTAGTTGATAAATTCGCTCCAGACCTACACGAAACAGCTCTCAATACCATGGACTCGGGGGATGATCGTCGGCGGTATGATTATCTCCTCTACCTTATCAATCCACCGGTTGTGGAGAGAGAAGATAAGACCTATCCAATTCAACCACATCTCAGCGAGACTCTTTGTCGACTTTTTGTTGTGCTAAAATGTCAATACGCGCCGTCTGGAGTCATCGACACCCTAGGACACATGCAGCTTAAACTCGACTGGCCGGTAATGGAACAAATCTGCGAGGAAAACCATGCATATGGTGCTGTGCTCTGGGCACTGAATCAGCAAGGCCAACCACGTGCTGCGCTCGCGAAAGCAGAAGCGTTCGAGAAACAGCTTACTCAAGACATAGCTCGAGCCATCGTCAGCTCGAGCTTTGACAATGGGAACGTCGATGTTTGGGTCAATGCGCTGAAAGAGATCGGACGGAGAGGCGCAGCCATATGCTTAGAGCATTCCAGCACGTCGGGCACAGGCGAAGTTCCACTCGAGGACATCTGGTTCCAGCTGCTCAGCAGTCAGCTCCACTCTGTTCAGGTCTTGTCGAATCTCCATCTTGCAGGTGACAGTGATGGTCATCGGCTAAAGAACGCAACGCTCTCAAGCTTGCGAGATCTCGTCCAGACGACGTTCGCGTCCCTGGTTACCATCAGCTCTACTCGAGCCGTCTCATTCCCTCGCCTTTTCAAACGCCTGGTCGATCCTGGAAAATATGCGTCCTCTTCGGGTACACCCTACACGGAATTCAGGACGATCTTAACAGGGATGCTGGAGTCTTATCGAAGCGATGGGGATATGCTGTCCATTTCTCAGAGATTGCTCGATCGAGACCTTTTTGATACTGTGGAAGAGTTTGCCAAGGAAAAGATGAGGGGATGGTCATCTCGGCATATATGTTCACGTTGCGGCCAAACTCTACTACAGCATGATGGACCAGGTGGTACAGACCATGCCAATATTAGCATTATTGTTACTCGTACGACAGCATTCCATGCTTCATGTTCACCCTAATCAACACGCTGTCGGTTATCATCGTAGTTATCACCGATGTCATGAATCGTCGACTAGTTCGCTCTGAACCATTTGACAGAGTTGCAAGTAGGATTCGAGCGACTGGGTGTCTATCCCTAAAGACCTTCCATCCTGACCCAACGCTTCAACATCCATGACCATTTGTGTCCGGATCCGTTCTTCATCGCGATCATCGTCCTTGGTGATAGTACCACTGCTAAAAAATCCCAAGGTTGACTTCTTGCCTTTCTTAAGACGTCTTAAAGATTCTTCTGTCTTCTTCATGGCTGTCAGATACTGAATATATCTCAGACAGACCGCATCGAACACCTCTGTAGCCGACTCTTTGAGCAAACCTCCCCGTAAACGATCACCTGCAATATTCGAACCTCCGATACCGAAGAATGTTTTGATAGGCCTGAGAATCAAAGGTACGAAATAGCTAGCCTCGGTGGGCATGCGTTTATGGGACGTCGCCCGGAACTGAGAGGGTATCGAGCGGACGGGTAACAGGGAATCGCAAGCTCGCCTAGATAACAAAAGGATGACCTGCCGCATCACTTGCACACTGATGGAATCCAAAGAATTTAGCTGTTCTCTCAGCGCATCTTCGGGATCGACGTATATATCTTCAGATGTAACAAGCTCTGGCAGGACCGAGTGTATTTCCTCCCGCCACAGAACCAGGACCTGGGCGGTCATCGCCCTGATATCAACAAGAATCACGGCGTATTGCTTCAGAAGGAGGTCATCTGCAGCGTTATTTTCCGGAGTAGGCTCAGACGATGTTTGAGACGATGGTTGTGGAGTAGAAGGGCGGTTTAGCTTGTCCGGAGGGGTAACTTTCGCAGAAGGTTCACTTTGGGGGAGTACACTTTCAAGCCATATTCGGTATCTGCTGAGTTGCTGCAAGGTAAATCTCCAAAAACGATGCGCTAATTCTGGAATAAATATTTCTCCGCTCCAACATGAGCATATGGACGACCACACGACTTCCGCCTGAGAGGTCAGAAATATAGGATGTCCAGTTCCAGCGGGATTGAGATCGATGACTGTTGTACTTAAGGCATCCTCAAGCTTGCCAACTATGTCCTTCCAACGCAATTGAAAGTAGACTGGTAATTGCCAGCGCTTATTGAATGACGTGAAGACAGGATGAGCCCGCATTGTTTGCACTGATTGTATAGAGGGGGCTATAAATTCAAGCGCATGGATAAACGCTTGAGTTGTTCTATGATGCTTGAGAAACTCGTCAGGCTTGCCCGCAGCAAATATCACATTCCCCAATTCATCCATAATTGCCTGACCGAATTCGGGCCAAATGACATTTGCCATTATATCAAAGCCTTCTCCGATGGGCGGAGTTACTTCGAGACCACTCAAGGTCTTAGTTGCTAGGGCTGGGTCTGGCTGCACGGGGTTACTTTTGACGGGAACCTTTTCCGCTATTTGAATAATACGGTATAGATCTCGGTCGATAAATCGGAGTATCTGATTGAACAACTTTGCCAGCGAGTCGTCGGACTCGTCCAGATAGGGTATCGAAGAAGTACCACCAGGCTTAACATCGAACGGATTTTGCTTCGACGAGAAGGCAGTATAGGGTGTGTATGGAGTACGAGGCACAGCAAAGCCCAACGATGCACGAGTCGATGGAGGAGGCAATGGCGTGTGAGGTATGATGGGCGAAAGTGGCGCCGCCAAAGCGTCTGAATGTATCGACTAAGATGTGCGAATTCAACATATAGTTCTCCAGAGACGATACACATACCTTTCTGATGTATGGTTGGACAACGTTTCTCTTGATGATATCTTCCGCAGTCCTCCAGAGACCCAGCGCATCATAAACGCGCAAACACTCAGTCAGTTCAGTGACTAACTTGGCTTTCTCAAGGTCTGATGCCTTCCCATCACCTGCCCCAATTAATGACGTCAGGATGGTTGAAAACAAGTGATCCAGATCAGATGTCAAAGTATCTCGGATGCGGTCGATGATCTGTCGGACTAATGTTAAATGTTCAATAAACGATGGAACTAAAAATCATTAACAAACCCATTGAATCTCTTCAACATATGCGCAATTTTCAGCATGTGCTTTCGTCACAAGATATAGAAGCTGGGTGTACTCGGTCGCCACTCTCGACAAATGTTTACTCCGGCTCCCTCGTGACCTCACGGGAAAGTGAGAAAGAATTCAGGTTCCGAGTCGAATGCTACGCACTTTGGTCCCGAACTAGTCTCGGGGGATGTCCCTGAGATGTGGGGGATATCTACATGATTGGAGGGCTTTTGTTGTGAAATTAATAAAAGAGACTCGAGACGCGTGACGGACTCGGAAATCTTGAGGAGCAGATGAAGCAATGCCTTCTCATCACGTAGCTTTGATCGTGCATCGAGTTTTGCCTGGATAGCATCTTGAATGTTTTGCAGACTTTGTCGCGAAGCCTGTATTTGTTCCCTAAGGCCATTGAGAGGTGTCTTTAGCTGTACCATCCTTGCACCTTCCCCTCGCAAGTCCGTGCTTAGACTGATAAAATCCTCGTAGTCGTCATTGATCAACTGGACCAACTCTTCTTTTAGAGACGACAAGTATTCCCGAAGTTCTGCCCGAAGTTCCGGAAGCGACGTGTACGAGCGAGAAAGAAGGAAGCCCTCAACATCGAATGTCTCTGCGGCCAGAAATTCGTTGTCGTGTGATAATGGGACGTATATTGGTAAGTCGGCCCGCGGTGGGAGATGTTCACTGCCCGAGAATGCACCACTAGATGAGCTCGACGACTCGCGAGCTGCGAGTTCTTCGGCGAGCCGTTCAAGTTGGTATGGATCAAGACGACTGCTTGAGACGTTTGAAGACGTTTGAAAAGCCATAGCGGTGTGCGCACGACTATTGTGCATACACAGATGTGTCCGTACCCCGGACTTGGCGCGTTGTTTGTCAATGGCTTCCGATTATAACACAACCAAACCACTGTATATAACCACCTTTAACAAATGTCCAGACTAGAATGTTTATTAACTTGGGTATGCCCATAGGTATACATACGTATTTCCTGTGTCAGGAGTATGCAATCCATCAATATCCTTATCATGACTTCTCCTCCAACCCACTCAAAAAAGCGAGCCATCTCTTCTTGTCAATAACGCCCTCATAATTTCCATCCGTGTCGGTGACAACAATATATCGAGCACCCAACTTGACGAAGAACTGGTGAACGAGCTCTAACGGAGCATTGGATTGTACGGTGAGCGGAGTCTCATCCATGTACACACTGAAATCGAACAGGTCTTCATCTGCCACACTGGCAGTCTCGATCCAGGAGGAGTTGAGATCGCGTTCGATCTCATTCGGGGTGGAGTGGAAGTTGACTGGTTCGTCAGCGTCCTCGGCAACAATCGCGAGAGCATGCTCGAGTTCACTCGCGCCTATGTAACCTACCATACGTAGTTTGCCACTCTCCCCGATCGCGCGTAGGATAGGGAAACCACTATCATCTTGCCCAGCATTAAGGAGTGCTTGCAACTGGTCCCTGAGGCTTTCTACAGTGTTGGCATTATCAAGTCGGATTACGTTCACATCACGGTCCATAACATCGTTGATCGAGAAGTGAGACCAGAGGTACTCGTGTTTGGCGTCCAGGTAGGGAAGTTGAGATAAGCTATCATGATTAATGAGCCTCTTTCGTCAGAACATCAGTCTAAACATCATACCCAATGACAAGATCATAGATTCCTTTTGGTTCCAGTGCGTCGGCAACTGTTTTTGCAACCAGTACGGACAACATGACTGGCACAGCATAGGTAAGAGTATCTGTTAATTCGAACATGATAACAGCGAGTGAAACTGTCGTCCGCTAAGAAATTTAACGATCTCGGTTATTCTGAAACAAACATGGAAGAAGAGGCTAAACGTGACTCCAGATAACGTTGCTGCTGCACCGACCATGGCATACAGCCCAGGCTGGACACAGTCCGCGTCGCCATCACAGACAGCAAAAGCAGCATTCTCGGGATAGCGCCATTGCAAGTGCCGTATGGCTATGCCGAGGATACGTCCGGCGCAAGCGCCGACACCCAGTGTGGGGATAAAGATGCCTGCAGGTAATTTGATGCCGAAGGTGATTATCGTTAAAACGCCTTTCACAATCATAGCTAACGAAATAGCCTGGACAACTGGCCAAACCTCTTGCCAGTTTCCTGGGTCGCCGACACATAAACCAGAAAGATCATCCGTTTCAGTTTTCCGGCACTCTGAAAAGAGGTCATAAACAAGCTCTGTGCCTCCCATGCGAGCATACGGATTCATGAAACAAAACATTGCAGTGACGATGGTAACAAGAACGACTTCCAGAATGGGGTGCGATTTCATCCATGCCTTGTTACGGACATCTCGGCTCCAGCGGTAGTTTAGCTTGGAGAAGTATGCGCCGTAGACACCCTGATGAGGTTTAAGTCAGAAGTTGATGATCGCATGCAATGACATACACCAAAGGCGCCCAAAATCACGAAAAATACTAGATCGTACGCGTGCCAATCCTGTAGAAGCATTAGTGCTGCGTTGTTGTTCAATGACCACCTTTACTTTATCGTAAGTAACCTGAAAAAGCACCAGCTTGCCAGTCCCAAAAGGATCCAGGAATCTCAAAGTGATGGCAGCAATCATTGCACAGAAAAAGCTGAGGGCGGGGAGGTTTGTACTCTCTTCACCAAAAGTTAACAATCATACCTTCGCCACATGACCTGATGTTACACTCGGTGAATTAAAAATGTTCATGAGAAGGGCGAAAGACTGACCTTCGATGGGAAATAATAGGAAACTTCCTCTAGGCTGAATAATGTGCCACCGATGGGTGCTCCGAACGCTACTGCAACGCCAGCAGCACAAGCAGCACTCAAGATTTCACGGCGCTTAGCTTCGTTGTTCTCGTACTTGGTATGATAGCGACTAACGATGTTGCCAACACAGCTTGCGATGTGCACGAATGGACCCTCCTTACCAAGTGATAGACCTGAACCAACGGAGAGTGCCAAACCGAAAGACTTGGTGAAAAGAGTACGGGCACCAAGGTACCCGTGGATGACAAAACCTGCACGCAACACGAAGCTCAGGTCACGTTGGACGAGAACGAATATGAATACCTGAGAGAATCGTTTTGATCTCGGGTATGCCACTTCCTGCGGCCTTTAAGACAGTCAGATCATCTAGCTTGTCTCTTCGAGCTTTTACGTACATAATACAGCACTTTGCGTTTGTGCGGGGAGACGACTTGTTTGCCATTCGTCTCGTCAAACTGAGGAGATAAGACCCCAGAATCTTTACGAGTGGTGAAGGACGTCGAAGCAGTCAAGTGAATGGTCAGAAATGCAGAGAACGCCGCCCAAAGAACCTAATCACATGAAATCTATGAATAGCGAGCCCGCGTAATGTCACAGAAGACGTACCGCGACCAGGGTATACATGACATATTCCAGGGTATCACTCTCGATGGGGACGCCATGCTTGTGATTTGTCCATGAAGTCAGTGTGTCAGACCAGGTAACCCAATCGGAACAAGTGGAATCGAAGGCGGATCCCGACCCCTGATCAGAAACACAACAAAAACGTGTCGCTTTCCACCACCCTGTGGTACAGTACCCATATTTTGCATCAAAAAACCACTGCTCAGCACGCAAGACAAGAAAGGCGATTATAGCGGTCAAGAAGCCAACAATTGTGACGATAATCCACCCCAGACTTTTATCAAAAGCTAGACGCAGACGCGCACGAACAGATTTTCCACGTCTTAGTCGAGAAAATCGAACTGAATCTTTGATGGCGTCATGTAGCCAGTCAATTGAAGAAAATGACGAATACCAGACGCGAAAGCCATTAATCCGAACATTGATATCATCTTCCGTGTCGGAAAACTTGGAACGAACGAGGGGGGCATCATACGCGGAGATAGGTCTCTGAGAGAGACGTCTGGCGACATTGGCACGTAAAGACGTTGGGGTGAGTGGTGCCGGAGTGGAAGGTTCCGAGAATGTCCCTTGCCTGCGGGCAAGATTCGGCAGAGGCGGAAGGTTACGACGACCGAGGACGGTGGCAGAACGGAGCCCAAGTGGAGGTCGCGATATTAATATTGACCCATAATTTCCATCAAGGATGGGGGCGCGCAACAGTGATCTTTCGGAGGCCACTTCGGTGTCATCCCCAGGAGGGTCCTGAGCACCCACTGTGGTGCTCCCGATTCGTAGAAGACGTTGCCTGCGCCAGTCAATAGGGGAAGGGCCACTGAGAGGACCTCTTGGGGGGCCCTCTTC
The DNA here is from genome assembly GCA_038094055.1 of Chalciporus sphaerocephalus. Taxonomy (NCBI): domain Eukaryota; kingdom Fungi; phylum Basidiomycota; class Agaricomycetes; order Boletales; family Boletaceae; genus Chalciporus; species Chalciporus sphaerocephalus. The sequence continues at coordinate 326,091 of JBBPTH010000013.1, forward strand.
ATGTGTATCGACCAGCGACTGCATAGAAGACGATCGCCTTCCTCGCAACGACATCGGGACTTGATGGAAATGAACGGGTACTAGAAGCCAGTAGCAGCACTGTAAAGAATCCGTTTAGTCAATCGTGTCTTGTAAAACAAAGACTTGAGTGAATACCTGGTATACTTGCAGCGAACCCAAGGTCCTCTGTCCTGGCAATGAATGTGGTGCGGTCAGAAAACGACCTGGAGCCGGGAGGTGGCACCCAAATGGTCGGCAAATAGTCAATCTGCCTGTGGTCAAACAAACTGTAACATATATACCTCAGGTTCCGATCCGATCAGTGATGCATGCTCATCTCTTATGTCGTGCTGGACTTTCACCAAACCATCAGTTTTTAGATAGTTCATAAGACAGTTGCATGTGTATACTACTGGCGATCTAAGATAAAATTCATCTCAACCCTAGTGTAATCGAGACTCGTTTTGGGGGTTTAGTCATAGCAAAACTCGAACGGCGAGCATATCAAGCTTATGACAAAACCCGGGATATGGTACTGAGGAAATAGTGATGAACTGACAGAAGTGGGAGTGTCTCAAGCAGCGCTACGTGCCAAGGTCTGAGATCTGAGGCCTGAGGTTACACCTGCGTAGTACTTGTTGGTAACTAACCACATGCGCGGTCTTGAGTCAAAGCAGTCAGACAAACAGTCTCAAATAACCTGCTCATCGTTCACCACCACCAAAAAACAAAATGGCTACTGCGGGCCTTGGTATTCCTGTCAAACTATTACACGAATCTTTGGGTCATATTGTCACCGTGGAGCTCAAGACCGGTCAGCTGTATCGTGGAAAGCTAGCAGAAGGTGTCGTATATCTGAATCATCGCTTTGCTGATCGCATTTGACTCCTGATCATGTACCCTACAGCTGAAGACAATCTCAACATATCCTTGAGGGATATTACAGTGACAGGACGAGATGGTCGTGTCTCTCAGCTAGATCAAGTCTATATCAGGGGAAGTATGGTTAGATTCTTCATTGTACCAGACATGCTCCAGAACGCTCCGATGTTCAAACGCGTCGGACCCAATGCCATGCGGGGACGAGGTATTGGTACGGCGCGTGGCCGTGCTACTATCATGAGAGGTTCGTCTTCGACTTAGGTTCGTGAACTCGCGCTAACTATTCTGTTTCTTTTACTAGCAAATGGTAACTACTTTAGTTGGCAGTATATTGTGGCGTTCGCTAATGATTTCTTCTTAAAGCTCGCCGGGGTCGTGGTGTTCCAGCAGCTCGTGGCATCAGACGATGAGTGGTGATGTTTTGAGGGGTAAAAATTGTTCTTTCACGATACATATGTAGCTTCCTTGTCCAATACTGATAATGTACCTTGATACAAGCTACCTGGGTAGTTCTGGCGAGATCACAGGTTTCGCAACAACTTTAGATTATGAACCACGCTAGCTTGCAAAGGTTCTCGTGAACTGAGTAAGGAGAACGTGGCTAACCTCAAGGGGACAGCTAGGCAGCAAGCGTGTGCAAACGCTTGGCTAGAAGTCAGATACCCGTCCTTTGAAACTCCAATCGCCGTCGTCTCCCTCTACCCACTTACGCACGGGCTCTGTTTTGGGACCTCCTTGCTCGCCTGTGAGGGGATTGATATCGCCCTCAAAGTCCGGCTTCTCTGGCTTCCTCGCGTCGGGATGGAGCGAGAGTTCGGCCTCAGCCTCCCTGCGAGAAAGTCCGGACGAGGACAAGAGAGGCATTTGTGCCATGCGTTGAAGCTCCTCGAATTCTCGTTGCTGTTCACGTGGCAGCGATGGAGGAGAGGGTCTTGTCAAGCCCGAGGACGCACATGTCTGTGAACGGAACACTGAACGAACGAAGAGGGGCGAGCGGGATGTCGAGGAGCGGAGTCGAAACGGAAACGCGGAGAAGGCGTGCATGACAATCCCAGAGATTTGTTTCTATTGAATAAATAAACTTTGCGACTGCTAGTGCGGGGTTAACGATGAGTGAAAGACTGTCCCGGAAAGTATCAAGGCGGCCTACGAACGAGGGACATTCCACGGCAGAGTTGACTGGTGTATTCGGTTATGATCCAGGATGCCCAGCCCACGTCAATGAAGCCCAGGTTACTTACCAGACACCTCACTCAGCTGAGAGTCGATCATGACCGTGAGTAAAAGTTGGTGCCACAATTACAGATGCCAAACAAACCTAATCTGGTCAGACTCAGCGATGTGGCAGGCAAGTACAGTACGCAGAGACACAGACCGAACACGGGATTATTCGGCGAAAGTGATGGGGTACACTTGAGAACGATAATCGGTAAGATGTTGGTAAGAGAGGACATTTGGTGGACTTTACGGTATATTTTTAGGGAAATATTGGTAAAAGATGGATATAGATGAGCAAAAAGTCTCAAGGGGTAGATGGTGAAAGCAAAAATACGGACGACGGGTCAGGCACGGTCCCACAGCGTCGAGTTAATCTCTCTACTGAGTTTTTGGGCGAGTTGGGTTCTGTTCACTTGGGCTCACTCAACGTTCCCTCGCGACTCCCTACATCTCTGGCAACAGCCGGCAATGAACGGCACCGAAGACGAGGCGAATATTGTAGCTCCGACTATGTTATTCGTCACGTGCATGTTATTTGATGCCATATGGACGAGGTGCATGAGTAAACTGCTGGACCTGGTTGGCAGACTGAACTGATCGCTGCAAAACTGACGGAAACTGCAACTGTCTTCTGCACCCCCACGACGCCGACGCCGACGACGACAGCGACAGCGACAACTTTGTCTGTCATTTTAATACTCGTTCAAAAGATCTACAACTCCGTCCAATACAGCTCGCTCGAAATACCTCATCGCTTGCTTTGAAGGATCTTCTCCCCCTCATATCCTCCGGATCCTCTTCTCCACTCATGCAGCCCTACTACACATACAACGCTTACGCCACCAATGTCATAGAAATCGCCGACTCCTCTTACACTCCTCACTCCCTCCCCTCAGCATCCATGCTCTCCATGCACCCAACCGAGCATTTCTCCGCTGACTCTGTCTACAAGAAGCGAAAGATCGAGCGCGCTTGCGATGCGTGTCGTCGCAGAAAGACCAAGTGCGATGGGCCTCGCATGCCAGACAACATATGCACAAACTGCATACAAAACCGCAAAACCTGCTCTTATGTGTTCGTACTCTCCTTCTCCACCTTTCGTATATTAACATCTCTTCAGTGAGGCTTCGAAACCCAGAGGACCCCCTAAGGCGTGAGTCATTTCAACGAGCACCAGCTCGAGCAATCCATGTGACGTACTCTTTGCAGCTACATCACTAGTCTGGAGGACAGGATGGAAAAAGTGGAAGCCCTTTTGAAGCGAGTGAGTAATCTCATAGCCTTGCTGTACGAGTACTCTGGCATCGCAAGGGAATCACATCCCTTCGCACAACCAACGGTGCCACTGCCTCTCTTCTATGTTTCCTCAAATTCTAGTTCTAGTTTGATAGCTTGAGCATAGTCTAATATCCTCCCTCTTAGCTCCGACCTGAATCCGATTTCTCCGAGGAGTTAGGTCCCCCTGTTATTCGAGATTCCTGGAAGAGTGACCCTGAGCCCCCTCCTCGCGTATCGCCTCACGAAAAGTCAACGTCCCCTTCTGCCTCGTCCTCCAAACCCAAGGGCTCGCCCTCCAGCTCATTGCACTCTCGAACTCTACCTGGCATTCCCTACACGGCGAATGATGCACCACCTGTTGCTTCACGCAGTCGGCGCTCAGCAGGAACACCACGCAGCGACACTGATTTGTCATCAGATGGCTATACATCATCCGACAGCGAAGAAGTCGGTGAACTCAGTCTCTCGCGGGGAATGAAGCGCTTGACCATTCGTGGACTGGAACCTGCTCAAAACAACCGCTCTCTCGCAGACAATCAAGTTCGCTTTCATGGGAAGAGTAGTTGTTTCAAACTTATCGAGCCTACGCGAAAGCTGAGGGACGAACACGTCTATCGCGTAACTGGTCTTGATGAACGGAGTCGCTCAGATCGCGATAGTACTAGCCCCATAAATGCAGCGGCATCAAGACGCCCTGAATTCTGGACCACTCCTCCATGGGAACTGGCCTTCGAGGGCTTCCAGCACCGACTGGGAGATCTGTCCCTCACGCTTACCGAGGACTTCCCGCATCCAGATCTCGCCGACAGCCTCATCAAGTTATATTTTGACCATGTCAACCCACACTATCCTTTGTTTCATCGCCCAACTTTCGAACGACAATGGAAGGAAGGCTTACAGCACAAAGATACTTGGTTCGGATGTCTCTGTTTGGCCCTGTTCGCAGTTGCCAGCCGGTGGAGTGACGATGTCCGTGTTCTTGAGGATGGTAAATTTGACATCCCTGAGACCGAACGCCCCATCGACGAGCACAAGTGGCAGCGTGCTGGCTGGAGGTATTTCAACTCAGCAGTCGATTTACATCGCGGCTCGCTTAGTCTCTTCAATCCTGCTGGCTTATTTGAAGTTCAAACCATGGCGTTGCTCGGCATGTTTCTGCTGGGCACTGCATTCCATCCTGTGGCATGGCTTTTCATTAGTGTCGGTCTCCGCAAAGCACAGGACGTCGGTGCTCATCGGAAGAAAATTTACGGAGACAAAGCGAGTGTGGAGGGCGAGCTCTGGAAGCGAGCGTTTTGGGTGCTCGTGGTTCATGACAGAACAGCGAGCGTTGGCTTGGGTCGTCCGTGTTGCTCAGGCGAAGAAGATTTTGACGCGGATCTTCCATTGGAAGTCGACGATGAGTACTGGGAGTCGATAGACCCCGACAAAGCGTTTCAACAGCCTCCTGGCAAACCATCAAAGATTGCCGCTTTCAACTCAAATCTCAAGCTAACCAAAATTGTGGCATATGCCATGCGAACTATTTATGCCCTGGATAGGTCAAAGCTCTTGCTCAGTGCCGCGCGTCCGCGGTGGCAAGAGGTTTTAACGCAACTAAATAACGCAATGACGGAATGGGTAGATTCAGTCCCACAGCATCTGAAATGGTCACCTCACATGGAAGATCCATTATTTTCAAACCAGTCAGCAGCATTATACATCACTTATTATCTGATCCAGATCGTCATCTACCGACCATTTTTACCACCGTCGCTTCAATCCATCTCATACACCATTCCGCACGTTAACATGCCAATCCCTTGTATTGGGATCTGCGTCAATGCTGGCAGATGCGTCGCTCGAATCATGAGAGCTCAAGTAAATCGTGGATATTTGAATATCCCCAATATTATATCTGCATCGCATGTTTGCGCAGCGATCTTGCTCATGAACTTTTGGGATTTGAAGTGGCAGGAACGCAACCAGATAAGAGCCGATGGCTATGAAGATGTCAAGTCCCCTCTCGCCCTGCCGATGGCAGAGTTGCTCGAGGACGTCACCGTGTTCATAAAGGCCTTGCACGCAGTAAAAGCTCGCTGGAGAAGTGCCGAGACATACCTGAAAGCAATGTGTACTTTTTCGGTGATCACGGCTGAAAATCACTGATTGCTGGCTACGTAGGAAGGACCTTAGTGCCTCACTCCCCCACAATCTTGGAGGTTTCGAGCCGAGTGTCACTAAGGACGACCCTCTTTCACGCAAGTACCCTTCTGAGTATGATGACTGCGCCTGTGACAATGACGCCCCACCAGACTATGTATCGTTAGCAGATGGCCGCAATCCACCTCCCGAATACCGCATCGTCCCCCCTCCGATTATGACCTATCCTTACAATCCTCAAGCGGAATCTTCAGAAGCTAGTCCTCATTTCTACGAGTTCCCGCATATCACTCGATATCCCGTTCCGAGCACCCTTCCGTTACCATCCTCATTTCCATACGGTCCCGATCAATCCCAAGCCACTACTCAGAGCGCTCCGTTTCAGTCACAACGAAGCTTTGATAGACTATCGATGCGTTCTGACTTCAGCGATCGAAGGTCGTCTATGTCCAGTCTGTCCAGTCTCCACTCCCAGCATCCATTTGAAGACGCCGCCATGGATGATTCGAATGTATCACACCACGAGACCCCGTTCGGCCAGCGATACCTGATTGCAGGCCGAGGGCCGTATGGCGCTTCCATTCCGGTGCGGCAGCATAGTGGGAATGGCTATGGGGCAAGTGGCCAGCCAAGGTAAGGATGCTCGTTACTTTTTCTCGTGTTTTGTTTACTTTTTCTTTTGATAGACCCGGTTGGGCGAGTGATTGGAATTATAATCCAGCCTATGCGTATGGACCGTCTACTGAGGGTACGACCGCACCCGGATTCCTACCACGAGGTAAAGACCCCACCAATTGTTCGCCCGGCCAAACGTCGTTCTCTGGACGTTATTGATCGAATGACCCAAGATACCCCCTTCGCACTTCTTTGTCCTGCTGGTGCTCCACGTCGTTACGATTTTTTATGAATAGGTGTGATTTTACGAACTGTTGTATATATGCCGCTCGACGTAGTACTTTATCGCAGTGTTTAGTTTATTAATTGTAGTCTACGAGATTTAGTGTACTCCTTAGCTTACAGTACATGAGACTAGCGTTCGGGTTCCGGGGATACTTGAGTTTGATGTCTCTGGTTAAGCACAAAGCCATGAGAGATACAACTGGTAGTGTACACAGATCTGTTAAACATGTTCTATGTGCTACAGAGTCTGCATAGTAGTATGCAAAGCAACGACAGGTCAATACAACGTGCATGTCCATCCGAGTGGCGTGAACCAATTCCGAGGGTAGTTTGGGATACGGTCTCATCGCTAGTCAGGCGATAAGTGACCCGACATCGCTGCTCTGTTCGGCAGATTGCCAAAACTCCTCGCTGTCCTCCCATTGGGAGAGGAAAGAGCGGGGTGCCTTTGAGCCAGCAATGGTCATACCCGAGCCAGCGCTATCAGCCACATGATGCGCCCCACGCGCCTTCTCGTCTTTATCCCATTTCCGAATTTCCTCCATATCAACGTCATTTGCACCCGCGACCTGCAGAATGAGGACTCTCAACTTGCCGACGTCGATGATAGGTTGAAGGACGTGCTTGACTGCGTCAAGACCGCCGGGAAACTTTTGATTATAAAGCACAGCCAAGTGGGTGAGTTGGGTCAACTGTGACAGTCGATGAATGTCGTGAATGGTGACTGCGGGAGTGAGCTGAATTCTCAAGCGGGAAACAAGGGGGGATATGACAGCAGTGTCAAGTCCATCTCGACATGCGAGTGAAAGGAGGTGCTGTTCTTTTGCAGCGACTGGGAGGCATCTGAGGGGCGTATTTTCAGTGTGTTTTAACTGGCCGCGAATGCAGTGAACGTAGGAAGGCGTGGAAAAGCCACACGCTAGACTGACGACGGCAGTGCATCTGGAGAGAACGAGTTCGATATGAGAAATGGGTCCGAGAGCGGTGATGCACAGCTTTTTGACACTCTTTTCGGCGAAATTGTGTTCTTTGTGGTCCAAAGTGGATATGAAGGCGGCGAGTGCTCGCGATGAGCGAAGACGGACGGTATGATACAGAGATGGCTCTACATGCTTGTACACGCAGGACGAAACCAGGGAGAGAGCGAGCGCGGTAGGCTGGTGTTCAGCAGCAAATGCGAAGATAGTAAAGACGAGTTCGATTGGCAAAGGGGTGAATGGAGAAGACATGACCGAACGACTTTGAACGGCACGAGCTTTTAAACGACCAGGGATACATGAAATGGGGTTGCTCCAAGACTTTTCCAACCTCCGGATAGAAACGAATCGACGCGACGAAGGTGCTCGATCGCTACCCTAAAAAGAGACGCTTAGATCAACTAACCAAATTTATTAATTAATTAGAACTCGATTGAATAATAATTCTTGACGTGACGCGTGACACGCACACTCTCCCACGAGTCTGTCCCCGCTGCAACTCTCCGTGCTCACCAACTTGCGTTCTCTATCACCACAAGAAGACGACCATCACTGGACACCAGCGTCATCTTGCTCTTGCGTGAAACTAAGCGATGGCCGCTCTGCTGGTAACTATCGACGACCACGAATGTCAACGTCCTTCAACCTTGTAGCCCCATTCAACTGTTCGTCGCAGATACTTGACGCATATGACAATTTTAGTAATAAGATAATCGGACTGACTCCGTGGGTCCCGCGCATGCTCCTCAGCGCCCGAATTGATGTGCTGACCCGGCCATGGATGGGTCGTAAAAATAGCAACGTAAACCTTGTACATGCTGAGAAATGTTTGTCTGTGATCACAATGGAAAAATATATTTAATAGGAACGTGCAGTGGCACATGAACCGGACACGTTGTTATCGCGGTTTGGAGTCGGGATACTCCATCGGCTGAGCCAAGGCTTCATCGGACAGAGTGTACTTGGATCCAGACGACATTTCGCGATTTCGACTCGCGACTTGAGCCATAGCTTTATTGCGTGTAAATGTCGTCTGCACGACAAATCCACCCACTGCCTACAGCATCACCTGGTAAGCACACGTGAAACACAAACGGCAAGACTTACTAGCACCGTCGCCCCGAGAAGAATCCTGTCCTTCCACCGTTCGTCACCTGCGGCCTGGTCAAAATGTGGACGTCGCGCTGGTCTAGGTCTGAACCGTGCAGGATCCGTCGGTCGCTCCCAACTTGTCGGTATTTCCCCGGTGATGGCGCTTTTGCCTCGCATGATGTCGTATGCCTTGGATATAGACTGAAAGCGCGCCTGAGCGACCTCGGGAGGGTACTTTCGTGCGATCGGAGAGTCTGGGTGGTAGATGCGGACGAGATCATAGTCTATCCCCACATTATTTAGTCGCTCATTCGACGTGGGACGCATAGCAACACTAACATCTCTCTTTTATTTGTTGTTTTGTCGCGGATCGGGGTAGGTGGAAAATTTGGTGGGGTTGCGGATTTGGATGGGTAGGGTATGGGTATGGGTCGGAGCTCCTCGATGCATACCTGCAGGACCGGCGCATATAGAGAATGTTTCGCAGCCGGGCTGAACGACTGAGAATGGTCGAACACGACATTTACATGTAGAGTACTTGACGGTCGGAGTGCCAGAGCAATCGTTGCCTTGAACAGGAATCCACCCCTGTGAAAGCCTTCTAGCTAGTTACGTTCCACACCTCCCTTAATACAGCGCCGGTGCTCTGCAGTGATTCGCGCAGTAAGATCATCGCAGATGTAGCATTATACCCGCCATCCTTCCATATTGCAGGGTTCTCGAAAGCAAGGCATGTCAGGATGGAACCACTGTAATGGAAGCTGAGCTTTCTTGCATTCAGGGAAAGCTTCGTGATCAGAGTGACGTGTAAACCTCAACATCTGTGTGTATCATGAGACAGTGGCTTCATCTTCAACACCGCTGTTTAAGATCCTGACGACAGTTTGGCGCTTTCGGCCGGTGTCTTCATGTCTTACATTTGGTAATTTGTTCTAGAGCTTCTCCTGACCGAGGCCTGACATTGGTGACTTTACACCCTTTGCGAATCCACTGCATTCCGCTGTCTCCGCGACAACTCGGGAAGGTATCGACAAGGCTTTCACGAAACCTGGGATGGCACAGCAGAGATAATATATATGCAATTGGTGTCATAAAAGCGAATCCTTTTGAAGTTCGAGTCATTACGAAAGGTCATCTATGTCTCTCGTATGTTGACTATCCAAGCGTATGGTCTTCGACCCAGAATTGACACGTTGACGGAGGTACCTTGCACGCCTTCTATATCCGTTTACTCGCCGTAGACGTTTACTCGCCTCAAAAACAGGGATATAATCCAACCAGCAAAAAACTTGGTGTCTTGATCATCTGATATCTAACCCACTCTGCCCCGGCTGTCGCAATGTTCCCGGGAGAAAACTTACTCTCCGGCGTGTTGTGGGCTGTGAAGAGCCTCGTCCGTGTCGTGTTCGGCTTGTGGGACAATGACGAACCAACATCGGACCTTTGTCGAGCACACTCGGGCACTGCTCAGGAGAATTCGCCATCGCGTGATGATTCACGAGGTTGTCACAACTACTCCAACCCTCATATTGCGCACAGCCACAGACAACCATTCACTAACGCAAGGTTAGTATCCACTATAGTGTTAGATAACATGAGAGCCAACCCCCTCCAGGACACCGGCCCCAACAGCGAATGATGGTTCAGTGAGTACATCTCGTGCTCCATCTTCATTGCTTATCTCAAGTCGTCAGTTTCACCTCCTGCCCATATGTGATCGCGAAGGATATGAAGCAGCTCGAGAGGAAGCGAAGCGTCGCCTCCGCCTTCAAGAGCAGCACTTGGCAGATAAACATACCGCAGAAAGAATGCGGAACGTCTCCCTTGTCGAACGCTACGAGAGAATCCTAAAAAATCAAGAAGGAATTATTGACATGCTGAACGCTGCCGCGAGCAAGTGGATATACCAAGGTCTGCGCTTAAAGGTCAACACTTTCGAGTTTTTGATCCGTCTTTGCAGAGAATAACCAGCCGGGGGTTTGTTGTTGTTTTTCCTTGCGAGGTAGCTATAGGTTTGGATTGATTCATCGCAGAGACTTCAAGCTGGTTTGGTGGATTTGCATGGCCTGAAAGTTGCTGAAGCCATCAAGTACGCTAAAGAGGCGATTCGAGATGCCGAAGCACGAGGAGAGAATAGAATTCGTCTGATAGTTGGTATGAGGTTTATGGGTACCTTGCGCTCCGAGTTGACGACCTTGTGTAGGAAAAGGCAAACATTCAGATGGAGGTGTCTCCGTGCTGAAGCCTACTATTAAGCAAGCATTGAAGTCGTTCGTGCTCCATCTGCCACTCTGCGTGTTGTTGATGGAACGGTGACATTCTATAGGCGTGGACGGCATGTAGGGGTCGATCCTCAAAATGCTGGCATTCTAGTTGTGTGGTTGGGGAATATACAGTCGGACATGGTTTAGCACGGCTTGTGGGATATGTGCTTGATAGTATCCCAATCTTGCATGCCTTTTTGGCGCTTACCTTCGAATACTGTGTACCAACATCGTCATCCTGAGAAACCGCATTGAGCAACAGTCGACGGGGTGTGACAAGGGCGAAGAGTGATCCTTGTAACTCGCCCAACACTCGGGTATCCAAATCAACAGACACACCATTACCATTATCAAGCGTAAGCAGCAGACGACAAGAAAAGATGAACTACACCCTAACGCAAACGGGCAATCAGCACCCCTCCGTTGTCTGGATCAACCTCAGCGGGTATATTATGTCTGTAAAACATGGTGGGTCCATCATAGAAGATTTGCCACATTGGGTCTCGATGATACTTACTTCTTCATGAGATCCTCAATTGCAGGCTTTATCCTAGCAACATGATTATCAGAATGCAGTCCCTTCCCAACAATGAGACGGATCTCAGAGTCCCCTCGCTGTCGAGCCTCTAGAACGGCACTCTCGGAGTAAGAGATTGCCTCTTTAACGTACAGACCGTGGAGATTGATCTCGCCAGGCTTGCTCCCCTGTCATGTAGAGTTTGATAACAAGCCAGAGGAAGTAATCCACTCTACTGTACCAGGTTATTCTCTGTGTCAGAAGAAACAGATCAGCGAGAGGCATTTCTGGAGAATAACGATACCTATTACGTTTGAATATCCAAGCACTGGCGTCGGCATTCAACTTCTCCATCGTACGCTCGTGTGCTTTGCCTTGCTCCGAGAGCTCCTTGGCACGAGCACCTTCACCCCGACTGTAGGCTTCGTGGCTCTCTTGGAAGCACCGCGCCATCAGGTCACCTTGCTCGTTGGCTTTGGCGCGAAGAGCCGTATAATGTTCATCGTGCTGGTTGATTTGGTTCTGATCCTCATATTGTCTAGTGCCATAGGGTAGCTCTTGGTGGGCCGGAGGTGTTGGCCTCGATGGATGCTCTTGAGAGTCAGTGTGTCAGTCACACGTTCAGAGTGTTATTTTGGGTCTCAAGCAACTCGGCAAGACACTTTCTTGGCGACGTTCGGTAGTTTGTGGACGCTCCGGATGGGCGCCTATTGGGGTTGGTAGCTGTTGCTGTGGCCGCTGTTGATCGGGCGAGGGCTGCTCGTCAGTGGATGAACCACCACATAAAATCTTCACCAAAGCAAGGAGGATATCCATCAAGCCAGACATGACGAGGTGACGGCCTGAGCGCAACGATTACCGTAGACAAGCCTTCTGGGTGAATGGCACCAGTGAATGGTTAAAACTAATGGTCCTCGTGAAGCGAATAGAGCGCGAGGATCTCACGTGGACGAGCTCAAAGTACTGCATAGCAAATTGCATCAAAGATACAGGGAAAGTGATTTCATATATACGCGTGTTTCAACCCAGCAACAAAGTTGTTTACTAACATTCCCTTGACCATAACACCAGCTCTGTTCAGATCTCCAATCCGACAAGAATATACGCGGGGTTGACCTGGAAAGGAGGTTTAGCAACAACACTGCCTCCGACGTACATGAGTGAGTGCAAAAGATCGTAGAGCCCATCAAACGACTTGTCGAGAGCGATCACAAGTGCGGAACATTCCAAGTGTTCATCAGCAAGCTCCAGGAGGGCGACGATACTCTCGCGAAGACTGACGGCAGGGGCATTTTTCCCATCGACGTAGAATGTCTTCGGTTTTCCGGGCAATTCGAGCACGACGCCATCAAAGGTGACCCCCATGTTCGGCGCGGAAACGACGACACTCTTAGCAAAAGGTAAAACGCTCAATCCGTCACAAGGAAAGATGTTCAAGAGAAGATCCAGAGCATCATTTGGATGCTTGGTGATTATACCAGTGTCACCACTCGAGTCGCTGTCGTCTGGTGTTAAAGGTGGTGTGGGGAGACCGTAAAGAGATTGGGGTCTTCCGGGAATGTATCTTGGCGTCGCGGTAGTGGGAAATCGTTTAGTATTTAAAGGGTTGTTGGCTGAACTGAGTGATTTCTCGGGAGACGAATGTAAGAACGCTGATTCGTGAGATTTGGGAGAGATGGGCGCCGGGCTGCCTGTCACACAGCCTGACGACCCTCCGTCAGGAGGGCATTTTTCGTTGGGGATGTCAAAAGCACCATCCGGGTCCGCCAGAGAACGTAGTAGAGTAATAATACATGTCGTCGGTGCCCTGCATGTGGCAGACTGCAAGTACGCTCGGAGTGTTGTCGGAAGTGAAAGCCCCATCTCCAACGGCGTGACGGCCGTTGGTGGGGCAAAGACTAAATTGCTGGTTCATAAAATTGGAGATCGATGTATTCGACATATTCTTCCAACGTGATTGCAGAGACAGGTAGTAAATGATACTGCGGATAATGAGTTGGTTAGTCGGAACAAGGGGGAGATGCGGTTACTTTGATGCAGGCGCTTTGAAGAGCTGGTTGTGGTAGTGGTGCAAGGCCGTCTTGGGTCGAAGTTGCCGTCCGTTAGTATTTATCAGTCCACCTGATCAAAGACACGTCCCCGAATACCGCACTCTTGTCGAACTGGCATGCATGTACAACACGAAAAATAAAATAGAACTCGTGGACCATTACCTCTTCAACTCTCAAATAATCTTGTAGAAATCTACACAGGTCCTCGATGGTAGTAGTGATCAAGAGGAAGTGAATGTTTGGTCGACGGTGTCAGGGGTATCTAACCTCGCTTTAGGGCAGGTCATGTCTGAAGCGGTGCCTTCTGTGGAGTTATCGACGAGCAGATAACCCGACAACGCACTCGACATCGCCAACTTCAAGACAGGTGAGTGCCTCATCCTTACCGTTGACAGTGTACTCTGGGTCGCTATTCCTGCCCATATGGAACGATCCTTGGTCGTCCTTTCGCTGGATGGTTGCGTGTCACTTTGGATGTCGTTTATCATTGCCAGTTCAATTCACTGACGACCTCCTGAGCACAGTCTCTTTTGGCAACAAAAATGGCCGACGCAGCACGAGGACGGGGTGGATTCGGACGTGGCCGTGGTGACCGTGGACGGGGACGTCGTGGTCCGCGCCGTGGAGGTCGCAAGGACGATGAAAAGGACTGGGTCCCCGTCACCAAGCTCGGTCGTTTGGTCAAGGATGGAAAAATCAAGTCGATGGAGGAGATCTACTTGTTCTCTCTGCCAGTCAAGGAGTTCCAGATCGTCGACTTCTTCTTACCTAAGCTCAAGGATGAAGTCATGAAAATCATGCCTGTACAAAAACAAACTCGCGCTGGTCAGCGTACGCGCTTCAAGGCATTCGTCGCTATCGGCGATTTCGATGGACACGTCGGATTGGGTGTCAAGTGTGCCAAGGAAGTCGCGACTGCTATTCGCGGTGCGATTATCCTTGCAAAATTGTCTGTCATTCCCGTGCGGAGAGGTTACTGGGGTTCTTCTCTTGCTGAACCACACACGGTGCCCTCCAAGGTCAGCGGCAAGGTTGGTTCAGTCATGTGCAGATTGATCCCTGCACCACGAGGGACTGGTATCGTCGCTGCACCCGCATCGAAGCGTCTGCTGCAGCTGGCTGGTGTCGAGGATTGCTACACGCAGTCCAAGGGATCGACCGCCACGATGGGTAATTTCTTGAAGGCTACTTTCCTTGCTCTACGTTTCCGTCTCGGTGTGAGCATGGTGGCATCACTGACTCGTGGTTGGGACAGCTCACAAAAACCTACTCCTTCCTTACACCTGATTTGTGGCAAGAGATACCCGTGACGCAAGTCCCGTATGATGAGTACAGTGCTCATTTGCAGCTCACTGCTGGCAAGAAGTAATAGTTTCAGACTGCTCTCCATGTAATCTGATTTTCTGCTACGGCTATACATTTCATTCACGTTTGTGACATACGCAGTGGGTCAGAGTATCCGCCGGCCCAGCGAGCGGATCGAGGGCACTCCGGCGGTGAAAAGTCCGGCGGCCCAGTGATCGAGTGACTCCTAAATGTCAAATTTGCAAAGTATTCCTCGGTCTCCGCATGGTATTCTCCTGTCAAAACAGTGTATTTTCGTTAATTAATCGTTTTGATCATAAACTGATTTACTTTGTCTCTCTTTGTCCCTCCCCGCCCGCCGATCGACGGCCCCCGCTCCGACTCTCCTCGCCATGTTCATAACCCGCACATCAACTCTCTCTCCCTCTCTCCCTCTTCATCCCCTCACCATGCCTCACCCTCCCCTACAATCATCCCCCTCGCGTCCTCGTACCGTCCGGTCGACGGACGAACAGCTTTCTCTTCCCCCACTCTCCGGCGCTTCCTCTCCGCTGTCTGCAGTCAGGTGCGTGTTTCAGATCTGTCCCGCCCGCCCTCTCGCACTCAATCTCGACCGGTAAAGTCGTACTGGGTCGTGGTCGGGAAGCTCATGTTCCCAGGGTCAACTTACACCACGCACACCCGATTCCGATTTCCCCTTAGTCGCCGCCGCCATTGCTACCCCTGGCATTGGTGCAGAAGACGACGAGACTATCGTCAATGCCTTGCAGGCCCTCAAGGAGTCACAGACTTATGCTAAATTACCACGTTGCGTCGATCCTCACGTCAACTCTGTCCCCGTCGATCCCATCGTTATTGCGTGCGAGGCTCGCTCGCTCGACCCCAATTTACCAATTTCAGCATCGCCAGAGCGCATTCGCACACGGCTGCCAGCAGCTACACAGAGGGGACGACCACAACAACTTCCTCAGAAACATGTGTCTTGGTCATCAGCCAGTATGTCAGACTCGCTGAATCTCGACACTCCTCCCATCGTACCCATGGATCCGCTTTCGGAAGATGAGATAAAAAAGGTCCAGTCTTTTCTGAGGGAGTTACAAGAATTTGACGACTTGGAAAACCGCTTTGCACTCCAAGAAACCCCCCCTGCTCTGTATCGTGACAAGAAACCGCGTCTCTCACCTTCAAAACAGCGCCAAGATGGAGCTAGAGTCGAGTCCTCGTTGGAAAAGAGGCACTCTACTCTTGTTGACCATGCAGAGCTCGTGGACCCAGCACGTTGTAGCCTTCTCATTCAGGAAGTCAGCCTAATGGTGGGGTTACCTCTGGACGATGATGGACCTAATCTCAGTGCTTGTTCTCTGCCTGTACCCAATGGGATGGGACACTCGGAGCATGCACCTTCAGGCGACATTCCTCTCAGACTACAGTCTCCGTTGCCCCTCAGTATTTCCCCCGCCGAATCTCTCCCATTGCGCAGGCGCGACAATCCCCCTCTCACCTCCTCGGGACAGTCAGGTCCTCGAATGTGCCCATCAGAGATTCTCACCCCCTTTTACAACAGTCCCCACGTCGAGGAAAAAAACACGGGTATCCAGAGCGATTATCGTTTCCTTGAGACGAACCCCTCATTTAGGTCAAGAGGCTCGGTGATATCCATTACACGCCACAAGAGCGCAGACGCTATTCACTCTTCTGTACATTCTCGTCGACGCCACGGACAAGTATTTCAGTTCGACCCATCGACAGTCAACACCTCTTCTGCCCCTCCCCCAAAACCCCTGTCGGATCACCCGTCTAGTCGGCTCTCCTCACTCGACAGGCTAGAATTTAGCCTGGAGAAACTGAAGGCGCACGCTCCGGTGAATCACCACAAATCTCAGTCTGAGGGGATGAGACCCAGCTATCTTGGACAGAAGGAGAAACTCGCCGTACTCAGAAAGCAACAGTCGAGCTATGACATTTCACAACGTAAGACGTCGCGGCCGGTCCGTGGTCGTCATTTCTCTACTCCTATCCCTCCCGTCTCCGAATTACCACCAGCTCCCCCTTGTGTCGTGGAGCCACCCCTTCCCGCACCTCCTTCGGAGGACGAGCGTCTTAGCACCCCGGGTTCATTCATGGACATGGACATCCCTTCGCCAGAGGAGACTCTGCAGACAAAGCGAATCTCTTTCCGCTATGCGACAAATAATGCAAAAATGAAAAATCTCGTCCAGACCGCCAAGAGAGTCAGCCGTAAGGTAATCACTTGGGGAAAGAATCTGGCAGGACCTCCGAAGCCTGCGATCAACGGAACGAAGGCGACTCCGATTCGTCGCTCTTACATCTAATGATATGGTCATTATTGGTTCGTCGTATTACTTTGTTTGTATCATGATCCTCCGCTGTATACCTAGTGTGTTATATCGTGTATACTCTGCACATTTGTGTTTTTATGTTCTATCTCTATCTTGTCGTCTTGACACCAAATTGTAATGTCACATTAACTTGTACTCTCACTATCTTCATCGCTGCATCAGGATTACTCCCAGTAATATGCAAGTATTAGATTTGTTCACTACAGCGATCTGTCTCATGATGCACCATGTATATGGTCTCCTCCGCATCGGCAAGACACTACCTGTGTCAGGTGTCTTGACGTGGTGTTTGGGTGCATGGTCGACACGACAGCTCGGTGATCCAACCATGCGCGTCGAGTGTACTGTTACTCTGGCCATGCACATTCAATTTGATCCTCTATTTCAAAGTCCTCGAAGCGTCATCGCAACCATAGTGGCAATCACCAACCTTCGTCGCGCGGATGGACGGTGGGACATTGGTATAACCTTTGAAGAGAATTTCACGAGGTTTTTCCTCCCCGCACAAAGAACGCGGTGGGGTTGCTCTAGGTCTGGACTACCGTTGGTAAAACTCGCTTTCTCCTTCCTATATGGAATCGGCATCATGACGCGCGCGCGTCCAATGTCCCAAGAAGACCGTGAACGACATACATCTCCGAAGCTTCGGGTATTGCTGAGGTCGACATCCGTAACCTGTAACCTTACTGGTGACATGAAGTCGCTCGCTTTCGTCGTTTAAAGCAAAGATCTCGTCGCGGTTCTCTTCTTCCACAGGACAGGTCGGAGCTCTGTCCTCGCCAGACATTCGTAGTCGTCTCGAATACTAAGAGTACCTGTGACGTCCACCCTCTCGTGAACCACGTCGTCGTCGCCACGGAAAAGATAGACAATGCATGCATATGCCGGTCGCCATCGTACCGCCGAGACATCCATTGGATTGCTTCCACCAACCAAGTGTTGCCTCTATCGATGCATCCTTGATACTCACCGGAATGGGAGCTCTCACTCTCATTCTCCCCAGCGATGAGAGTATATCACATCTGATGAGTTGCTCGAGGTAATCCAGTAGTGCACGAAACCTCAGGTTCCCAAGTATCTGGGGACGGAGCACACCGAGCCATCTTGCCCACGTAGTCTAGATGGTCTTGAGCTTGACAAAGGGAGAAGTTCCTGAAGGTCCTATTCCTCTCAGCTGAACAACTCGATATCACTGATTCAATCGAGGTATTAGCATGAAATAGATCTCGAAATATAATTCGCATATTGATGATGCGGATTTGCTTGGTTCGGTAGGACACAGGCGAGATATCGTAATATCTGCAAATGAGTCGCTTAGCGCTTGATATACAGATTCGAAAGGTGGAATGAGTGAGAAGACATGCATGCGCTGAAGTTCGTCACGCAACAACCTGTGTTTCTCCACCTAATCCCGACCCTTCACCAAGTAAAATTGGAGAAAATTGGCTACAGAAAATAGGAATTGGGCGGACAACTTATCCTCGAGAATGAAAGGCGACAATAACCAAGAACAAAGTAGAGCGTACAGAGGTATAGTATATGAAATTAAAAGTAAAATGCCCTAAAGCAACGACAAGTGACGCAAAAAACGAACAAGAAGGCTCAATGAGAATCGGGTCTGAACCTCTTCACCAATAGAGGGGCCTGACTGCCTTTGTTGACTTGCCCTGAGACGTACGGGCGAGTGAGAACAACGTTCGCTTTGTAGACTTGTTTGCCTGTCTCGGCAAAGACGAAGTTGGTAAGAAGGATATATAAGAATGTCTTCATCTCAACCATCGAAAAGCGCATTCCTATGCATGACCTTGGACCAGCAGAAAAAGTCAGAATGTTTGCATAAAGCCCTGGAAGCGCTTTTGCAGCCTCTGGGAGGCGATCCCAACGGTCGGGCTGGAACTGCCAAGCGTTTTCGCCCCAGATTTCTTTATCTAGATTCAAAGCTTCTATAGGTACATGGACGAGTGTTCCTTTAGATATCCGAACAGATCGAAGGTCTGAGATAGTGCCGTCTGAGAGGTGGACTGGGCATGATACCGGAATCTCGTCATCTTGGGTAGCAACTCGTAAGGAGGAATGTATTGGTGGCACGAGCCGAAGCGACTCGCGTACTACGTTGTTTAGATAGGAAAGCTTGGATAATTCAACATGCAAGGATTCAATTTCTTCGGATGTCAGATGTGAAATCGGCGTTGATGGGGCAACGCTGAGAAGTTCCGTTCGAAGGCGAGTCTGGATCTCGGGATATTTCGCCAAGACAAGCAGAGTCCATGTGAGGGAGAGAGAGGTGGTATCGGAGCCTGCAAACATGAATGTGTTGATATTATGCAGAATATCCTCATCTGAGATTCGCTGATCAGGAGGTATGTCCTTTGCAATATTCGATTTCAACAAAAGGCTGAGTAAATCCTTGCCACCATCGCTAGCGCCGGCTTTCTCGCTTTCCATGATGATAGCTTTCTTCGATTGTATGAGTTTTCCAGCCACGCGGTGTATGACAGCCTGGCACCGCTTTATAGTCCTGACCCGCGCATCTGGTGCAAGTACATTGAGAATGGGGAAATACATGCCGGCTATAAGTCGGAAACCACCCTGTGAAACAGCGATTTCGAACATCTCTTTGTAAGCGCAGAAGAGCTCGTCGGACTCATTCTGAATGGCATTGAAATTGTAATCAAATGCTGTTGTTGACCCATCGTCAACGCGTACACCCTAGCAGTTAGCTTCTTACCTGTTAGACCTATAGCATCGAAGGTAGCTCGACTAATCCAGTGACATACATCAAGTTCAACACCATCATCCTGAGCAGAGGCATCTCTGCTTTCGGAAGAAACGCCTTCTTGATCAGAAGGTGCAGCTTGAGCAAGGGTATCACTTTCTTGAGTAGGAGTATCTCCTTGGTCTGGAATTGCTCCTTCTTGGTCTAGAGTGGCACCTTCCCCACCTGTAGTGCTGTCTTCCGCGCTGGGAGCACCAGGTCGTTGGTTGTGAGGAACCTCGGACAGAAGTTCCTGCCATTTCTCCTGAAGCTCAATTCCCTTTCGGAACACCAGTGGCACAAATGCTCGCAAGTTCTGAACAGAGAAGGCAGGTGTAGCGACGCGACGTTGGCGTTTATGAATGTGACCTTCTGCAGCAAGCAGTCCACATCCGATGAGACTTGTAATCAAATTGCGTGACTGCCATGGCTTCTCATAGATGGTACTATTCTTGAGCACATGGGCCACCGAGACGGGGTCAAGGGGAAGTAAACGGTCGTCCCACTAGGTCAGTTCAATGCTGAGTTGAATGCCAAAGGCGGAGAGGAAGTCAAATGGACGTACAGGGCCGAATCCCCTTATTCGAACACTCCTCCCGTACTTTTCGACATACGAGGCATGAATTTTGGGGGATTGAGAAGGGTCAAGAACATAAGGCATGTGGTTTCCTAGGAGAGTTCGCACAGGCGGTCCAGCCAACTGGCTAAGTGGGTTGAGTCGGGGTGCAAGAAAGACATAATATGCAGCCAGGCCGAGAAGGAGGAGGAATGCAGCACACAGAAAGCTCAAGCCAAGGTACGTTAGCGAGGTCATTGTCGCAGACGACTACCCTTTATCTAAACTGCTACTAGTACTTACAGTGTCACACCATAAACGATGGCATTGTGACGCGTCACACGCCCAATAGTCTACCTCAGATCTCTAAAATCTAGAAACAAAGCTCGGTATCATCGGAAGTTTAGATGGGGGCGACGGAAAGTCGTCCAGGTCAATTGCACTGAAGCTTCCCTTTAGCATCTCCATCGTCAACCCCGAATCAATATACGCCTCGCTGACCTCCGCCTCCAACTCGAAAGACGACGCTCGGGAAGTAGGACAAATCTCACCCTCATCCTGCGTCCCAACTCTTCTGCGGTCTTCGAATGTTTTCGTGCTCAGCGAGAGTAAAACCCCTTTGTTCATCTGCATACTTCTTGTTTGCACCCTTCTCAGCTCGAACGCCTCCCCGTTGAAGCTTTCGTCCCGGGATGCCATCGACGATCTGCTTGAATCCCCGCCGTCGGATGTCATATCCGGGGCCGATCCCTCCCAGGATTTGGTCCCCTCGTTTGTCCCATCGTTGCTGCAAGCGATTTGGTGGTCCTCCGGAACACGCTGAGATACCGTTTCTGTCGACTCGCGCCCTTTCTTGCCGTCTGACGATTCGGAGCGATCGATGTGAGGATTCAAGAGGAGAGGACCCGAATACGATCGTTGGAGCACAACGCCTAGCATAATCGCGAAGTCGCTATCCGTCTCGCTTCGACGATCTTCTTCGTGTTCTTCGGGTATACCGGGCAAGACAGTTCGAGGTGGCGTCGCATAGAGCCTAGCTGGGCTAAACTCCGACCAGGTCGTCTGAGGAATTGGCGCCAGGGATACAGGTGCAGTGACCTTTGCGTCTCTTCGGTGACCACGTAGGGCCTGTGATAAGCAACGAATGGGCCAGACAGCGGAGAATCTTCCCCGTCGTTCTCTGCTAACGGCCGTTGATGGTCGCGTGAGGGGAGGCAAAACTTTGTCGTAGATGAACTTTTCCGGGCTTGCCTCACTGCGCTTGGACGACAAACTGGCCGAGTTCTTGCCTCCCGCTCCGTTCCTCTTGGGTCGTTTTCGTCTTTCGTCTAAGCAGTTGCCCTCCGAGAGCCAAGCCAATTAGCCCACCAAATATGAGAACGGCAACAGCGACGGCAGCCACGATGCTTCCAGAAACGTCACCAGGCTGATTTGTGCTAAGTAGCTGACCGTTCATGTACGGAATACCAGCCGGTGTGGGTGAAAGCTCCTCCGGGAGGAGTGATAGAGTGTCGGTAGGAGGTGGCGGTGGAGGTTGCAACAGACTGTCCGGAATTAACGATGGCTGAAAAGTAGCGTCGGGAGTGCGGGGTTGGGGGTGTCCACGGTGCATGGTTGATGACTGCGCTAGTGTGTGGTGGGAGAAGCTGAGTACGCGACGATGCAAAGAGCTAAGGTAGTCGGATGCTGAGTCTGAGCCACGGACAATGAGAGATGGTGCTGGCGCCATGTTGCAGCGGAGCGGAATGGATATACTCGGTGTGGAAGCAGCAGGGGAGATCATATATAGATCAGTGGCTGACAACATTGGTTAGTTGCGCACTTGTCAGCCGGGGTTGCGGCTGACAGTCAAATCATCACTAGTTCGTACAACCCACCGTAGTCGGGGCTGACAGGCTCTTGCTCGAAAACACCGCTTGAATACATGGCTTGGAATGATCAGCTTAAAGAGCGATCGGAATTACATGTCTCGTCGTCTGGAGGGCTTTGGGCAATGGGGGCAAATCATTCATTCAAGTCACCAAGACAGTCGTTACGAAGAGGGGGTATTTATCAATTCTAAACTTGAACATTCGTCACCATTGCTCTCGTTAAATCAGCATTCCTCTGTAACAGTCATTAAGCACCGCCATCCTGGACAAGCGAAGCAGATTCGACTTACGCGATACCAGCGGTTTGCAAAGTTCTTGATGAAGCGGTAATTGTGAGAGAGGGCAACTGGAGGAGCAAACAACTTACGATATGAAGCCACAAATCATGGCAGAAGTAGCGAATTTTGCAATCACTTTTCCTTGAGATGGCGCAAGAGCGCTAAGTACACCAATCTGGATTCCCAAGGAACCCAAGTTGGCGAATCCACAAAGGGAGTACGAAGCAATGGTGTACGCTCGAGGGGAGAGGGGGTTGGAACTTGCTTGTATGGCTTCCAGTTCTGGAGCATAACCGCCATGGGAATCAAAGTCTTCTGACATGACTAATCACATATCAAGATAAGCAGCGAATTCATTTTCGATCAACTTGGTGGCAAGTAGCTGAGAGACACGGAGAATTTCCGCAGACGGGACGCCGAGGAAGAAGGCAATAGGATATCCAATATATCCCAGGATGAGCTGTAATGTAAGGTGATGAATCCCAAATCCTCGGCCAACCCAAGTCAAGATCCCGTTGATAACTGAGACCAGGGATAGAATGATAAGCACATTTGTCAGAATTTGACCTGCAACATTTAGCCCAAACAATCCACCTTTTGAGAATGCGTGCAAGGCGTTCACAGGAGCATTCTCGGGCTTTTCTTCGCCCCGGTCGATGACAACACGCCCACGAGTGACTGGTTCATCCACTTCGGGGACTCGCATTTTGCTGATAGCTATGGAAGCTGGGATACTCATGACGGAAGATGTCACGAGATTCTGAGCCGGGACACCTAGCGAAACATAGGCACTGAGGACAGCACCGGAAATGGTAGAGAATCCAGACAACCTCGATCAACGGCCCACCCTCACAAATCGGAGTCACATTACGCTATCGATACATTCCAGATGTCATCACAAGATGGAGTTCCGAAGGAGTCATGATGTTGACGTAGGGCCGAACCAAGCAAGCTGATTCCCCCTGACCGACCCATGGTGATGCCGAGGCGACGACAGCTTCCGCACCAGATACATTCATGAGCTTGAAGAAGAACCAGGCGCTGTCTCACAATCGATGGGCTGTCTTATTTAGAAAAGAACATGTGCTTACAATCCTTTAAGGATCCATTGCATGACCCCGAGGTTTAGAGGACGTTACCGTGAGTAACACATAGTAAGGATAATCTCACGCAGGTAGTAGAACATTTGCACAGTCGCGATAAAGAATATGATAGCTGCAAGCTGCAATATGTCAGCTACGCACAAACATCATACGTGCAATCGAGCAGACGAACAGTGTTGACGAAGAACCAATCTTTTGCTATAGTTTCAGCATCGAAGAAAAACTCTGCGCCAACGTAGGCCTGTGTCAGGAAGTCGTATGCTAGAGATGCAATGTAGTGGAACAGTGAGAAGCCGGCGCTGGTCTTCAGCACAAAGAGAGCAACAGCCTGTTGGATAAAGAGCCCAACAATGACAGTAGGCCAGCAGATCGCGGACCGATTGGTGGAAGAAATGTAGAAACCGCACTGGAAGACAAATAAACCTAACACAGATATTGCTCTATGACCGTAGTCATCATCTATACCAAGCGGGAAACCAAAAGCGGACCCAAAAACGATACCGAGGAGACACAACCAGCCGATGACAAGTCTCGATCTACGGGGAACACGGTACCAAGGTTCTTCAACCAAAGAAACCCATATAGCTGCCACTGGTCGCGTGACCACGGAATTTGGGATGAACCGGAAAGCAATCACAGTGGTCAAGCGGATTCTGGTGAGTCTTTGGAATTTTACAGTTAGCATTGTACTTGCGTCAGGAAGAACCACGCGAAGACTGTCTGGACGAGCCTAAAGGACGTCTGAGCTTACACTGATCAATTGGTTGAATAGCGGCTTGCCATCTATCACGGGTAGCGGGTAACACCGTGGCTGAGATCCACCAACCAAGGATCAACGCAGCCAGACCAGTAAGAAAAGCGACCCTTAGTTTTTTCTGAAGATTGGTTTTCCCGAAGGCTCCCTCCTCATCACCGTCGTGGCACGCGAGTGCTGGTTCGACATATGCCTTCTCCTTGATATCTGAGTTGCTCGATGTCGAAAGTTTTCTCTGTATCGCTTCATGGTTCCCACTTGAAGTGGGAAGAGTGTCGGCCATGTCTCTGGTGGGAGGAGGATGGGGGGCTTTGACAAGGAAATCGGCGTCAACAACCAAGGAGGCCCAACATGATATGGACTCGGAATTTGAACACGGCCGGCCCTTGCTGAATTAGGTACTACATAATCAAGAATCTTGCCCTCATGATCGCTTGGACCCGTGTGGGATCAACTTCTTGGTTTCCAAGCGAGGACACCTCCGAATCCCAATGTACCCACATTCGCGACTGAGGCCAGAGTGCCGCAGCCACTCGGGGATGGTTTCGTGACCCACCTGCCATGTCGCCCAAACGACGTGGTTCTTCGCTGAGCGCTGAGGGCTCACCTTCGTGCCCCGCTCCGAGAACTTCGTATCTAGCAAGAATGCAGGAGCACAAGGACTATCGCCGCTATCAAGTTAGCATCATGTGAGTGCAATCGGTTACTTTTGAGTCTGGAGAGATAGTACGTGTTGGCCCTGCCCAAAGGAAAGCCGCGGTAACGGTGACCCTGATTAGAACTAAATCATTACATCCACCACATCGGCCTTATCGTGAGATATATATCAATCACTATCAACACCTAGTACTCGGCAGAGGAAGCATATGCAAGTTACACATGGTACACGACAAACATTTTTAGGTGCGAACCAAGTACAAAAACCACTTCCCTTGTCAAATCGACCAAATCATAGACGCTATCGCTCACCCCCATCAAACTTTTAACGCCTTGATCGACTTGCCACTTGCAATTGCAAGCCATTCACCGGGAGCAGTAGAGTGACCGCTGTGCATGGTCATCCCAGGAATCTGAGGGGACCACGCTAGGTTTGTCACCTCATTACTCGCAGAGTACGCCATGATTGGATCGTTGACTATCCTCTTTTTAACGTCTGGCCGTGGCGAGTTGAGTCGCGAATTTGCGGTGCGAGGTGAAGTCGCTGTCTGTGTATGTCCTGCAAGGTCCCACAGCAATACTTGGCAATCGTCGCTCGCGGTGGCAAGTAACGGGCGATCAGTAGTACTCCAACCCATTGCGTTAATCTGACTACGGTGCCCTCGCAGCTCGATAACAGGTTGTCCTGGACTTCGCATATCCAGAATTTGTACATCCGTCCCGTCCATGTGGAAGGTGGACATGTAATTGGAATCTGCTGGATTGAATGCAATCCGGAGTAAAGGGGAGGTTGGGAGTCGTGTAGATTGTGTGGGAGGGGCAGCGCCTTTTGGCGTGGGGGTCTCATAAAGGATGGTGGAGTGTTCTAAGCTGCGCAAGTCAAAAGCACGCAGACTTCCATCAGCACCCACAGATACAAAGATATCTGTCGACCCCGGAAGCCAGGCCACATCGTAGACTTCCCTATCGTGTGCAATGAGTTGCGTGATGGCGGTTGAAGTGTCGATATTCCAGACTGTACATGTTGTATCGATCGACGATGTCACAACCAGACTAGGTGCCTTCTCGTTCCAAGAAAAGCTTGTCAACGGCGCGCCCGTATTCTGGCTCTGTACTTTAGATTGTCCGGACAGTGCGGTTTTCAGGGTCAAACGATGGCCTCCCCCGCTGGGTTGTCTTCCGACATACGCAGATGAGGCAGGCGGTGCATCTCCAAAATATTCCCAAACTCTCAAAGCGTCGCTAGTAGTGGCAAGCAACTCGGCAGAGGGTGTCTTTCCTGTCCAAGGGAAACCACCTGCGCTTGCAGGCTGCCATTGCAAATTGGTAGCTGGGTATCCGTGGTTGACCTCGACGAGGGTAACAAAATCAGGGTAGTCGGTGTAGTCGTCCTCTACAAGAACTCGCTCGTCCTGGAGACCGACTATTGCAATCCGATTGCGATAGTCTTCTGTGAATGAGGCGATGCCGAGACGAAACGCTGAACGAGGACGTGATTGGTGACCTGGTGCCGTGGATTTGCACCAATCAATGGCATGAACAGGCCCTTATTGGGTCCAGTGTCAGACTACATTGAGCGCAGGGGTCGTAGCGATCAACTTACAGGGTGCTTCGTACTGAAGCAGTGTTGTCTGGGTCATAAGGGGACTGGTGTTGGTCTGCTACATCTGGCTTCCCACTTATCAACCCAAACGGGTTGAATAATTATAATTACTTACAGACTTGCACTGGTGGCGGTAACCTTGCAGCGACCGCATCAAACAGAAATTTGCTTGCAATATTACTGAAAAGCTCGATACTCTCATTCCGAACTCATTTTTGGGTTCGAATCAAGTCTAGCAAAACTGCATCATTGCGAGAGGGTAGCATATGTTACATCGCAGAAGCTATGTACAAGAAAACATGTCGAAGTAGGCTTGCAGAGCAGTGCGATAGAGTACGAGCGGGCGGTGGTGTATTTGATGATCGCGAGAGTTTAGGACAGCTTCGAATCGAGAACTGCTGTTATGCTGAGTGAGGGAGCGAGTGAGAAGCCGAGATGGTGTGGGAGGGGGAAGAGTCGGAGTCGAAGAGCTGCATTAACTGGCATTGTCGAGTTTTCGAGTGCGGGGTCAAAGGTCAAAGCATGAGTGTTACAATCAGCAAAATAAAAAGAGATAAGAAAACGATTGGCAGAGACCGCGCGAAGGTGACTTTTACGGTCAATCAGTGTCGACCATTGATATCGCGCCGCATTCTTCGCAGAAGCTCCACATTGTTCTGGAGCCGTCCAATCCTGGAGAACAAGCAACGCGAAGCTTAGGTATCTGAGAACAGCTGGAACTAAATAAAAGTGTACGCAGAAATCAACCGAGAAACTGTCAAATCAACCATAGGCGGAGGGTGAGGGTTTGCTTACCCATGATGTGTGAGTGTGCTGACAGGTTGCAGCAAACCGACGACTTTGGGGGATTCAGGGAGGTCGAGAACAGGTTGGTGAGCAGTATATCTGGGGTAGAGCGCTATGAAGTGGTCAAGTGGGTAATCAACCGCAAGTCAATAGTAGGTCAAGGACACTCACGGGAATTATAATCAATAGCATCAGAGGAACCAAATGGATTGCTCGAGGTGCTGGCAGTGGATACAAGACGAGAGTGATGGTTCTCAAAGAAAAATTGTTCCGAGTCAGAAGAGGAGGAATCAGACATAGCGACGTCATGATCGGGTTCATAGCCAGGGAAAGGGATCGATTTCAACTGCTTAGCCGACTGCAAGTGGGTCGATATGTGAGCCGGTGGAGAGGGGGAAGTAAGTAGGGCTAACCTGGGGGAAGTCATCGGCCGAGTCAAACTCGAGCTTGCGCTTCATGGCCATGAGAGAAAGTGGAGGGGGTGTTAAAGGTAAGAGGGGGATCTGGCGCTGACACAAAGTGGTCGCGGTCTTGAGAAAGGACATGGACTCAACTGAACGGCAGAACTTATAGAGGGCCAAATTTGCAAATATTTGGATAGAGCCGCGGAGTCTAGATCTATGCGGAACTTGAATATCAGCCCAGAACGGAAATTTTCTCAGCTTGCCGCAACCATCCGAGTGGCTGGGAAACACCGAGCGGGGAAGGTGACACAAAGTTTGTGTGACCAAGGAATTGCTATATTCGTTGTCGTGACGGAGTCACGCACCTTGCTGTCGTGGCATTGAACGAAGCAGGTCAGAGACTCACAGCTCCTAACGATGCCCTTCGACCCGTCAGATATACCACTGCCAGCTTTCTTAGATCCCCTTCTGGACTACCTCGCTGACCACCTCCCACCAGAAGTTTACTCCTTCGTCACTGCGTTCCTCTCCTACTCCCTCGCACTACTCACCGCCCTCGTATCCCTTGTGTCTTCGCTAATCGCATCTAAACCTTGGGAGTGGGACGCCCAAACAATCATACCACCCCTCATCAGCTTTCTTGCCGCATATCTCGCACTCGTCAGCCTTTACAGAACAACGAGCTGGATTTTCAGGACCACATTCTGGTTCATGAAATGGGGAACCATAATTGGAATCCTAGCAGCGGGGACAGGTTGGTATTTGGCAAACCAGAATGCGGACGGCGGAGGGAGAAGTCTCGTGGCAAGTCTAGGTGCCGTTGTCCTTGGAGCTCTCAATGGAGTTGGTCGGGAAGGCGCTGGTACTCGTCACCTTGATGCAGCATCTCGCAGTCGGAGACCAAATGCCAAACCTTGGGAACCCTTTGCGAACCAATGGCAGTATCAGGAGCGTAATCCAGCTCAAGATCGTGACACCGAAGCGGGTCAGATCATATCGGAGATCGTATCAGCGGCTCATGGCATCTTGGCGGAAGGTGGTTGGTGGGACACAGCGAAGAATTTGTTCACTCCGAGTGATTCGGAAACTAAACAAGGGGATCGTTCAAGTAGACGAACAGGAAAGCCTTCATCGTCCTCTAGATGACGGCAACACAGATTTTGTTTGTACTTCATCATTATGACGAATGGCAGGATTCTCAAGCTTCAAGGAGGGACATCGTAAGGGAGGACTGTATTGCTGAGCTACGCTAAGCTTATACATCACGTTTAATCCTGTTTGCGTGTCTAAGCTTTACTTTGCTCTACAGCTTGAGGATTCGTGTAACGATAACTGTCAGAAGAGTGAGAATGTTTGCACCGGAAATCAAACAGATTCTTAATGAGCGATACGTGCGAGCTGACCTAGGCCTGTCGACCCCACAAAGAAGTTGACCTTGGAATGCCGGTTATTCAAAGACCGGAAGATCACTAGATAAACTCACGGCGGCGAGACTGTAGTTGATTGGTGTGATAACGAGCGAATATCGCACCCAAATGAATCCCGTTGCTGCCAGGGCGAGGTTCTGGGACACGCTCAGCTTGTCCGCTGGACGGTTCAAGTCCTTCACCCCCGCAGCAACCAAGCACCACTTCATGAGCGGTGCCCAGAAGAACACCGTCTTAGGGCCTATCACCATCAAAATGCCACAAGCAGTTACAATTGAGATGGGAAATTTCACGATAGGTCAGTAATCTCGCGGAACACCGACATCCTAAATGACAAACCTGCTGGATGATTCATAAAGGCAGTAAATCTGGATGCTCCTGCTGATGCTGCCGGACCCGACATGTCTAATGATTCAGTTTTCTAAACAGTGAAAATGGTTGTGCGGGGAGCAATTGAGTCTGAGGAAAGTTTGCTCGAGACCGCCGGAACTGTTGAACTAATACCTTGTGACTACAGATGGCTCATACATTACAGTATATCGGGGTTTGAAACATAAACTAATTCCCAGCTTACGCGACTGCTATTACACACTGCTAATGAAACTGCCATACAGCAAGGTGGTTTGGTTTCAGAGTGTACCGCCTATCCACTTTCTAGCGAGATCTTCCCAGCAGCCACCCAACTGCATGTGTCGACCAGGACATGTAATCAGATCTACTGCACCTCGTTCGTCGAGGGCTCGTAGACCAATCCAATCTTCGGTGTACAACGGCTGGAGTTTCATCGGCACAATAGCCTTCTCCTTGGCATGTGTTCCAAGGCGCTCCTGGCTCGAGACAGACAAGGGCAGGAACCCGCCCTCTGGTGGAATTTCAGAGCCAAACCATGCACTTTCTTTGGGAACCACAGTTTCGTCCTCGGTGAAAAGGACGAGGACGAGACGTTGCAGCGAAGCAAGATTATTTGCATAAGTAGTCTTCCTTGAAGATGGGAGAAGGACTTCGTTGTTGATGTCAGCGAGGAAGCTGCCGGACGTCATGTATTCCGTTAATTGTGCTGGATCTCTGAAATATTGCGCCTGTACTAGGTTGTTCTGTGCCCACTCGCTGTACACGCCGGCCTTTGCAGCTCGACGAGCTACCTGGCACAGTAAATCGAAGGAATTGCATACCGGAATGTCGGAAATACCCATATGCTGTGAGCCGAAGGTGATGAGGTTGTATACATGTGGGGTATTGTTGCGTTCCACGTAGGCACGCAGGAACTGACCACCTTGAGAAAAGCCGATAGCATCAAATCCCCTACCAAGCTCAGGGATCGAAGCGAGTTGCTCAGCGACCAGCGCGAGTTGTTCATCCACATTCCCATAGAATCCGGCACGTTGGTCAGCCTTCCCGTCCTGGTCGATGTAGACGGAGTGAGTGAATATCCCTGGGTGCATCTGTTTCAATGCGTCCTCAAATTCGAGCATTCCCGATGATGCATACGAGTCCCCAAGACCGTGCCATAGAACGACAGGTCGTACATGGCTAACCGCAGAGGCATAGGCATGACTAACGAGTGTCAGTCCCAAGATAAGAAGAGGCACGAACATAGCAACACGGTGTGGTACATCATGATCTGAGACTAGTGTCCTCGTCCTAACCACAGGTCGATTACGTAATTACCCCAGATAGCCGTGGTCCGAGTACGGTGTGCAATGAGACCTGTATCGAATACGACGCATATCACGACTTCCTGAATCACGTTCATATTCAAAGTCAATCATTGACCAGTTATCAAGTCTCAGGTCCGTATTAATTCCGCACTTCGTGACCAGACTGCCAGTGGTCTCTGTTTTCGGACCGAGATCGGTAGGTTGTAAGCATAGCGATAGACGCCCCACGGGATGTAGTTGCCGTCATGCGCCAGAGTCCCAAAATCTGACTGAATTGTTGGCCATACAGTCTCAAACTTTCATCCTCGCAATGCCTCCGCTACTTCGCTCATTCTCGCGGCGGGATGCCCTCCTCGTCCTCGTCGGTGCACTCGTAACGCACTTCCTTACCTCGGTGGTTCCTCTGACTTCTCACTCAGCCAAAATCCCACAAGGGATGCACCGCGATCACGTCGACGAACTTCCCCTCCAAAACGACCAACCGCTTCCTAATTCACTTAGTCAGACCCATATCCCAGAAGAACCAACCCATACCCCCGTGAAAGGCCCTGAGGCTGACTCTTTCCTGAACATCGATGCTGCTAATGCCAACGTTCTGCAAGGGGGAGGAAGACACACTCCCGACATCAAAATTGATCTTTCCAGCTTGGCATCATTGCCCGAAACCACGATAGTGGAGCACTTTCCCGGATGGACAGTATTCCGTGATATCTATATGGCGAATGGAACACTTCTGCTTCTGACATCCTCGCCGTCTGATTTTCCAGACATAAGGTATATGACGTCGACTGGCCTTCCTGCAAAGAACGAGAAAGAGAACATTGCACTCCGAGAGCCTACTCTGCAGAACATGAATATTGTGAGTCCAGGAGAAGCTGTGCGAAGGTGGGGAAAGCATCCAGCTACTCGTAAAGTTTGGTCAGTCGAAGGCAACACAGTAAGTCCCACTCTCAGACGTTTCCCCTTGAAGCTTCAGTTGATCTCTGCTTGCCTGGCAGTTTCTCTTCAACGACCCAGACCAATGTAAGCGTGCATTAGACCCATTTTTCTAAAAGTTAATTATTTTAAGTCCTGGGACATTATTATCATTTCTGCGCAGAGCTTTTACTAGGGACATGGTCACTCTGGACAGGTGCAGCATATCCTAACCCGCCTCCATCGGTTCATCGTGCTATCTTCCCCCACTCCTCGGCTGCAGGATGGCGTGATAATCCAGGTTTCAATAGCTACTTTATTCGCGCTATATTCCCATCTCTGACGGTCGAAATCGATGCTGACTGGAATGACCGGGTTGTTGCCACATCTGCTAGCATCGACTCGGGTGACCAACGCGCTTGGCACTTTCCTTACCTGATGCTAGCGGACAGGTCAGCAGCTTTCAGGGGAAATTTGTGTGGTTCGCAAAATCAACGCACGGCCAGTGAATCAGTCGATAATCTCATCGCTCATTCGAAGCTGGAAAAAGGTGGCTTATGGTGGAGGTCGGTCAGAAATGCCGTTTGGCGTTTCGCGGGAGTCCAGCAGGAGGAAAGGGGCCTTTTAACAGAGTCAGACGATAAATCCCTTGGCTCTACTTTGCCCCTTTTTGAAGAGACGGAGAAAATTTTGATCACGTATATCTCCCGTCAGTCTTCGAGGCGTTGCTTGATTCCTGAAGACCATGAAGCCTTGGTGAAGGAATTAGAAACTCTCGTGCAAAGGAAGAATGCCGAAAGGGAGACCACAATCGACACCAAGGAATGGGAGCTGAAAGTGGTAGAGGCCGAGAAGCTGGCAAAAGACGAGCAAGTACGTCTTGCGGCACGTACCACTATCTTGCTCGGGGTACATGGCAATGGCTTATCGCACCTCATATTGATGCCGCGTACGAATGTGTCTGCTGTCATTGAAATCTTCTATCCTGGCGGGTTTGCTCATGATTACGAATGGACAACGCGTACCCTAGGGATGAGACACATTGGCGTGTGGAATGATACTTTTTTTACAGAAAATCCTCCGCCCGTACATTACCCAGACGGTTTTCAGGGCCAAAGTATACCGGTCTATGGCTTCAATGTCGCCAGCATAATAGAGAAACAGATTGCAGGAACACTATAGTATTCTACAAACCTCCTGTTTAAATAGCTTGTCTCATCTCGGAGAGGGATGTTCGCGTTACGCTTTTTTACTTGGGCCATGGTGATTGAACATGTATAAAATTCACTCAAACCTTACAGCCTACCTAAGCTCGTGCTCTATGTGGATGTCCGCTAACATGCATGAATCATTCTACGTAGGCTCTGTAAACTGTCAAATCCTCCGAGGCCTGGAACAAAATAGCCACATCAGCTCCAACAAAAACAACGCTTCCTGTCTGCAAGGGTAATGACTTGGTGTCATTGTCCCACCTGAGAAATCCGGACCCGGCGGTAGCGATGATGATCGAAGGTCCACTGATTGGTCGTTGGTACTCTGATCCACCCTGTGGTAGATTTACCGCGAGGACAGTGAAGTCTTGAACAGGAGGGTCGTACGTGGTAGTAGCAGAAGCTGGCGTAGTGGAAGGCTTGACCATGTGGTTTGACCAAGGACCAGCTTTGTAGGTCAGACCAGCGAGGAGATTTGTTATATCTTTCGGTTTGGGGGTAAGGCCAGCTCGAATGACATTATCTGAGTTGGCCATGCATTCCATAATGTCTCCAGAGACATAGGCGTGCGGTTCTCCTGCGCCGAGGAAGATCGCTTGCCCAGCTTCCAACTTGACATAATTTAACATGAAGGCGCAAAATACGCCGACGTCACCTGGATATTGTTTGTTGAGAGTAAGAACGAGGTCTTTGATTTCGCTCTGCTCGTTATCAGAGTGGTAGCGCGCTGTCAAGTGGGAAAGCTTGTCTTTGACGACAACGGGATCAGCTTGCATGAGAGCGGAGAAAAGACTCCGTAATTGCTCTCGTTCGCTCGACCCATCCGCAGAGAGAAAGCTTTCCGCGATTGCATCGGAGACTAGTTCACGAAATTCCGGCACGGTGTTGAGGTATGCCTTGATATCCTTGATAGGCAAGAACCCGCATAGGCCCCTGAATTCCGTTAATGCGATTGCCATCTCAGGTTTATGATTGTCATCTGGATTCGATTAGATATATGGGAAAAGACTCAGATGAGGTTCTCTATTGCTCATCTGTGTAAACCGTCGGCTGTCTTGCATGCAGCTGCTCGGCAGTCTTCTTGTCAGGGTGTGTTTGAATACTCAACGCCTTGTTTATTGAAAGGACTTTGAAAAGGAAGGGGAGGTTTCCTTGAGAGGCAGAGAACTTGCTTGAGACCTGACTTCCGATGAGGCGTGGGTTCGCACCCAAGATCTCCAGGAGACTCAAGTTCGAACCAACCACACCTGAGGGCGATTTGACGTGTGTGCCCATCCATAGCTAGGGTAAGCAGTTAGTAGTCTATTCGGAAAGGCGACCACGATGTTTGAGGTGACTTGCCTCAGCATAGGGGGCCGAATGATCGAGTACGAAACCGGGGATATCTGCGCCAGCAGCGAGTTGCGCAGCTTTGGAGTGACTTCCGATCTTTCCCCAATCATATTTTTGCAACGTGGGGGAAATGCGGAATACGGGTTCAATCGCACTCATCGCAGTGACTGACGGGGAAGGATGAGTCTGATTGTGAGTACTGTGAATGAGACTCCTGCAGCTTCAACAAGTTACTTCAAGTTGGCAGTGGTCGTGGGGTCACCGGACCGCCGAATGGGAACGGAACCAATACTAGCAACAACAATGTGTAGTCAGGTCCGACGCTCGCTTTCAAATGTCATTCCATGGTGTGTACACAACACCTTCTAGCATCTTTCTCTACCAGAAATGCTATCTGCACTTCATCAGAGTGGTGAGTCGGCGACACGCCATGTCGAACCTGATCACGACAGGCTCAGACTTGCTCCTCATTTGAATTAGTCCAGGGATTGATTATACCACGTTCCCTGCCACTCTTATACAGGTCTAGAAGACATTCATGCCCCGTGATAGTCATCCGGGCATGTTGTTTGGAGCTGATGCTGATATCATTCCATCTCTCAAGCGAAATTATGAACACCTGCAGTCGTCTTCATTACTCCAGCAGCCTCATTGAATCAGATAATCGTTCGATATGAGATGATCTTTCCTCATCAGCTCTTGGCCCACTCTCAATCCGTCGGAAGGATCCAAAACGGCACTCTAATTCAGCATAGTCACTAAAGCGGGCACAAGAAAACACAACTTGGGCAATACTCATATCGATTGCCGCGGTGCCTTCCGTGACATCTGGAATGGAAACGTCACCATGGTGGGGTATATAAACTTACCTGTATACGAATCATCCTTTTCACCAGACTGCATCTGAACAGCTCTCTCTCGTACTCATACAATGGCACGCGAATGGCAACCCGGTGTACAATACGGCTATGGCGACGCCGTCGTGTTCGAAGGTATTCAGAAATATCATTCGTTTGGGCTGTTCTCAGCGATAAAAATCAGACGTTGAATACTCGATAGTCCAACCCCACCGCTCGCAGGTTTTGCCCATTCATTGTCATTTTATTACGCCTCTGATATAGGAAGCAGGGAGACTGGACCCCGCCACGCACACCCGCACTCTGGGCACGGATGCAAGGCCACCACCACCACCACCACCGCGAAGAGCGGGGAGGAGATTACAAATCTGAAGTCCCCGCCTATGTCCAACAGGAACAGGAACAGCAGCAGTTCCAGGCCAACCAAACTGCCCCTGCCCCTGCCCCGCAACAAGAGAAGCATTGGTACGATATCGACGACAAGCGTAAGAAGGAACTTGAAATCGGTGGCGGCGTGCTTGCAGGTGTCGCCGCGCTTGGCGCAGGTCTATACGCCTACAAGGAGCACGAAAAGAAGAAGGAAGAACTAGGATCGCCCCGCCTGTTGTATTATTTGATCTTGCCCACTGATCATTTCACAACAACAAGCACACTCTTGGTCCTTGAATAACTGGATTGCTGAATCCCAGGCCCGTACGCAGCAGTGGCGATCGGGACGATACAACTCACCAGTCGCCTGGGTCTGGAATGAAGGAAAGTCCATTCCTCATGATGCTATCCAAGGTGGAGAAGAGCGAGGAGAGCGCCTATACATTTGCCGTGTTTACCACGAGGTCCGTCGTCGTTGCCTCACACTGTTCAATCGCTGAGACCTATAATATTGTCCAGGGTGGTATTCGTAAGTTCCATCTTGATGCTCAGGGAAAATATATTCACTTATTTCCCTAGTGGTTGGAAAAGCTTCCAGGGTCTTCAAGAAGGGTGCAGTGATCGGATACAAGAAGGAAGAAATTCACATCGACAAGTACGAGATCCTCGTTGGCGACTCTCGCGCAGTTAGATGGGTCGCTTGTTCAGGGGAGCTCAATCTCGAGTCCCTCAGAGCTCGACCTGTTGAAGGCGGAAGGGAACCAGATGGTGCCCCCATATACATTGCCCAGGCACCCTATAACGGTGCTGTGCACCCAGGTAAAGCCTGTGAGATTTACGGAGATGGCTGCTTCATCCCTTATGACGACAGTGAGAAAAAGGTCAAGCAATATGCCGTTTTGTGTTATGCGTGATACAATTCTAGCCTCAATTGTACCCTTTGTAACAGTAGTCATGTACCCAGTGGATACAATGTTAGCATTGGCGGAAATAAGGAATGATAGCTCTCACTCGAATAAGTGATCCCTTGATTCGACTAGCCAAACAAGTACGGAAGAGGATGACAAACGAGAACACGAAGAACATCCGAGTACTTGATGTATCAAAATAAGTATGGAACCAACACATCTGCATAATCGATCACAAGAACGTGAAAGAATATCGCAAACAGGTCATTCTACCGGACGTGCCTAGTCGAAGGAGATTGACGCCACCACCTGCTTCCTGCGATCAACAATAAAACGAGTAAGAGTGAACGCGGCGGTGCTGGCAATAATAAGACACCCGCAGAGCAAAGTGGGTCTCCACCAGTAGTAGTGGGATGTCAGAAGAGCACCTGCAAGAGGGGTCCCTATACCCAATCGTCATGAAGATGCGGAGATGATGTGCCCTGTGGGTATCTTACCTATTAAGCTGCCGATTCCTACGTACAAGTTCAGAATCCAATATAATCAATATTTTTATTTCTCACCTGCCAGGGCGAGTGAAATCCCTATGCGTGCTCTTTGGTGGAGTATGAGTGGCAATGATACCTTGTGTGCTCATAGTAACATACCCAAGCTGAGGTAAATCATCGGTTAGGGATGCAATAAGTGGAGCAGAGAGGGCGACATAGACTCCTGAGAAGTATCCGAAGAAGATACTGATAAGTGTCGCACTCGTCCGAGTCGTGAGGGTCATCATTGCAAACGTGACAATACCACAACCCAAAGTGGTACTTATGATCGTGTACGAGATGCCGAGATATTCAGAGGTGAGACCAGCGGTGGCACGGCCAATTGCGTTGGCTCCATTGAGGATGACAGTAGTGTAGAAAGAAAACTCGTTCCCCAGACCATGCTCGGATGAGTCTAGCTGAATATAAAACACAGGGAAGAATGAACCTGCAGCAAAGAGGAACACCCTGTGGAGGGTGAGTACAAGTTAAGGGTCAAATAAACCAGTGACCAACCCGGCTGAGGCGGCTATGTACGCATGATCAGATGAAGATTTCCTCAACACTAGAGCATAGTCCACTAGTGTCTCCGGAGGAGATAGTTTGGTGTGCATGAGCGAGCAACCGACCAGCAACAGGATGCTGGTGATTACAGCAGTGATCCGAATGCTGGGGGCAAAGCCAAGGGGCCCATTCAGAAGATTGTTCAGCAAGATAGTGTATACAACTCCGCCAATTGACGCCCCACTTGTAACTACAGCCATTGCGATGGCACGCCTTCGTTTGAAGTGTTGAGACAGCACAGCGAGCGAAGGTACATAGCTCATACTTGTTGCTAATCCGAAGCCAAGACCCTGACACAAAAAAACCTGATAAAAGTGGTTCGACTGGGTCATAGAGAGCATAAAGAGGCAAAACGATTGCAGCAGACAACCACCTATCACCAACCAGTGGAAATAACCTTGGTCATAAAGTCGTCCAAAGATCAACCCTCCAGACAGAACTAAGCAAGCATTCGTGCTTCCTATCCAACTGCCAAAAAGACTGTCAAAGGCGGGCACAGGGATCGGCAATGATCTTACGAAATGGTCGATGATGATACATTGGTCAGGTAAATCTGAGTATAAAAGTCTGCATCGATGCAAGCATGAATAGCTGAGGATTTTCGGAGGCATGGAATCGCACCTTGAAATACGCCGAAAGCACTCGTAAATCTAATCATTCCATGATCAAGGAGCTATGTCATTGCAAACTTGGAATCTTACCCAAAACCGCCGGTTTGGACCAGAAAGCTTGGGACAATACAAGATTGGCCTCTGGTATGCGCATTGGACATGGAGGCTTACGCGCCAAGTACAGTAGTCCACCCAGTCAGACCACCTTCCGGAAAGTCGACGTCGCAGTTTGTTACCAAAAGCTCGTCTGAGGTGCGTATATTGGTCGATTTCTGGTCAAAGGAACTGTCGGACAGATGGCTCCTGAACGTATGAGATGGGGGTGTGGGGGTGTCAATGGAGGTCATTGAGTAGATGAAGCAGGTCGCAGGAACCTCGAGCTGTATAAAAGGTGCAGGAAAGGGCGCAAGGCTTGTCGCGGATCGCAACAGGTTTCATGAGGTACTTTAACTCAGCATTACTGCCTGCCAAGGGTCCCCATTGACTGAGGCTGCAAGGTGATCTATGTAATAACCCTTAATGATGATGACACGAACCTGACACGGTGACCCTCATCTCAGTACAGTATGTGCTGGCAGGCCTGTGGATTGGCTCGGAGAAGTGAACGACTTGCATGATATTGGTTATGTACAAGTTTCGTTGGCTTTGTTTCGAGTTCACAATTGCCGAGTCCAATTAAGGAAAACAAAAACATTCACGAGGTTGGCCTCAAGGCTCGAGGACGCTGAGGTTCACAGGCGCTCCCCGCACGTCGTGGCCAGCTCGCCGTCGCCCCGGCGATCTCAACTATGGACACCCTATCGTCCGCCACGCTGCTCAAGCCGCCGCGTCTTAGATTGCTGAGGCGAAGTCAGAGTCCACGCTCGCCTGACATGGTTCCAGATTCAACTCCCCAGGCCGGTCCTTCTTCGGGTCGTATGCTCTTCCCGAACACACCTGACGACGAGGATGAGCAACCCACCCCTCGCATGCAACCAAGGCATATTTTGTCTCTTAATGGTGATCCGTCCTCAAGGAATGGTAACACCACCACCCTCGCCCCAGTAGAGACCCCAGCTGCACGCCTCCGAGCTCTTCTTGCGCGTGAACCGCGTTCACCACGGGATACGCCAACAGCACCTCCTCAAGCACCACCATCCGAGTCAGATTCCGTCGCCGGGCACTCACGGTTTGGCTCCAGCACCTCCAGTGTCGCGCGCGAGAGTTTAAAGGACATCTTCTCTCGCGCATTGAGAGAACCAGGTGACACACCACAGAAAGGACGTCTCCGCAGAAATAGTTTTGATGGCAGTTCCATGGAAATTACTCCTGTGGTCGATAGGGGCGGAGGCAAACGTAGAGCTGCACGGCAGAGTTTGAGTGACGAGGAAGCTGACAAGCCAAAGTCTTATAGGGAGTCAACTCCTTCATTCCGATCGTCCGCAGTCACCTTTGACGCATTCCGTGCACAGCTCATGTCTTCCCAATCAAAACTTACAGATCCGAAGTTTTTGGACACCCTATATGACAGTATGTTGACAATCTCTCGATGATATCGCCCAACGTTTACTCAGCCACCTCAGACTCATCGACAAGTCAGGCTGCGCACAACCGTCATCCCAGTGTGCCAGACATGTCATTTCATCACAATCAATCAATCGATCGTGCTGCTGCCTCCACTGACACAATCCAGCCCTCTTTTCAGATGTCTTCCCAGCTTGGGTTCCAATCTAATCTACTGGAACAGGATTCGGAAATGCAACGAGCTATTGGTGATGTTGTCAATTCCGAGAGCGAAGGTATTGATTTCATTTCAAGTCTAGTATTTTCTTTCCTCAGATTATCCGAACAATATAGCCTCAACCTCCGCTGCAAACTCCTTGCACTCAACTGCCATCGCATCTGATTCTCGTCCAGCCTCATCGCTAAGTGGAAGTAATCATGATGCAAGAGGAGACGCTAGACGTGAAACCCGCAGAATCAGTGGTGAGTTGGTGATTCTATGTGAGACAGTTTTGCCGTCCGTTAATGTTGAGCCACAGCCTCATTTGCCCATCCTGCCACAGATGGGAAGATCAGTAAGAGACTTCTGTTTTTTGGGGGGAGATGTCTCACTGACTGACTGACTGTAGACAACCATATCCCTCGTGAAGAGCGTCACCACCAACGTGAACGCGAATGGAATCGCCCAAGGGCGCTGTCCAGACCCGATACCCCAGAAGCACATCACAAGCAGTCTCATCGCCGGCTTTCTCAGGAATTTCGCTCACCATCACATACAAAAGCTTTGTCACATGAGTCACCGTTGTCTCGTAGCAACTCCCCCAGACTTTTGCATGGACGCTCGGAAAGACGGAGCAGTCTCATCTCTCTGCAGAGTTTTGATGATGACCGAAGCTCAAGGCCTAGCTCGACAAGCTCCCAGGCGGATTATCAAGATCGAATGTCAGAACTTGATACGGAAAGAAATTACGAGCGAGAACGAGATTGGAACAAACGACACCCACCATCGCGGCCATCTTCCAGCTTGAGTGCTAGTTCAAGCCACTCACTTTCACACTCACACACACATTCTCACCCACCTCGATCACCGTCTACAACACCGTATCTTGCACCGACCCTTGCATCTCTTCAGCGCAAAACCTCTCGAACATCCCTTCGTTCTGACTCGCCTTCATCTTTGGCCAGTAGCCACGAATCGCTTAAGGAACGGGAAGAAGAAAAGGACAAAGAAATAGCGCATCGGAGGGAGCGAAACTGGAATTCACCACAACCGAAATGGTCCACTTCTAAGTCACCATCAACCTCTGGTCGTAGTCAGCGCCACTCCCTTCCTTCCTCCTCAAGTCTACCACAATTAGGAAGCTCTGATGGACACCAAGATGCTTCCACAGGATCAACAAAGATCTCGCAAAGGGCAAGCACTACCTCTCATGCCACAACACCGACGCGACAACGCTCATCTAACGATCGTTCGAGTTCGCCCTTGGCCGGAAGTGTTGTCGTCGATACCCAGCCTATGCCTTCGACCACTCCCAGTCCGCGGGAGACTCAGGGCACATCTTCCAGGTTTGGTTGGAGCTTTGCGCGTCATCCCCTCCCTCCTCTCGAGCTCGATCATGCAGACCGTCCCAGCAATAGGACCTCATCAGGCATCAAGTTAAGCCATATACCTGTGCGTACTGGGATGAAAAGTTCTTTGAGTGTCGGTCACGCCACTAGTGATATGAGCTTCACGGGTGTCGTGGACGATGAAATGCCATTGCAACCGGATGATCTAGAAGAATCAGCTGAATCCAGTAAACCCTCTGATCTCGGACGAACACGGGCGGTCGAAGTGTCACACAGTCCACAAGATACGATACTAGGGAGCGACGAGGGGTCCGTCGTTAGTCTTCCGCCTGAGTCTACCACACCAAAGGCTGAGCCGCCCAAAATCTTCCCGAACGAAGATGACACAGACCCCGAAACTGAAGCCTTGTCATCCTCATCCCGGAGCTCCGGCCAGTTGTCGATAGCGACTCCGGTCCCTACCAAGATCTCCCTTGAGAGAGTAACTGAAGCATCAAACTCCGAGACCTTGGATTTCTCTCCTCAAGTACCTCCTACGACTTCCACTCCCCCAGGTACTCCGCCTGCTTTACACATCCCCAATTCATCACCATCGTTTTCCCTGATCACTCCTCCACGTCAAACTTCCTTTAATAGCTCTACTCTGGACTTCCGAACACCTTCACCTCCACACGACCTTCCAGAACTTCCTGGTCCACCATCCTCATCCGACGACGATGCTCTCGGGGCTGATGGCACGCCATTGAAGAGCAAGCGCTCCGATCTTACCTCAAACTCAACTTTTTCGAAGACGCCGAGGCCACCTGGTGCCTGGGCGGCGACCCCATTGCCGCCTGTAATCCATAGATCGCCTTCCCCCACACCATCCTTTTCTTTGGAGTCAACGCCTCCGGCATTTACCTCAACCCCATTACCTCGTGCCAACTCTCACCCTGGTTTCCACTCTGATAGTGAGACTTCGATTGTGACAGGTGCAGAGAATGGTTTTGCAACTCCTGTTGCGACATTGTCACGAGCCCGAGCCCTTTCGCTTCCTCCGCGCACGCCTGCACCTCCCGGTGCATGGCTGGCGACACCAAATCAACCTATTCTTCAAAACAATGGCCCAGATCAATCTCAATTTGGATCGATTGGCAGGAAGAAAGGGTTATTAAAAGTTCGTTTTGATGTAGCCGAGTCGGAGGCTTCTGCGACTGAGGGACGTCCGAATTCACCTTTGTCAGCTATCCGATTGACGAATCCTGAGTTGCCATTACCACCTGCTCCGGAAGTCAAAAATAATAGCAACAAATTTGGAGTATCCGTGAATGCGGTGTCCAATGTACCGCCTAGGTCCATTACCCCTGATTGGCCCACGACACCAATCTCAGACGGGTTCTCCTCCCGGACCGTTCGGAAATCTCCTGCGGTTCGTCTTGTGGATGCATTTGGACGGATGAGGGAGGGTGACGAAGGGAATGCGGAATTAGCGCTGCCTAGGCCGAATGGCCATGCGCAAATAGAAAGAGATATGACCATGCCATCTCCCACTCTTCAACGGAATCTTGTGCGAATCGTAGATGCAATGGGAAGGGAAGTTGGTGATACTGACCAAATCCCTGATGAATCGAAGGATGACACGGATAGATCGCTTGTGGGGGATTCTTCCATTATGTCGGAAGACAACCCAGCTGGCCATGCTGAGGTGCTCTCCCGTATGAGGAAGACTCTCAGAGACCTGGCTGAGAGCTTGAGTGATGCAGATAGATCCATAGATGTCCATCTCAACTCGAGTCACTTGGAGGAGCTCGAGGAGCTTTCGAAGGCAGCTCGGTCCGCGCGAAACCAGCTTGCGCACAATCTTCATATTGAGACTGCCAAGGAGCACGAGTTGAGTCGCACCTCCAGACTACCTACGTCGACTACTGGCCTTCTGCCAGTGGCTGCTGTTGGCAAACCTTGGAGTAAGACCATTATCTATCTTGGCATTATTGTTCACTTCACCCTCATTTTTGCAATGTGGAGGTAAGACTTTTTATATCCGCCTTCTAATTTTAAAAGCTTTCGTGTTAGGTATGCTCACATGGAAGCCCGCCATCTCTTCTACACGACATACTACGACCCCTTATACCCTGAGTTTACCCCAGTTTTTGGGACATCGTGCTTTTCTGGCACGTTGTCTAATTCACGATCATGGACGATGCTTGAT
The DNA here is from genome assembly GCA_038094055.1 of Chalciporus sphaerocephalus. Taxonomy (NCBI): domain Eukaryota; kingdom Fungi; phylum Basidiomycota; class Agaricomycetes; order Boletales; family Boletaceae; genus Chalciporus; species Chalciporus sphaerocephalus. The sequence continues at coordinate 369,462 of JBBPTH010000013.1, forward strand.
TCATACGAAACAATTCGGCGCGAAGGATGGTGGTCGGTCGGGAGAGAGGTGTTGCGCGCGCTGAGGCATGTTGGGAATCAAGTTTGGGAACGGTGGGGGGAGCGTGTATATTTTGAAAGGCCAACTTGATTACTACCCTAGATTACTTGGTGGTGTTGATCTAGCTACAGTACGATACTTGATTTTACGATATTGGAACCTCCTTCACAGTTGAACCTAATCCAAGGTTAGGGTTTTGTGTTGCATCCGCCCCGCTTGTGTCCCGCAATCAAATGCGACGGCGTCCTTCATGCCACCCATGTAAGCGGAAACAACGTTGCGTCCTTTCGTGAACTAACTCGCACTCTAGACGGGACAAATTCAACATCCATTCCAAGGCAGTGGTTTGTCAAGATGTAGACCTTAAAGGTGACATAACCATAGGGCCAGGCTCCATCATTCACCCGAAAGCCACGATCTTTGCCCTTGGGGGACCGATAGTCATCGGCGCTGGCTGCATCATCGAAGAGGCTGCCATCATTGTCAACCGTCGAAAAGAAGTAATGCGTATAGGGGACAATAACTTGTTCGAGATTGGTTGTCGTGCGCCACGTCCGATCTCACTCGGTCGTCATGTTTAGCTAACTCTGCTGTGGAATTGCATTGTCTAGGCGTCGAATCACCATCCATAGGAAATAACAACACGATCTCGACTCGAGCGCGCGTGCATCATACGGTGCGGATTTCCAACTATTGTGCGATTGGTACGGGCTGCCTCGTGGTACCTACTGAGGATGAGACTTTGGAGGACTACACCTCTATATATGGCCCAACCGCGGAGAGACGCATTTGGAGTGGCAGAGGGAAAGTTCAGGAGCTTGATCTGCGTCTTAAGCACGCTGAATATCTCCGGGAGATGCTACCCAAGTTCAATCGACTTCGACGTGGTGATGGAGCATGATATCGGGAATATACGCGTGAGGCAGCTGCTTGGTCAAACCTTGTTCCTTTTATCCCTCATCTCTGTTACATTCTGTGGTACGTTGGATTGACCCGATGGGGCATCACGAGGTCGGCATGCATAGGTAGAGCACTTCTACTTCGGTATACGCAGCAGTAAAGAAACCGTCTACTTCTTTAGCAACATACATCACTCCGCGAGCTTATCGTAGAATGCCGAGAACATAGCCGTTGCATGAGGTATCTTGTGGAACTTCAGGACCATCTTGAGAACTGCTTCCTTCACTTCAGTCGTTTGAGAATGCTCCATAAGGGCACGAAGTTGGATGGCTTGAACTTCTGGGTATTTGGAGGTGAACTCAGAGAATGCTTCTTCTACAATATTTGTCTCGGCGAGACTTTCCTGAATGCCGGCAAGGGCTTCGGCTTTGAGAACCTCATTGCCAAGCTGGGTAAGATACGTTCAGGTCCTGCGCAACATCGAATCTATCTGAAACGCATACTTACTATGTCAGCAAGTCGATACATGGATTTTGGCGAACAGACCGGTGGTTCATCTTGGATTTGTTCAGATTGCTGCTTTGGAGCACCAAGTGACCTCAGCTTGCCAAACCTGACACGGCCGGTGTAGCAATACCATAGGAATGCGCGCCACGTTTTATGTGCTGCGAACTTGATGGAAATAGTTCGCCTGGGTGTCGCCGCTGGGAACGATAGTAGTTGTGTCTCTGAAGCTTTGATAATATCCATTGGGTTGTGATCTACGGAGTCCTCGTCGGTAGCTTCAGCTGAGTCGATGACTACTACCGGACTACTGGACCTTTCTGTTTTTTCGCAGCTCCCAGATTCCCCTTCAGAGGTAGCCCTATCACTTTCCTCACTACCTGAGCAAGACAAATGAGAAGAGCGTGTGTCCAAGTCCTCGTCTTCAAAATCGCTGTCGAGGTCATACTCGTACTCAGGTGGACACACAATCTCATGCGTCGGTTTGCTTGTGGTATCACCACCTGCCGCGGAAAGGACGCTTCTCCATTCTTCTCGGAAATGATCCGAAGAAATATCGAGCTGCTCTTCTAAGACGGATAGGGACGCATACATCGGGATTGGTTCGTTGGCAAGTCTGAGAGCGCGGCGAGTATCAAAGGTCAGGAATGTTACATCGGAAACAATTCCAGTTATGAGCGAGCGACACAAGATGTTGTCGTTACTCGGTCTTCTGGTTTCCGGTGAGGTCTTCAAGTTCCCATGATGCAGGTGATCTGCGTTAGCCTGGAAGAACCCAAAGGGTCCGTCGACAAAAGGACATTCCGAGAGGATCACCATGAGGCCAAGCTCACGAATTAATGGGGAAAGATAATCGGATCGTAATGTGGTTTCTCTTGAACCAGTATTTGCTAAATCGACAATCAGGGCACCGAGTAGTGTCGAATCAGTTGCCGTTTTGTTACACTCTGTGCAAGACTCCGAAGAACCAACCCAAAGCTCGGCGACTATGGATGTTCTCTCCCAAGCGATAGCGCTATTTGGGTTATGGAATGCCATGGTCGATGGCCTCCACTGAGTGACATAGCGTGTGGCTATCTTCTTCTTGGAGTAGCCGAGCTTGGACGTTTGGCCGATCCTATGTGGAACCAATGTTACGTAGAAGGTCCACCCAAGAATGATCAATGGGAGCTCTAGAATGAGGTTTTCACCGTTGGGAAGACTTTTCAAGGGAGGAACGCCAAAAGATGCTTGAATAGACGTTGGTGTCCATTGCTCCTTCAGCCTTTTGAGTTTCATTGCGCAAAGACTGTTATGGATCCTAGTTCTGAAGGCGAACGGTTATGGATCCTAGTTCTGAAGGCGAACGGAAAGAGGAAAAGAGGGTGAAGAGACAACCAGATAGATGGATCTAAATACTGCCTCGTGGCATTATCGAAACCTACTGACCGTTGCGCCCACATCCCAAATAGAATGTCATCCTATAGTGAGAGGCGTAAGTGGGCACCCATCAAAGATGTCTATGCAGAACTGTCGCGACGTGCTGCCCCACCATGAGTGTTTTCAATAGAACAACAACGCTGTTATCACAAGGCCACCTGAATCAGAGTACCTGCAGTCATTCTTGCTTGCCCAGCACCATCGCTACCCTCAGAATTGAGGTGGTGGTGTATCGATCTAATCACGTCGCGAACGACGGAGGTCTTGCAGGCTCATGCTTTGGTCAGTGCGGTCGGAGAACTAGCGCAGACAAGGTTTTAATCGTTGGCACTTGTATGTGAGCGGCGAGGTTCATACGAACTTCGTACCAGGCTCGTTCAGTTCAACCTGGGTCTTTGTCTTGCCATCACAACTTTCTCGAAGCTGAACTTGTACTGGCCACTGATAACGACGACGATGGCAGGTCCTCCCCAACATGCTCATCGGACGAATTCACGAACAACCCTGCTCACTGCAGTGCACGATATACTTGCTGTTCCACCGACGCCCGACGAGCGTGCCCATCCGTTCAGCAACTCCTACTCAGCAACTCTGACGCGATTAAACACCATACTGAACACAACCACCCAGCTCAATGATGCCCTAGTCCAATTGAACGCTGTTCCATCTTCAGACCAGACATCCAAACTTGTTAGTCTCATGAAACAACACAATGCGATGTGCACATCCATCGCCCTATCACGCACTACCACCATCTCTCTCTCCGCAGTGAAACGTGCCGTCTTCCCTGACTCCGCCCCGCCGTCTCCTCTTCGGCTGGAGGAATGGGGTCGTGCAGTGGGCATGGAAGCATTCATTGATTCTTCTGCGACGTCCGCTGCTACGACGGTTGTTCTGGCGGGTAAAGTCCTTGTCCTCGACATTGACATCGATGGCGGAGTAGTTGTCAAGACCTCCTTTGCTATTGGAAATAACATTACTAACAGCACGTCTGCAGCCCCTGAACTGGACGCGTTTCTTGCAAGGGACATCGCTCGTTGGGTGGATGCGTCGAGGCACGCGTCATTGGCTGCACCACACACTCAGCGTGTAGAGGATCCATCGATAGAGGCGGCGAGCTTAGGTCATGTTATACAAGATCACCTACGCTACCTGATGATGTTGGATTCGTTGGCATCAGCTGAGGGTGAACGTGGCATTCGCTGGTTTACCCAGTCCGTAGCCGCGTATCGGCATTTCATTGATGCTCAAAAACCAAACGGGTGTGTCAATCTGTCAATCGAGGAGTCTCTTCACACTGATTAAGCGCCGTAGGCCCAAGTCTCAGCCTCTCGATAAATTTCTGGCCCGAAATCCTCTTCCCCTGTTGTATCTCGATGCGCCATCACTGTCATTCCTTGTGTGGCTTTCTCCATTCTCGTACCTTCGTCTACTTCAGTCTTCGCCTGCCGAGCAACCACAAACAGACAGCTTCGCTGTTGATATTCCCGTCACACGTATAACCTCGGTACTTTCCAAAGACCACAGTGGCGCATCTATTGCCCGACTAAAACTCGTTCCTTCTTCCGATACTGCTGAAGCATCTCCACAAGCCGACTTTCCGAACGACTACGCATTCCCCTACGTTCCCTTTCACGCTTGGGTCCTCGAGTTCGACGACCCCCCAAAATCCGGGCATCGCCCATTGAACTGTGGTGTGGTCGTCTCTCAAAGCCGCATGCGGGCAATACAGGCCGTAATAAACTCAGACATATCTTCTGATGTCCTGATGGGGATGGGGGCACACGGTGGCCCTTCTGCAGGTGCTACTATAGGTAATTTAGGTCCTTTTGCACCTGTCGGTCCGGGAATCAACATGGGTCTTGGCTTCAATGGTTTCATCATGACTCCATCCCATGCCCAGTTAATGGACAGTGGCGGTGGCGCAGGCAGCTGGATTGATCTCTTGGTGAGTGTGACTTACTCCACTTATCCCAATTTTGATCCCTGTGCATATGCGGGCTTAGAGGTGGCTGAATGAGGTCCAGAACAAGGTTTCATGCTAGGATGTTGTGTATCAGCCTGCAGCCCCCCTTCTAGACCACATTCAGACCCTGTCGAAGCCCTGCCGCTGATTGTTCCGAGTCTGCTTCTCATGTTTTCCCCGTGAAGGGTGGAAGTACATCATCCCAGTCTTTCCCTCAGTTTTCATTGAACACGCTGTTGACGCTAAATCTTCATAAGCTGAACGATGGGTCACCTTCAGAGTATTACAAGGCAACCTTTGTAGGCGTCTCAAAATGCTCCGGAAATGACTTCCTGAACGTAATGCTATCAGGACTCACCAAGTCAAGCGTATCCACCATTGACTGTGCGACTAACGACACCTCAAGAGCCGGGATTTCTGCTGCAAGTAGTACCCGTAAAGCGAGCCAGTGAGGTATTGCGTATTCTAGACATCGTAAGGGAGCAATGCTGGCTGAACGAGCTATTGGGCATGCTTCAATGGCAACCAGAGAGCATCAACGATCGGACATTGTCCTCAACCCAACCGCCCGAAATCTCTGTCCCTGAATCGGAAGAACCAGTCTCGGCCGAACTTCTCGCCTCCGTTCTTGCAGGAACAGTCACTCCACGTTCAATCCCGGTAACCGCCTACCTTCCCTCTACGATACTACCCTCTCTCGCACCTGCCAATTCATCGACTCACTTTGGGCTCGAAGGACTCGGTGTCGGGCCATCTACGATCACTGGCTCTAGTGCCAGCGGCAGTCTTTTTGGGTCGACTGATATAGAGATGGACATGGAGATTCCGGGCTTGAGCATGAGTATGAATTCAAGTATCGACATGACGATGGCAGGCATGGGTATTCCATTGACGAGCTCGCCCATTCCATCTCGTCCCCCGCCCATGATCGTTCTATCGAGTCCGGCCAGAGCACCTGCGATGGGGATGGTTGAGCTACGGGTCTCGTTTGGAGATCTTGGCGGTAAAGGTGGAAGTGCGAATTCGGACTGTAATGTGAAAGTGGAGTGTTCTGGCGGGGTTGATACACGCGGTATGGATGAGGTTGTCAGGCGTGGAGGCATTTGGGGATTACCAGGGAGAGTCTGGTCTGGTTTCAAATGATACAGAGAACGTGTACAAGGACATCGAAAGCAGAATCATGATACAAATACGAGAACAGTTTCGTAGCAAAAGAGAACACGATAGCAGGCGTCAAGGTGACAGAACAACTTCAAGGAAGAATATAGGTCGAGTAATAAGGGACTGATGGTGTCAATTCTGACGGACTAGCTCGGCGATTGCAATGAGAGCATTCTCAGCCCACGGCTTCTCTCCTAATATCACGGCCTTCATCTGAAGCTTGAGCGCCGCAATGACTTCAGGTTCTTTGCGAAGCTCGGAAACTTTTGCTAGCTCGTACTGAGCGATTTCAGGATGTTGAGAGGTGAAGAAAGAGAATGCTTCTTCGATGAGGTTATCCTTTGAGATGCCTTCTCTAATAGCCCGGAAAGCAAATTCTGACAATCTCTCGTCTCCGAGCTACCATCACGCAAGCAAGGTTAAAGTACAGAAACGCGGTACTTGGGACTATCTTGCTTACCATGGTAGCAAGTCGATACATGGACTTTGGTGAACATTTTGGCGGTTGGCTCAGGTCGGTATGAAGGTTCCGAGGAGGACTACTTTGGGCGGTCTTCAAGGGTAGGAAAGACACCTGGCCGGTGTAGCGGAAATAGATGTATGAAACCCATGTTCTATATGCGACGTCTTTAACGAGTATCATGCGACAGTTACCGACAGAATATGCTGGGGGATCGACTGGACCTCCACCTGTAGCCTCGTAAGGAACACCCCTTGTCGATGCGCTCGCGTACGACGCGGAGCCAGAGGTTGCGGCTCGGGGAGAAAACCCTGCTGGGAAGGATTCCGGCACAGCTCTGAAAGCCTCGGAGTCGGCATCGCTGTCGTTATCATCGTCCAAATCATCGTCATCTTCGAGATCACTGTCCCACTCATATTCGTACGCGTGCAGAACGGCGTCGTTATTGATATGGTTGTCGCCAGTCATATTAACCAAAAATGATGGTGCCAGCCCAGTGGCTTGTTTCACTCCTAGAGTAGACATGGGCAGTACCAATCCGAGGCTATCGTTATTGGCATACACTACACGTGGCTTGCCAGCCGTCTTATGGGGACGCCTGGCAGAGAACACATAGAATTTAGTGTCCACAAATTCACCACTCGCCATGGACTGCTGTAACGCCAACGCCGTTGAAGCCAATGGGTCCATCACCGGGTCCGGGAATCTAACCTTGGTAGATAGCGTAAGCGAGACACAGGGATGAGATGCGAGATGATAAGTGGACCACGATCCAAGGAGTGTAGGTTGACCATGTCCAAAGTCAAGGATCGTTGTCTGTCTCACTCTGAATCCTTCCGCATTCTGATCGTTGCTCGTCTTGAGACAGACAGTCACCGAGGCGTTGTCTTTCTCTGTGTGTGAATGGCTATGATCGAGGTATAAGCGAACTTTGGCAAACCACTCCTGAGGATTATATGAAATCCCAAAGCGCCAACCTAAGCCAAAAGTTTCGCTCCAGACGATGGTAGCATCTCCTGATGAGCAGGCGGTTGGGCGCCCGTCTTTGCAATCGATGCGAAATACGGTGGTGACGGTGTCTGAAATCCTCTCCATGTTGCACTTGACTGGAGAACTGTATCGACTTGAAGATGGCTCGGGTTAGATGAGGTGCTGAGGTGCTAGTAACGTGCTAGCAGAGCAGAGCAGCTCAGCAACGAGGACGCAAATCAAGTTCACTCAGAGGGAGGTTCGATATCCCAGGAACTTCCAGCTTTGATTCGCAGCCTCAGACTATCGCAGTTAAATACATGTCAGTCGGATGCACCCAGACATTGTCAGAAACTTGTGGAAGAAAGGGTGTCTAACCGTTCTGTATGAAGTGTGGTCGCCTGCTAGTCATCGAGGTCAACAACTTGCTCAAACATCCTCTCAATCGTTCCCCGGCCGAGATGTCGCTCGCAACATACACAATCAGCAGACTGAAACATGACACCGCCCTCCACATGAGGGTTCGCTAACCCTCGTTTCGAGTCCTCTGCAGTGCTACTAGATGTTTGGCTGGTGCTCAGACGCGTAGCCAAGTCGATCATATTTTCTGACATTGCTGTGGTTAGCTCAGGGTCATGGCTGTGACCTGGAGGGTTTCATCAGCAATGTCAGATGATACGTGTCATACTTAGGAAGGTCATGAAGTGGACAACTGCTCCACAGCTGCAGCCAGCTACAAACTATCTTTCCAAATAACTGCCACCCGAGGTTCATCAAGGTAGCGTGCGCCAATGTAAGGACCCGAACAGTTGCTAAATTGATTTGAACCGCGCACATGATATTGTGCTTCTTGTGGTCTGTATCACACAGCAACCCTAGCTATAGGGGGACAATGAATGAACGAGCGATCATTAATGCACTGATGCTGGTCACGCATGAGGAAAGCAACAGTCTCTGCCAAGTTCATCCGTGGTGAATGAATGCCGACACACATTCTCACCATGCTGAACCGCAAATTGGTACGAGGGTGTCAAACCTGGTGGGAGGGATCAGTGGGGCAAGCTCAGGTCTAGTCGATGGCAGTCAGCTGTGGCGGTGCCGACCCAGAACCTGATGAAACAAACGTGCAAGTCGCTTCTGTACATACTACTTTTATCTGTGAAGGTCGTTAGCGGGTGACGGGTGAGAAGACTATTAGCACACGAGATGTATTACTAGGTAGTAAGAGGCGAGGACCGGCAGTGAGAGTGAAACAGGACACGTTTAGAGCCTCGTGTGTTCGGGCAAACTACGGGAGAGAATATTAACGGGAAATGTTTTTATTTTATAATATATATGTGAGTTCGGGGAGGTGAAGAGAAGGAAATATCCAGATAAGGAGATAAGGAAATGAGACTGACAATGAATCAGACAATAACATAAGTCGGTGTGAGATTCATTTCCAAGAAAGGAAATGCCAACGTGAGACGGGGGGTGTAGCATGTGCTCCGTCCGTTTCAGCGGAGCTTTTGGACGTAAGCAGCATGTGCACCCTGTGTCGGCCCTAAACTCACTATACCAACTCGGATGTCACTTTGTCACTCTGAGTGACAGTCCATGTGGTCGTGACAGTGGCGGTATACTAACTTGGTTTCGCGTGCGGACGCTTTCTCGTCCAGGTCTGCGTTGCTCTCCTCCCCACGTACGTCTGAGTCTTGGTCTGTCTAGCCCAACGTATTCGTAAGTTCAAACTTGTTCTCTTTTTTCTCTCTCTCTTTCTTTAATATCTTGCCTTGTTTCTAGAGCACGATCTCGGGCCATCTTTTCTTTGCTGTTCCGTTCCTATCTGCTGCTGCGTTGCATGTCTTTCGGTCCTGGCTTCTCCAGTCTCTCAGCCGGTCTCTTCTGATCACTCCTCTCCCCGCCGTCCTGCTCTCTCTCGTCCCTACCACCAGTATCTCTCCGTATCTCGTCTCCACCAACTCATGTTGCAGTACTCGGCTCAGCCAATCGCCCTCCCAGTCCCTTACAAGCCCCAGTTGGCCCGCAAAGATATCATATCCGACTCTCGCTCTAATGATTCCCCAGTTCAACAATCCTCAACTTCTCGTCTCTTCAATAAACGTTTCACGAAAGATGTCATTCGTCCCCGTTCCTCGCAACAGCAGCAACAGCAACCTACTTCACCCCATTTAACTCACCCCTCCCCACTTTCTATCCCTTCTCCACTCCCCACTTCTTCGTCTCCCAACTCTTCACCCCTTCCTTCTCCGCTCCCTCTTCCGACCCTCTTGTCCCCCAGGGCCGCAAGCCCTCTCGCTCTTCCTAGCCCGCTCTCACCTTCTGCTCCTTTGCCTCTCCCTTCCTCTTCTTCACGTAACAGGGTGTCAAAGTCAGCAGCTTCTACCCGACCAAGCACAGCACGCCATTCCACTTCTGGTTCTTCTCTCGTAGAAGATGTTCTCTGTGCTGGAGACACTATCGGTGAGGGTATCCTCTTACAGGGCCAGACCATCCGTCTTGCTTCTGCTCCCCTCCCACACGACAGCAACGAGTTTGGTTTGGCAAAAGAGTTTGAGGTCATCCGTAGACTCGGCACGGGTTCGTATGCCGTCGTCTATCTTGTCCGTGAGGTCTTGTCCCGTTCGGTCCCGTCCGAGGACGGCCATTGCGGTGTTCTCGACTTGGGTGATACTACTTGCTCAAAACATGTCACTTATGGCCGTGACTTTGCTCTCAAGTGTCTCAGCAAAGCTAATCTCGACGAGGAAGCGCTAGCTGCCCAAATGACAGAGGTCTGTCGCGTGGGAATGTCTTTTCCCCCCAAATCACTCATATTCCCCAAGAGGTCACCATCCACCAGTCTCTGCGCCCGCACACGAACATTGTCACCCTTTATCGCACTCTTGAGACGTCCTCCTTCTTGCTCCTCTTGCTTGAATACGTTCCGGGTGAAGACCTTTTCTACTTCCTTGAACAGGCCCGTGATCACTATGAACCAACCCCCGTCGCCGCGGAAGATGGCTCCTCGCTGTCGCGGACCCCTCCGACACCATCCCTTCTTGCATCACTACATCCATCGCAGTTGCTCAGTCCCACTCGCTTACGGCTGATCGCGCGTATGTTCTCTCAGATGTGCGATGCTGTTGCATCTTGCCACGAACAGGGTGTCTTTCACCGCGACATTAAGCCCGAGAACTTCATTGTAACGGACGGCTTTGTCAACGGGGAGCGTCGCGTCGTTGTCAAGCTGACAGACTTTGGACTTTCCACTACTGAGGCCGAGTGTTCTGATATGGATTGCGGAAGTGCTCCGTATATGAGCTTTGAGTGTAGGAACAACTGTGCGCCGACCTACCGGCCAGCTCCTGCAGATGTTTGGTCTCTTGGCATCGTCTTGATCAATATGTTGTACCATTACAATCCTTGGACGGATACAGCGGAAGGAGTTTGCTCTTCTTTCCACCTTTTCCGCCAGCATGGGTCCAGCTTTTTCATGCAGCGGTTTACTGGCATGACGACTGCTGTGGCCGAGTTTCTTGCCACACGAGTTTTCTACCTTCCTCCATCTGCTTCTTTTTCTCTGTCTGCCAACACGACAACCCCAGTGACTGCACGCGAATTCGGTGCTTGGATCAAGGACTTGCCCACTCTCTTGTCCGACTCTACACCAACGAACCGCCCAGTCACGGGTCACAAGCGAGTGGTATCCACGTCTTCGATTACTCTCGGTCATTCATTGTCATCTTGCCCACCCTCACGCCGTCCTTCGTCTCGCGCGGGTGGCAGAACTCCCGTTATCCACTCCCGAAGCTTATCTCGGGCTCCTTCATTCGGACCAGCGTTTGACAAGGCCGGAATGTCCTTGGAGACAGTGCTTGATTTGGACGTCCCTGTTGTGGATGAATTGGAGGGCAAACTTTTGAAGCCTTCCGCTATTGAGGTCATTGAAGAGGTCGAACCGGCCGACGAGGCAGAGCTTCATCCAGATCAGAGCATGGATGTCGACAATGAACTGGAAGACGGTCGTAGTCGGTCTACGAAGAAACGAGGGCGACGAGGTGCGCGCAAGAGTAAAGCGGTTGTCAATGCAGATGTGGATGAGACGTTGGAGGTCCTTGCTTCCGCTTCACAGTCTCTTGCGAGGGAGATTAGCTTGGCTTCGCGTTCTTCTTCGAAGCCGAGATCCGTGCCTGGTGCCGCAGCGTCACAAGTGATCGACATCAGTCGTGCAGCAAGTATATCATCGAACAAGGTCCCCAGCGTCAATGTCACAGACGCGTCGACTACACCTGCCTCGCAGACGACCTCACCTACAGTTACGAAGAAGACTTCGAAGTGGAAATTGTCCTTTGGAGGAAGCCGGCATTCCTCGCCTGTGGAGGAAATTGCCCCTGGCACAGCGAGCAATGTAACGAGTCTTATCATGGGTTTGTCTCCGTCGCCACCTGTTCACAGCACTGCGCCCACTCCTGCGCCCGTTCATAACGCATACGCTCATCAATCACCGTACACACGTACGCCGCTCACTCCACAGCGTTCCCCTGCTGACGAAGCGACTACTTGGAGCCGTGGTCGCCGACCTCAAGTGTATAATGCGAGTGCAACTTGGGGCTCATCCTCTGGTCAGGGAGCATTGGCCTTTGGTAACAGTGTCGTTGAACGCAAGGGTCCTCGTGGGCCTTCTCCACCCTCGATTCGAGCTGCAGGTTCAGAATTTGCTTCCAATACGTCACTGTCAAGTGCTGCGAGCAAGAGCAACTGGCGGAGTTCGGTGTCAACGATGTCGAGTGCATCCACCTCTACGAGCACGTTCACGCGCTACAGCAACTCTAGTGTGCGGAGCATCAGTACAATGGCGACGAGCGTATCGAGTGGGAGCTGGAGGGCACAGAACAAGACCCCAGGCCAAAGCGGAAATGCCAAGATCCACGGAAATAATGGGGAACAGCAGGCTATCCCCAAGAATGTCAAGATTATGTCCGGTGTACCTTGGGAATTGTATGAGTTGCCGCGCCAATTACACCCAAACCCAGTGGGGGATATCTTTGGCCAACCACCCCAGCGCAAGCCTCGTACTCGCAGGCCGAAAGACTGTAAACTGGACACCATCAGCGAGCGCCCGGGTGCCCCTCCGAAGCACTTCGTTCATCAGCGCCGAGATGCGGCTACGTCCACTACCGACCTCGATGGTGTCCGAGAGGGCAGCGATGCAGGCAGTGACGGTGCCCCGAAGAAGGTTCAGAAGGGTCAGATTAACGCGCTGGCGAAGATGCTCTCCGCTCTAAGGCGGTAAATGTAATGTTAGTGCTAACATAGATCCCCTTCCCTCTCCACCCCCCTCCGAGTTTGTGTTTCTGCACGTCCATGGATTGAGAGCTCATGTATGGCTTTGTATGTGGTACAGGTTCTTGACATTGCATGTGGTTTGGCGGTTTGTGCTGTTCGCTGTCAATCGCGTTCATGTATTGTTAGTTAGCCGTACTTACGGAAAACCCATCTGAACACATAATTGCTCCATGAGTCCGTGACTCATCATTTAACTTATGTAGAAAACATAAAACATCAAGATTGCCACCCACACTCCTTCACTGTCTCTCATTCTCGGGCCTTTTTCATTGCTCTGGCTTTGATAGGAGCCTGTAATTTGTTTTTCAGCAAACCAGCTGAACAATTACTAGCATAGTAGATCTTGTAAAATGAAGTGTCGCTCGTTTGTTCCGTGACTTGGTGCATTATTCCGAAATATTTAGTTTTTTTTTTTTTCTATATATGCATATACAATGTGATTTCATATTTTCCTAGATAAATCCCTTCCCGAGATAGGCGATACAAAGTACCAACATTGTTCAGTGTAAACAAGGAGGAAGAAGATAAAAGCTCCTCGCAACATCTCTAGGAGTAGTATTATATCCAACTCGTCATCGTCGTATGAAAGGAATAGTAGACTCTCCTGTCAGCGAGCTCTGCAAATCCGCAAAGGCCATATTCTGTTCGATAGTAGGTGCTTGTGGTGCCTGAGGGGTGAGCGTCGCCGTATCGATAAGGATAGTGGACGGTTCACGGATGCCCGTACCCATACCCGTCATGAGCGAGGGTACACGACGATGTAGATCAGCGATGGGTTGTTGACCTTGCATAGGTGAGGGTGATCTCGATACCGCGCTTTCGACGTCGCTCTCTGAAGTGGTAGAGCTCTCAGCGGAGGGAATGAAGAATCTCCCACTGCTGTCCGTGCGAACGAGATTGATGTAGTATTCTTGAAGGACTTCGCATGTGCACTAATGAAGATTGCGCCGAAGCGAAGGGAAAGAAAATATTCGTCAAGATCGGTGCGGAGGGAAAATCTTGGGTGGAAGGGAGGCAGAGAGAACGGAAAGTAGCGGGAATAAGAGTAAAAACCCGAAATAGAAACGAATAGAAAAAACAGGAGGTAGGAACAAGACGTGATAGATGAGAGGCGATAGGGGGGACGAAATGAAATGAACCAAGGAACAACTGCTAACCGTCAATCGCCAGTCGATCATGCGAAGAAACTCTCGTTCAAGAACATTGAGTTCGGCGACCGGAATGCCGCCTACGCGTGCATAAAGGCTGTTCGTGCAGAACGTATCGCAAAGACCCTTGCTGCAGACCGTGATGGAGGCGATGATGAAGCGATGACATGTGAGAGAAGAAAGCGTGAAGATGGGCATTCGTGCACAGATCTGATCGACGTAGTGGAGGGTGAGCAAGAGACACGATTTCTCCAAGGACAATCGTTCGTTCAGCTTGTCCGAATGTTTCCGTGCAAAAACGTGAGAGACGCACCTCTACCTTGGTAAATCTGATTATGCGACGAAGGTAATCGAGGACGGAGATGCCAGGGGCGGATCTCGAGTGAAATCTCGTTAGGCTTTCACTGTGAAAATGAAAAGGATCAAAAACATTCTGGATAGTAATGATATCAAGAGAACCTACGGAAGTAAGGGTATCCGGTCATTATGCGCGATCAATCGTTCAAGCATGTCAGCTTCGACATAACATTTAGACATCAACATCGAAATACAGCGGTCGCAGAGAATTTTTCACCTATCAGCAAAGCAAGATTATCTATGTCCGCGAGTTCGAATGAAGCGGGTAAAGCGACCCTTCCCGCGGAGTCCATACACCCATTGCACTCACCGCCTTTTTGGCTTGTGGATCTCTCGCAGAGGACGACCGATCGTCCACCTCACTCACGGCCAAAGTTACACAACACCAAACACTCATCGGCAACTCGGCACACTCCTATACAGCACCATCAGCGGAGATTGAACTTTATTTCCTCAGCCACATACCCATCCGACGCGATTCGAGTCCGTCTGAGCAGATCAACCCGACCCGCACCATGGCTCCAAAATTCGTGAGTCCAACGTCCGTCTGATAGGCTCTGAATATAACACTGACGTTGTATAGGACCCAAACGAAGTCAAAATCATCTACCTGCGGGCAACGGGTGGTGAAGTCGGTGCTTCCTCTGCCCTCGCCCCAAAAATCGGTCCTCTCGGTCTGTCACCCAAGAAGGTCGGTGAAGATATCGCAAAGGCGACATCCGCGTGGAAGGGCCTTCGGGTCACTGTGCAGCTTACGATCCAAAACCGACAAGCGGCCGTCTCGGTCGTCCCCACTGCCTCCTCTCTTGTCATCCATGCTCTCAAGGAGCCCCCTCGTGATCGTAAGAAGGAGAAGAACATCAAGCACAGCGGAAATGTTTCTTTGGACGAGATCGTCGACATCGCCCGAACGATGAGGAGCAAGTCACTATCAAAGGACATGAATGGAGGCGTGAAGGAGATTCTGGGAACCGCCCAAAGTATCGGTTGCACGGTCGATGGGAAACCACCCCACGACGTTATTGATGCCATTAACTCAGGCGAGACCGAGGTGCCAGCAGAGTAGACGACAGTTTTTGTATTCATCGTGTTGCATCTTCATCTTCCTTTTGACATCTCATCCTCGTCCGTCTGGGTTTGAACGTTGTTTCCCGTGAGCTCCACCCCGTGTTCTACTCTACCGGACTGGAGTCATTTGAACCGACTTCTCATCTATCTTTTCTGTTTTATCGCGTTTGAGTGTCGAGCCTGGTGGATAAAAGACGTATCTTTCGTTGCAGAAGTTCCACACTCGAGATCAGACAAGACACTACACGCTAGAGGATATCTCGACTGTCCACATTCAGCAGAAGATCCCCCTCTGACCCAGACTCGTCACCATCCTCGATACTCGTCTGGCCTCCTTTCAGTCGCAAATTCCACGCCTCCGTCAACCGAACCTTGTCCTCAGCACTCAATTGTACCATCGCTCTTGAAATGATCTGCATCGCCTCTTTTCCATCGCCATTGCCCATCAACCATCCAGCCCAAGATGATGCAGCTGGCACGCCGTCCATCGCTCGCCAGTATTCGTAGATTGTACTAAGGAGTGACCTTTCCACATGTTTGCCGCGTGCGCATTCAAGAGTGAAGAGTCGCTCCCAGACGGCTGATGTTGGGAGATATGCGCTTGTTATATGTCGCACCAGACTAAGACGGGTGGAGCTATCGGTCTGCTGAGAATATATCACTTCAGAGGCATATCGGAGGAGGATCGTCACGTGTATAGGTCGAGTGGATGAGCTTTTCATGCTCTGGTTTAATAACTCCTGGTCGTGGAGTGAATGTTTAAGACCGAGACATGCAGTGCAACAAAGGAGTGAAGTTACCTCGTAAACCGCTTGTTTGTCGCCGGAATCACTTGGTTGGTGGTCCAGTCCCCACAGCCAGATTTTTTCGGCGCCGTCGGCGTCCAAATGCGCGTCTACAGAGGTACGTCCAGATTCCCATGTTGACATAGCATCGCCCTGGTCGCAAACATGCTCCGCATCCAGCCGGGCAAGCCATACATCAGCGGAATTAGAGGTAGCCGTATACCGTCTGGCAAACTTTAGTGTGTTCTTTGGAGATGAATTCTCGCGCAATAGTAGGTGGATATGAGTAGCTTGCAGCACGGGTGACGCGGCTGAGTTTTGCGCAAGAGCCTGAAGAGACGCAAGCAAATATTTTTTCATGCTAGGCTCGAGCACCGGTAATCGAGACCATTCAGATACAAAGTCGGCATACACGTCTGATATAGAGGGGCGAACAAACGCGTGGCCGTCGTTCGTCAGAGGTCTCGTCCAAGAAGCCTTCACAGCGCTAGCAAGACGCTGGTTTGCAGAGTGAAGAGCATCAATCAATGCCTCAGTGTCCGCGAATTGAGAATCCGCTTGGAGTACACCTTCCTTGTCTGCTTTTGGGCTCGTAAGTTCGCGTACACGTCTCGTGGCATGCATCTGAATTGCACGAGGATCATCGGGTATCGTTTGTTGAAGGAGGAAATAGACATGGTTCAATAGTGACGTACGAACGTGAAGTTGACACGGGTAACTGAGAATGAGAGTTTCAAGCTCCCGAAAAAGCTCAAATTTAGGCAAAGCTTTTGCTGCGTTAGACAAGGCAGTCTTAACAATAGCACCGTCCATGATCGCTTTGCGTGCAGCTTCGCCCTCGTCTCCGGCTCTCTCAGCAGCTATGACCTCATCTGGTGGGTTCTCTGCTTGTTCGTCGACAACAATGGGTTCATCATTGCCGTCCATGTCCATATCTGGTTCGACATCTGCTTGTGGTTTCGATCGCTCAGCTTCTTCTTTGTTAATTCCCAGAACGTTCCACCTCCTCCGCATGCCTTCAACGAAACCGAGCTCCATCCTGATGTATTCCCTCCACATATCAATACTCTCCGAATTCAAACGAAGTCCGCGTTGTAGTAAGGAACGAGCGGCGGACGGCGACATATGAGACAGTTCGTGTGATGCAGCTAGGATGTAAAAAGAGGGAACATGGGGGTGAAGCTGTAATGCCCTTGCAGTGATGCGTCCAACTAAAGCACGGGCACGTTCGCGTTTAGCTAACTGGATATATTGTATCCAGAGTCTGATGTCCGCCTTGAACCTCCTGATCGCGCGTTCGAATATCTGGAACTGCCGGCGTACGAGTGCATAATCTGATATTGTGGACTTCACTTTTGGAAGGTCTAAGAAGATAGAGTGAATCTCTCTGGGAGTATAACGAGATTGATCCGCGAGGACATACTCAACCGTTGCAGTCGTTTTCTTCGCAATTGTTCGAGACCCATTTCATAGGCAGCGTATCGCAAGAAGTCACTCTTCTTCGCGACTCGGCGCACGAGAGCAGTTTCAAACTGTGTCCGCTTTTTCAAAATCTGCTTGACCTCTGCCTAAATAAAAAATAAATCTTCGCTCCGATATCGGGACTTTGGTGGCCTGTTGGTCTCACTCACTTGAGTGAACAGGTTCTTCTGAACGAGATCCTTGAGCTCTGCGAGCATCTAGCTGTTCTATCAAATTGATGTCCAAGAGTCACATCGACAGTGCCCACCTGCTCTTGCTCAAAGTGGACCCTCTCCATGTTTAAAGCTTGACTTGCTCGACGTCGATGATCTCAGGTGCGAGTCCGAGTCCAGGATATAATAATAATATTTCTTTTGTAAATTTTCCAAAGTAGATTTTTATGTACATCTAATCTAATCAGATAACCCTCAGCCAACGAGGCCGAATGGTGCTGCTGGTATTGGCCGAGCATCAAGTAGTGGATCCGAGAAAGAACTGGTCGGAGACACGTTCGTACAGCTTTGATGAATTATAGCGAGACTAGTGCGTCCGCTGCGTACTGCCTGTCGAAAAAAAAACGGGTTGATAGATATGAACTCGACGATCGAAATGGGAAACATGCTCAAAACCATGAGGCACGCAGTACTGCAGTTTCATCGTTCAGCGAAACATAACAGCCGTACCTACATGTTTCCCAGTCATTCTTGAGTGCATCGGTTTCTGAAGGACAGCAAAGTATACGTTGGGACTCACTGGGACACAAACTGGCAATCAAGATGGATTGAAACACATGGACTGGGTGAATCGGGAGGGCCGATGTAGAGAAGCCTGGAAGCATGCATCGCCATGTAGAGCTGATCTGCGTAAACCCCACAGACCCGTGTCTGCGGGTCCAGAGCTCATATCTGGCCTCGAACTCACTCGGGTCTCTTCCATGGTACCATCTGAACAAGTTTATATGAAAGACTGTAAGATATGGACGGCTTTTGGGTTGCGATGGCTGTCGTTGCTTTACAGGTTATGATAAGGAATCGCGTATAAAGCGGCAACTTGAACTGGCGGAGAACCAATCCAATTCGCACATCTCTTCTCAATGGCGCCAAAGACTCATCGCGCTGGTACAACCGGGCTCCCTCGTACCCATTCCCGTTCTTCCTCGTCCGGATCTTCGAAGGCTGCTTTGAATTTGCATTTTACCCAGAAGGATCCGGTACCGCCGAAGCAGCTCGAGAAATCCAGAAAAGGCGGTCATGTTTATGATGTATGCCTCTGACGATTTATCGTCTTTTTTCATCGTTTTAATCTGATTTATTCTTCGTCGCCCTCTTTTTTTTTTCCAGTCGCACTCACGAAATACCTCCCCGCATCCGCGAGTGAATAGCGCGGCACGGGTGGCTTCCAGAGAGCACCTACAGCCGCATGCTCATCGCTATGTACCACCTCTGGCCCAGCGCCAGCAAGGAACAAAGGTCAAAGGTGGTTTCACCCTTGCCAGTCCCACCGCAGATGACGACGATGAGTGGGTCTCCAGTGAGAGCGGCGTTGCGACACCAAACAGTGTTGGTTCAGACAGTGGACAGACTCCTGTGAACCAATGCAAGGTGGTGCCCACGGCCCCTCTCGATGATGACCCTGCTCCTCGGCCGGATACCCCGCGGGCTCCGCCTCAGTCGCTGTCTCGTGTGCCCACAATTCGTGCGCCTGAGACGCCCGTGAAGACATCATCAGTTGTGTCAGCTGCACTTCCCCAGACACTGCATATCCCCACAGAACCATGCATCATGGAGACACGTTCAGCGACCACTTCACCTATCCATCGTGCTCGTCACCTATCACACAAGCGTTTATCGGAGTCGCGACCTCCATCCATGCATTCCACTCATAGTAGATCTGATGTGCCATTACGCCCACATCCACTGATCCGGGGACAGTCTTTTAGTCATGGTGCACCAATGTCTTCCAAAGTCGTGCCGCTTGCGCCTTTGACGGTCACTTCGGAAGCATCACCTCTTTCGTCACCTCACGAACACACGGAAATGCTTTCGACTTCGCCATCCAGTGTGAAGACGACGTACGCACAGTCAAATCGACGTACCTCTGTTTCATCTGTACGCTCAGTAGCCACGCTTCCAAGTCAGCCACAGATCCAGGGTCATTTCTTGAGTAGAGCACACGACCGCCATCGTACACTATCCTCGATCTCCTCGAATTCTTCGTCATCCGTCCAAGCACTCTCCTCACTCGCGCATCTGCCGATAACACGTCCATCCACTCCTCAGTACACCGCACATTTCCCTCCTACGAGTGTCTCCGCCAGTTTGGAGGTCGTTCATCCACTCCTACCACCACCTTATCTGAGCGCCCATATGTCCGTTCTCACGTACAGGAGTCCATTGAAGGAGTCGTATGATAGAGTCATTGCTGTTAGGGAGCAGCAGAAACCACAGAAGGGGGAGGGTCGAGGGTCTCTGTAGGGATACCAGGAAGCAAACCATGTTGTGCACCCCACGTTCTTGATACCCAGCGCCTCACTTATTGAAGACTTACTTCAAGCTATATATTATAAACTGTACAGTTAGGACTTTTGTGCAGTGTTGTACTAATTGATGACGGACAAGCGTACTAGATATACTCTGGGTTGCTCAGGCTAATGGTCCTAATCCTTGTTGCAGTCTGCTCAGTGTCGGAACTTGGTGGCGGTGATCAAGTCGAGTGACGTGTCGGTCTGAATCTCAGCCCACGACAACTCTACTCTCAGTTTCACAGAGTCCATCGTGACGACGCACGCGTCCAGTTTATTACAAGTCTATCAACGACGGGATCAGAGCTCTGACCAGTCTCTAATTCAAGGCGTTATTCGACATGTGGCTCTCCGACGCTCAAAGTCTGTTCCGCCGGTGTACTTGCTGGTCGATTTACTGACCAACCTACTCAAAAATCGGCGTTGCGCTTACGACTTTCGGGGCGTTGTTCATGTTCTTGGGTGTGATGCTCTTCTTTGACGCTGCTCTCCTTGCACTCGGAAACTTGCTCTTCATCTCGGGTCTCACTCTAATCATTGGTCCACAAAAAACGTTCTACTTCTTCGCCCGCAAGCAGAAATTACGCGGAACGATATGTTTCCTCGGTGGTATCCTCCTTGTCTTCTTCAAATACCCGTTCATAGGGATGATTGTGGAAACCTTTGGATTCCTGAATCTTTTCGGTGATTTTTTCCCTGTCGTTCTGACCTTCCTACGACAGCTCCCTTTCGTGGGTACTTTCCTATCGCTACCCTACATACGACCGGTGAGCACCTTGACCAAACATTGGGAATATACCTTTGACGATGTCTGTCCAGTTGGTAGATCGTTTAGCAGGCTCGAGAACTTCAGCAGTCTAATCACAGGGACTTGTGCATCATCTTTTCTAGCGTCTGGTAGAGATTTGTCAGAATTTAATCATAATGGGTGTCATACAACGGGCGTGATTCAACAATCATCAAAATTACAATACCGCAACTTCTATATCCATGCCATGGTTGACCCGTTGTCATACGGTTATGCTACCTCGAGGAAGTCATTGGACCCCTTCTTATCTGCTGGACTGTCTGGTGTTGCAAGACGGTCCGTCACTTGATTAGCGGTGGCCTCCTTTTCGGAGAGTTCGTCTCGGTTTCTGATTGTGAAGCCAGACTCTCGTGCTTGGAAGACCACAAGACCGCTGTCGGAACAGAGAATGGAAGCATCAGACAAAGTGTGCAATCATATCATACGAAGTGGGCGCGTACAGGGCATATATGGTCATTCCGATGTACCCTGACATCGGAACAAGGTACGACCGACGTGTGTATGCCAGATCGGCTAAAGCACCTTGTGCAGGTGGGTACCATGCACCACCCCCAACGCCCATGACGATCAAACCGGAACCCTTCTTTGTATATTTACCAAGATTCTTCGTTCCAAGGGTGAAGATGCAGGGGTAGCAGATAGACTCAAAGAAGAACAATCCAAACATGCACCCAACCCCTCCATACCCAGGTAACTGCGAGACCAACAATGCGAACAAACTGCAACAGAATCCATAGATTGCGAGCAGGAAAGCTGGGTCAATGAAATTTAAGATCCCTACACTGACAAAGCGTCCAAAGGTAAAGGTGAGTTGACAGAAAGAGAACAGCTGGCTAGCTCTAGGTGGGCTGATGCCTACACCTTGGTCTTCAAAGTAGTTGACAGCAAGCGCAGCTACTCCAACTTGCGCACCAACGTAACAGGTCTGTGCAACGAGGCCAAAGACACAACGATATTGTTTCCAGAATGGGCCCTGCACGTCTTGCATGCCCGCTTCCTCGAGCTCCTCGGTGAGTGCATCTTCAGTTATTTCCGGGAGATATGCAAAACTAACGGATATGTCAACCCAGCATTAAGAGAATACATAGACGTACATACAAGAACAAGATGTTGAGCACAATACCCAGACAGGCAACCGCGAGATAAACCCTACGCGTTCAAATCAGCGTCCGACACCTGGACCAATTGCGAGCATCCCATTGCACGGTTCCAAGAGAGTCAGCATTAGCACCAGTGAAGAACCACCGTGCCGCGATGAGAGGACCAGCAAAACTTGCAAGTCCTTGAAATCCTTGACTGAAGTTGAGCCGAGCAGCTGCGTATTGAGGGGTTCCCAAAACAGAAATGTAGGAGTTTGCCGCAACTTCCAGAGTAGATAGACCACAGCCTGGAAGATGAAAATTCACTGCATGTCAGTCTCGGTAACGATTGCAGAGGTTAGGCACGGCACCAATAACGAAAGTGCTTCCAACGAATCCACCATACTTTTCAAACTTGGCAGATGGCCAAAAGAATATGGCGCCCAAGGAGTAGAGACCCAGACCGATATGAATTCCTTTCTAATGATCTGGTCAACAACGCGGACCAATTTCACTGGCATGAGCTACCTTATAACCTATCCGCTTCATCTACTCTGCGTTAGTTTCGCGTCGGCTTAACCAGAAGAAAAACTAACGAAAAAACCGGCAAAAGGTGCCCACACAAAGTACGCTCCCTAATGTGCACAATCTTGAATAGAATTTCGTCGTTCCGAAAACTTTGTTTACTCACAAAATAGGCAAGCTGGAGCATAGTACTCTGCAGCTTTGAAATGCCGAATACGATTTGGAAGTGAGCGTTAAGGACATCAAGGAGCTATCCATGACTGTCATTGACATCAGACCTCGTGAAGTTACTTGCACCTTACACCATACGCAAAGCCCCCTACAGAACCGTCATTCATCATCCAGAAAATAGCTGGCTGTACCTACACGTGAAGAAAAGCGTCGTCACGAGGGCGAAGGCATAAGCCCATTGCCGACGTGAAAGCTGGGCCCCTACACGGTATCATCAGATACAGTCGAACGAAGGTATAGCGACGAGGCTACACCCCAGTCGTTCCTTTGGGAGGTGCCATACTGTCAAGAAGGTGGAGCCGGTATCAGGCAGCATCCTTCCGAAGAAGTGCCTCCCTCTTTATATGTCCCCAAACTCGGTGGCCTCTACCTTTCTTGGCTACGGCGGATATAGACGCATATCTTCAGATTCCACCATAAGCACCTGAAGTTACTCGAGGAACGCCCGGCTTTCGGCAGCGCTATGCGGAGCCCCCAAATTACAGACCACACATGGCCAGTTGGTTCCCTTGCTGTCAGCGTGATGATTGTGGGGTAAAGGAATCGGCAACGATCACGCGGTCGCGTCTAACCCGGACCGTCCATCTTCTGATGTCGTTGCCCACACGGACGGAGAACCGTGGAGTCTGCGATAGGCATGTGACTGGAATGTACCATGATAGGGTTTGGAAAAATGTAGAGAGACTAGTCCGTAGTTTGGAGACTCACGAACTTTGTAGAGCGCAGCTTGTAAAATCAGTCTAGTTGTTGTCTGTTTCGCCGGGTCCCCGCGATAATCTAAGTCAAGTAGAACCTGTGACCACCGCCTACCGGTGAGTTGAACGCAACTGTCAGTGACAATGTCATCGTCTCTCGTGCCGTACCTCGTCCGGAACTATTCTGAGATCAAACGACAGTACCCCACAGAGGGTCGTAGGAGATGGAGGCTCCGTGTAGCACAACTGTTCTGGTCCGCAACACGGTCAGACACACCTCCAGTTCCGCTTGACACCTCGCTAGAAGTTAATCCGAACCCCAACTTTATCACCGATCCTGATCCGTTGGATGCGGTCTCCAACGAAGCACCAGCCTTGGGTATCGTCGTACGGACAGATTTTTCCGATGAATCGGCCTGGGCGACATTCTGTGCTCGACTCGAGGAAAGCGAGAAGGAACTCCTCTCAGACGACCAAGGGCAGGAGCAGGGATCGGCAGAACAAAGTCCCATTGAAGGTGGTGATTTGGATTCACAAGGGGACAGTGATGATGACGACGATGAAGGTTCTCCACCACCGATCTTCCAGATCGTGAACCCAGCTTCTCCTCAAGAGCGCGAGCTCCTAGCGAATATATCAAATCTTACAGCTCTGCGGCTATTCCACGATGTTGACGTGCGAATGGCACCCAATCCCCCTCAAGGGTCACGACGCCTCGCTCACCCCAATAGGCTCGTGGATTGTCACGGTTGGCAAGAAATTTACCTGGGAAAGAACGTATGGATATATGATACAAAGTCTAACGCTGATCAATGCGTTCGTGTTGTTGGCCAATGCGGGGACTTCTATGGCACAGCGACGTAAGTCCATGGTTTTTGGTTCCCATCTAGTGCACGATACCCATCTATCCAACAGAGGAGATAGTTGGAGGGCCCGAGTCTCCCATATCTGCGAGCTTCAGGTCAATTTGTCCTCAGGAGCGATGAAGATTGATTTCGGTGGCCTTGACCGCTGGGACTTTCATGAGCGGCAGCGAAATATGAAGGAGGCTGAAGAGTCATGATGTTCCTATGTCCTGTATATCGGTGATCTGGTATCCCCTTCGGCTCTTATCTCTCCTCATGACTCAGTCACATTTCGCGAAGATGGAAGGTGATGAATTGATATGCCAGCTAAAGTAGAGACAATACATCGAGGATCCTCTGCCGCCCTCACCCCGCACATTTTCCCCCGGGGGATTTTAAGGAGTAACGGTCCAGACGCGTACAAAGTTGTCAGTGAACCCTCCAAAGAGCGTTTGGCCGTCAGCGGACCATGCGATCGACACACACTCAGGTTCCCGCGAGTTAACGCCGACGTCAACAAACCCGGGCTTGAGTTCATCAACAATGGACTTGCTCTCGAGGTCGAAGATTTTAACGCAGCTAGCGGTGGCGGCGCACAACCAATAGCGGTTGGGGGAGAATACAAGGGCATTGACAATGTCACCGGCCTCAAGGGAGTAGAGGTGCTTGCCCTCGTTCAAGTCCCAAAGCATGGTGATACCATCCTTGCCGCCTGATGCAGCCAAGGAGCCATCAGGGGAAACAGAGATAGTGTTAATGTAACCGGTGTGGCCGTAGTGGTTGGTCTTCAACTTGAATTTGGAGAGTTCCCAGACTTTGACTACCTTGTCCCAACCGCAAGAAACGATGACGGGGTTCGTGACGTTGGGACTAAATCGCACGCACGACACCCATTCGGAGTGAGCGTCGTCCTTGATGTCATATTTACATTCACCGAGGGTATTCCAGAGCTTGATAGTCCTGTCCCGGGAACCGGAGACGATCTGTCTGTTATCAGCGCTGAAGCTGACGGAAAGGACATCGGATGTGTGTCCAACGAAACGACGAGTAGTTTGACCGGTGTTGAGGTCCCAAAGACGGAGAGTGTGGTCCCAGGAAGCAGAGAGGGCAAACTGGCCGTCGGAGGAGATGACGATATCAGAAACGAAGTGGTTGTGACCATGCAAGATACGTTTTGGGTAGCCGTAAGTGTCCTCGTCGCGAGTCAATTGCCAGACGATAATTGTCTTGTCGGTGTGCGATATGAATCATCAAAAGTGAGAATGTGTTGGGGGTGAAGGTGATAAATACCGCGAGAGGCAGTGAGGATCATGTCTGGATTCTCTGAGGAGGTCGCGATTGCGGTGACCCAGCCCTTGTGGCCGGGCAGAGAGCCAAGGAAACGCAGTGATTCGGCCATCGTTTGTCGTGTTCGCTGGTCGTAGCGAGATACACCACACTCTACTCGCTCCGAGTGACGTGACGTGACAGCCACCGTGACTCGACTGCACAGTTTCTCGGCTAGTTCCGCTGCACTGGCTTTTCTCGCTCAGCATCTGACCTGACGGTGTAAGCCATTCTCGCAAAGTGTGAGTGTTCACTTCCTGTTGGTCTCGTATTTTTATGATGTTACCCTTTTCAATATTTGCTACTTCAGAGGGCTTGCCCGATGAGACTATCTTCCACCAAGATCTCTGATCCTATTCTCTGCGTTCTCGTGACTGTACACTGACGTCCTTTCAGAACTCTCGTCGACCCAACGCTGTAATCGTATTTCCCTTCGTTGTAGACAGAAAGTACTTTTATGGCAAGTCCATGCTGTCCATGGTCCAGCCGGAGTTGGATACATCGCGTTTGAAGTGCTCGAACAGACGGCATGTTTTCAGAATTTATTCTCACTCTTTCTATGGCGTGAAAATGCGTATCGAGCCGTGGGGACAGTATGCCCGATGAGGTGAACAATGCTACCTTCGTCTAATTGAGTGGACCTCGCTGTCGAAGATAAGATGCAGAGTTCCAGGAAAAAGACTCCAGTGATCAGTGAGTACCAAGACAACGTCGATTCGAGTCCATTGATTCACCCTTGATGGTTAAGTCGACACTGACCCGGGGGTGGACGACGTGTTGGCTATGTCTGTCTTGCCTCCTGTTTGTACTTTGCAAGCTGAACACCTAGCTAGCTTGTTTGCGCTTGCCTCTCCTGAGTTTGATATCCTTGCTATCATAGTTTCTTTTGGTGCGTCCAACTCGGCCCAGTTCTTAATGTAATATAGTCACTCACAGTCGATCGATAGGCAACACTGATGTCCATGCTGCATTGTTAGGTCGTGCCTTATATTTCCTCGATGGCGCGCTTAACTTCCCTGGTTAAACAGCGCGAACATCTACAAGTTGTATCAAGCGGTTGGCCGTCATATCGCTGCACACCCTGAAGACAAGGGAAGATTTCCAAATTATACACCAGACGTACCGCCATTTCTCGTCCTTGGCCCCGAAGGCCCCCTCGAAGGGGGTCGCCACTTTGCCCAGTACTTCCATGGAAAAGATGGTCTATGCAACATCACTGAACGTCACCCCGATCTCAACTTTTCGTCTATGGAAGAAACCCAATGTAGTTCCTGTTTCGTGACAACGACACAATCAGGAGTTGAAGTCGTACGAGAACTCCTAGAATCGTGGCCGGAGAGAAGTATTACATACATCGTGCTTGGTCCGCCGACAAATCTCGCCTTGCTTAACCGTGAATACCACCAACTTGTCGAAGAGCGTATTGGCCGCGTTATCATGATGGGCGGTGCCCTCGACGTTCCGGGAAATAAGACACCTGTGGCAGAGTGTAAGACGTAATTTCTACCCAGATTCAAACCTGTTCGTCTGACGTATGTGCTGGATGGGGCAGTCAATTTCTATGCCGACCCGTTTGCTGCAAAAGAATTGCTCTGCCCTGCATCTCCCGGAACTGGTCTCCCGCTCGACCGACTTCTCTTGACCACATTAGACATTACCACCGCGCACGAGCTCCCTTTCCCCTACTACATCCAACACGTCGACCCCAGCTTCGACTCCACGAGACAACCATCCATAGCTTCGGGCAAGTCACCACTGGTTCACTTTACAAGCTCGTTTTTTGAACGTAGCAGGGAAATCATGCTCAGCCTTGGCAAGGACGCTCTGGAACTCCACGACATTGTCGCGGTGTGGTGTGCGATCGATAATCCCCCTGTAGCATTTTCAGGAAGACGGGATTTGCCAACGTTGTCTCCAGGGTGGGCTGTTGCTCGACGCAAGTTTGACATTGAAAGGACTGGTGAGATCACACGAGGGATGATGGTTGTCGATCGAAGGGACGACCAGACGGCCTATGCTCCAGGTCTTAATCGATCAGTAGTCCAAGCTATTTTGGAGCAATCCCATCAAGCGCATGGATTGCTCGAGTCTACAGCCGTCCCGGCTCAAGTGGCGATGGAGAATGGGGAAGCTTACAAGGGATCAGATGAGTGGTTGGGTCATTTAATGACCGACGATGGTCACATTGGAGGATCTGCAGACGTGGCCTGCGTCACTCGGACGCCTGGTGTAGATGTCCTTGTACGGTTGCTGATCAAACGAGTGTGGGGAATCGACACATGTTGAACATCGATGGCTGTAGGCGATCCCTATGAACTAGACTTGTATGTGTCCGCGCGGTTGACTTGAATTTCCAGCGGACGAGTGACTCTGCGAGCTGTGTCGTCGTAAAAGGAAAGAGCGTGCTCGTTGTACTTGGATGACGTCGTCTGGAATACTCCAGTTTTTCTAGGGATATAAAAGAATGTACCGGGTTCAAATTCCTAAGCGAACACTTTTCATACCAACGTTGTCACGAGAGTAATCATCAGACACTAGGATGCAAGGCAGGGTACGTCGTCCACCTACTCTGGGGCATCCAAATAACACTCGTAGACCGTGCTTGTTACAGGAGGAACTGCAGGTATCGGTTACGAGGTTGCACGCGCTTTCGCCGGATCGCGCGCCCGAGTTCTCTTGCTGTCCCGCATGGTGGAGAATGGCGATAATGCCATCGCGGAGATCAAGAAAAGCGTCTCCGAAGAAGCGGATGTCCATTTCATCGAATGCGACCTCGGCAACCTCGCAGACGTCAAGGAAGTAGGAGACAAGATCCGGGTACAAGAGGATCGTCTTGACATCGTAGGTCGCATCTCCGTCGTTGTCGTCTCGCGTCCTGAAAGATGTGATAGATCATTGCAGACGCTGGCGTTGGTGTGAACAGATTTGACGTGTCCTCCGATGGGATCGACCGCCATTTCGCTGTGAACCACCTAGGCCACTTCCTGCTCATCAACCGCTTGCTCCCCTTGATGAGGAAGACGTCAAAGATTACCGGCATTCCAACGCCACGTATCGTGTCCATTTCCTCTGAGCTTCATCGCATGGCTCCTTCTTCGGTACAGTTCGCTTCAAAAGATGAGGTATTGGAGGTCGGGTCCAAAAACTTGTCCGCAGTGTCGTTGTACGCCAGAAGCAAGCTCGCAAACATCCTTTTCACGAAGTACACGCTCGTCGATAGGGCATTCCAACCCGCAGGAGACCAGATCCTCGCAGTGGCGACTCATCCCGGTGCAGTGCACACTGATCAGCAAGACCAGTTCAAGGAGGCATATGGTTCATTGTTGGGAAGCATTCTCAAAACTATCACCGTCCCTTTCATGCGCAGCTCAGAGCAAGGCAGTACCAGTACCCTGTGGGCGGCGACCGCTGAAGACGTCGAGAGGAACGAATGGCAAGGCTTTTACTTCACGGACCCGGACCAGGTGGGGAAACCGACGGCAAAAGCTTGTGATGCACAGCTTGGTGCGAACTTGCACAACTTAAGCGAGGAACTGATAAAGGACAAACTCGGACGAGACGCACTGTTTCCATGGAATAATAGTTCAGTGTGATTGTATTGCACGTGTTGGCAGAACACGTTGAAAATGTATTTGTATCATGATTGTCAAATCGAATTGGTGAGAAACATAGAAGACGCATGGGACATCAAAGACATGGAACCTGCATTAATCAGTGAATGATGTGCGAAGGTGTGATGGTCGCGATATATACATATCGGGATTGCGAACTCATCAGAGAAGAGGTACTGGTGCAATCGAGACAATACTGAGAACGAGGGAATGTCGGAGACTACATACAACACGGTTGATGTGGGGGGGTGAGATCGGATATGCTACATGGGTTGAGGTACAAGAAGATGGTGAACCGCCTGCGACCAACTTGCAGGAGAAGGACGAGGGTATGTGTGATGTCAGGCGTGTTGGATCTCGTAAGGATGTCGCACAAGTTCGTCGTAGAGATCCGCCGGCAGATCTCGGACGAGGGTTACAGCTATCCCAATAACTGGTACTGCCTCTAGTGGGGGAAACGTTCGCAGCAGACGCATAGGGCTCGCGGAACTCATGACCTCATCACGCATGAGTAGCAGTTGTGCAATGACACACAGGACATTGAGGTGTACGCCAAATGCCAGAAGGAAGTCCCATAGCATGAGTACTTGATCAAGTGGGGGTGTACACGCACACAATGTGAGGACAGCTATCCCCAAAAACATGTCAATAAGACTTCAAGTGAAGGAAATGGGAAGCAGCGAACAGGGGAATGCATAAATTTCGGCGGAAAGATTTTTCATCCGGAGGTAAGAGAAAAGCTCAGGGTCCACGATCTTCAGACATCGATCAAGAAGCTTGAGCCCTCGGTGCACTCCCTCGAGTGTTGGTTGCACGTAGAGGGGACATGATTCTTCGATGAATTTAGCAAAGCAAAAGAAAGCTTCAAGTTCCGAGGGCATGGTATAGAGGAAAGGGGCCGCTAGCACGTTCATTCCCTGAACATATGTGAAACCAAGTTGCTGTGTCTCCTGACGATCTAGAGCCAGTAAAAGTACTCAGACCAGCCTCCGTGCCCAGCATACGAAACCAATAACCCACCGTGATTCCGCCACACAAAGGCATCTAGCAACCGAACGAGCATGTCTTCACGAACGCGTTCCTTAAACCCACGATCTGTTGCCAAGGTTCTTTTGCCCAGATGAGCTGCAGGTGTTCAAAACGGAAAGCCAAACATACCTGAAGGTATCATTCCTTATTTTCTCTCGGACTTCGCATGGACCACGAGAAACATATTGGAGAAAGGTCTCTGCAGAGAGGTCGTCAACTCGAAGAAGGATCTTCCAAATTCGCGGGCGAAGAGTCGGGTCAACTGAAGATGGAACGCCCTCCACAAGAATTAATCGTCTGAGCTTTTTAATTCCTTCTTCTACATCTCCCGATCGTCTTGACTTTGATGATTTGTGTTGATGGTTTAGAATCTTAGAAAAAGAATGGGCTGCAGCTGCGGCTGCTTGGTTGTTTGGTGAGGACATGGTGGTGATGTTGAATGCTTTTACTGTCGGATGTTTGGTGGCTTCCTCAACACCGTCCACTTGTCTCCTGTGCGAGGCCCTTCAGTAAGCGTCGAGGGCAGTCATAGCTCTGTTAACCGCTCTTACAGTCACAGCATCCGACCAGAGACAGGCTATTTCAGTATCATTAACACGACAGAGTCAGACAAACCAAGTCGCTCGACTCAAACAGCCGTGCGGCCAGCCCAACATTTAAAGTGTGATACTCCTACTCGAACCTGGCAGTATTCCATCTCCCTAGGCACCCCCACTATCGACTAATCCCAATGAACGTCCCGTTCGTCTCATCCGGCGCGATGAGTCGCGCTCACTATGCTCTCGTGCGTAACGTCGAGACCGCCGCCTCTCCACAAGAGGCCGATCATATTCTCCTAAATGAGCTAGATGTCATACGTCGTAGTCTTGAAAAGCAACATTTATCAATCAAGGTGTGCAAGGAGAGCTTGATTATTCTGTTGTATTGTGCCATGTCTTTGTCGACCACTGGACCCGGTGACTTGGAATTCGCCTTCCCACATGCAGTCAACATGGCTGAGCTTGGTCGGTCTCTAATGGACAAGAAGCTGGGTGGGTATTCATCTTCATTCCCTGGCTTTTATCCAAACAAATTCTGTCATATCACAGGCTACATCTTCTGCATGGAACTTATGCCTCCAAATCATGAACTTCAACTTATGCTGGTAAATACACTGCGGAAGGATTTGGAAAGCACATCTGTACCCCGAATATGCCTTGCACTTGATGTGCTCACCCAATCATCCAACAGCGACGTTATTCCAGCCGTCGACGGTCGCTTACAGAGCCTCCTGCAACATAAATCAGTTGCTGTTCAACGACGCGCCTTCATGGCGTACTACACCCTATTTCAGGGTGACATCGAGAGTCTCTCGCGTCTGGAAGAGGTGGTAGAGCGTTGTCTACGAGTTGGATCTTCTGGTGCTGGGCCAGCTCTAATGGTCACACGAAAACTCAAGCACTCGGAACGTTTGGAAAGGTTACTCAACTCTCATATACAACGCCAGTGCCGTGAGTCTGGTGACTCCGGTTCCGTCATTGGCATCCTTCGGACACTTCGCAGAGGTCAAATGAAGTCAGTACGCGCGTTATTTGACATTGCCACTTGCGGTTGAACATACTGTCAGACTTGAATCAAGAAACGTCTCGATCGTTCTGGATATCATCGGTCGTCATTCGAAGGATTCAATACGAGACGTCGTAGTCACATCACTTGAACACGATTTGACCGTCCTCCGCGATGCCTTCGCGCTCTTGTCGACCGTTCCTCCAGCAACCCTCCGAGAATCTCAACTGTCGAGTTCCGCCGTTGATAGCATTCGCTACCTTCTCACCTCCAACGATCCGAACGACCAGTATTTATTTGTTTCCTGTTTAAGTTGTGTGGATCCCAGCATTTGGGCTGGCACACTCCCTGAGACGGTAGCCATTCTAGGTGAATGGGAGGTACAAGCAATTATGAGGCTTCTTGAATCAAGAGATGGGTTGATCAGAAAGACGGTAATTCGTGCTTAATACATTCCAGTGCAATATCTGTTCTGACGGTTGATTCTCTCAGACGCTGAAACTTCTCCATTCTGTTGATCCAGCTATCGTGGAGACATACTATTCGCAATCCCTACTTAACTTCTCGCCCTCATTCTCCTTAAGCGACAAAAACGATCGTGTTTCACATCTGCTTGACATCATCGACATACAATATACAGATGACGTAGATCAATACGCAAAGCATCTGAAGGATCTTTTCTCAGCGGTCGAAGGACAAGAGCAGGGTAGCACGGAGTATATCCCAGTCCTGGAACCCAGTGTCGAGCGCGTTCTCACAGGAATACGGTCAAGAGAAACCTCTTCCAGGATATCTTGCATCACTGCGTTGGCTGTATCGCTCACCGAGTCGGAGGTGCGTGTAGGACCAACGCTCATGGTTATAATCTCGGCCGTCGTGTGTGAATATTGTGGCAAACTCTCGGTATCTCCTCTGGATATACTCCGTGGTACAGCCACTAGGCTGGCTTCATATTCCGCATCCGTCCAGGACGCTTGCTTACTGATGATGCTGAGGTTGTCCGTGGAATGTGATCAAGTTCCCGAGGAAGTCATCGTAATGGTGCAGAAACTAGTGCATTCAGGCAGCATACATGTCCGCAAACGATGTGACCAATTTCTAACACTCTCAACTCAACGGCGTGTCCTCACCGAGATTGTATCCAAGGCATCATCGTCATCTCTGCGTCTGTATTCTTCGATTATTTGTCACCGGTTGTTGATTTTCAGAAGCTGCCTGATTTCCTCGTTGCGCTCATGAATTATCAGTCAAGTCCGGCCGCCATCCCCTTGGGGTCACCTCGGTCCATTCCACCGAAACGGCCTGATTCGTTCGATCTCTCCCCTGCTGGAAGGGCCATATCTCCTAGAAGATTGCGATACGAGGCCTATGCAGCTCCACAACCTGTTCCGAGTCTCAGATATTTTTCTAGCCCTCGAAGATCGAAAGGCTCCGTCTCCAGTCCAGAGAGCATATCCAGGAGCCTATCGCGCACAAGTGAGACATCACAGTCGTTGAATGAACTTACTAGGACTATCACGCCGGGAGAACTGACGCTTGCAGCGGCGCAGAGTCCCTTCTATGTTCAGGAAGAGGTGCGAGCATTCTGGGCCATTTCTGATTGGTGGATTAAAGGGGGGAAAAGACCAACAGAATATCTGAACATGAGAGACGAGCGCCAGAGAGTGATATAGTTCGTTACTATCCTGAGGCTGAAGCTGGTGTGACGCTCATATTATAAGCAGGCATCCCGAGTGGATCTCATCGCGCTCGATTCGCCGTTCGTTGCAGAGCCCCCAAAGGACTTGCCAGCTGACCCCGATTTCCAAGCCAGATGGGATTCCATGGAGAATGCGAATGTCCGGGGCTGGTGCGAAGCCTCACTCGATATGATTGTGAGATTGTTGCAATCTTTGCAATACCGTATGAGAGTGATTGCTGTTGACCAACCTCCGTTTGAAGGTGAGAGTGGGTTTCGAGGTTTTGATTTGAAGCAGCAGCTGAGTCTCTTCAACGTTCATTGTAGGAGAACTCAAG
Source organism: Chalciporus sphaerocephalus (assembly GCA_038094055.1). Classification (NCBI taxonomy): domain Eukaryota; kingdom Fungi; phylum Basidiomycota; class Agaricomycetes; order Boletales; family Boletaceae; genus Chalciporus; species Chalciporus sphaerocephalus. The sequence goes on from JBBPTH010000013.1 coordinate 403,258, forward strand.
GTTCTCATACTAGGGTCGTCGCCACAACAATATGCAACTCTCCGACTACGAGAAGGCGATGACGAGAGTTGTCTATGGCGCTTACGGTGTGACGATGTAGAGTTGCGTACCTCTATCAAGAGATTGTTGGAAGATATCTAGTAGTAGTAGCGGCCCTCAGGCAAAGGCCTCGTATTGTATGTACATTGCAACGTTGTTACGACACAACGGATGGTACTATCAGGTTATCATGGTCTTCTGCTTCGGGTTTCAGATCCGAGTTAGACGTCGAACTGGTCTCTCTCTGCTTTTACTCTTTGCATTTTCGCGATTAACTCGAGCGGAAGAAAACAAAAACGGTTGCTACTGGCAGCACAGGGGACTGTAACATATGGACGCGTGGGAATTAAGAGTGTACCCAAAGTGTTTCGAGTCTGCTTGAAATTTTCTTTCAAGGATCTTTCTCTTTCAGCTCTCATCAGAGACAGCACTCTTCCAAACGATTCATGACAGTTATCTCGCACATTCAGTCAGTATCCTCATTTTCGTGTAGAGCGTTTGCTAACCACCTCGCTTCAGCACACTGTCGATTCACAACATTCTCTTCGGGCCAATTTCTGTATCTGTTCTCGACGCCGACCGTCCTCCTTAGGATCCGCCCAGTTCTCCACCTTGGAGCTTTCTCAGTGTCAGCCTTGTCTTAGGCTGATGGGATAAATCCTTCTCTTCCTCGTCCTGGACCCGCCATAGACCCGTTGTTCAGCACTCATCCACAATCCAGTAAAATTACAATGACTCCTCTTAAGCACCAAACCATCTTTCGATCAAGCAGCCGTCCACCCTCACCTTCTGACTCTCCCGCGCACGCCGAGCGAGCTAGACCTCTTGCCAGAACATCCTTTGGTCTCCGGCGCTCGTCACAGACGCCAGTGACTTCGCGTAGCCCCACTCCTTCTCCTCTCATCCAGGACGGGTCTTATTTGGAAGCACTCGGTTTACGACTGAACGAAGCGGTCTCCAAGGCTCTTGCTCACCCTTCTGGTCCTTCCTTACCCAACGAGCTAGTGGCTGGTAGACGACCAATCCCAAGTGGGCGTGGTCATGCCTTGGGTGCGTTGATTGCATCCGAACTACAAGCTGCCCGGGACAACCCGCACTTGCACAGGGCTATTTTGCGTTCCCTTCACAAGCCTTTGTCAGTTATGCTGAGCAATTTGTCAGCTCTGCTGTTACCTTTGTTGGCATCTCCGGCATTCGTGCAACCACTTACTCTCCGGACCCCGTCCCCAAATGCAACCCAACTGCATGCAGTAGCTCTTGCTAATTTTTCCGGAGAGCTTCTTTTGAGCTTCGATAACATGTCTCTTGGCGTTGACGCTGAGAACCGGGTGGATGGCTTAAAAGTCATCCGGACAGGCCTCGTCTCTCTGATTGGACGTGTCGTTAACCCCTTGATTGCAGGGGTCGATGCCGAATTGAGGCCTTTAGTTGACGCCTTAGAATTTCCCTCTGATATAGCTTCCGACAAACCAACAATGCAGTTGGGAGTCGTTCATCCCTCTATCTCTGCCCTTCAAACTCTTGTACCGATCTATGCTCGTGCACTGGCACGTTACACGACCACAGGCCCTTCAATGGGCTTGTTGGCATCGTTTTTGATCTCGATTATATGGCGGGCACTTGTAGCCCTGTCACATCGCCCATTGGCATCCCAAACTTGCATCGAGATGAAAGGCGGCCCGGAGAACGCTCTTCCTGCCGTCCCTGTCACAAGATTATTTGGCATAAAGCGACGTACCTCCTGTCCTCCACGGCCACCGTTGCAGGTTGCTACCTCATCAGCTGCTGCCGACGCAAGAGCTCTATACAATATTCTCTTACTACTTCCTCGTCCTGCCTCAACCACGCCGGTCGCTCGGGAAGCAGTGGACGAAGCATTTGTCCATTTACAAGCCCTGGTGGCACTGCTTGATGCTACTAGTGACCCTTTCTTCGGAGCGCACAAATCGGTGGAGGAAATTGCCGATGAAATTGACAAGCTTACAGACGACGTCCCCACTCTGATTGCTCTCCCAGCGTTGTTGCGTATGCCATGTCTGGGGGCACGGTTAAACCTCCGTATCAGTACTTTTCTCGACATGCCGGAGACTGGATATCGAAAGAGCTGCCTGACCGGTTTTGGTCGAGCAGAGCAGTGTGGTCCCATCATCGCCCGCCGTGTGTTGGATGCGATATACAATCAGGTTGATGGAGATCTGCCGGAGTGCGTGGTGGAATGGTTGGAAGGTCAGGTGTGCCGGAGTGACCATTGACTGCATGGACCCCCATACCGCTACGAGCATCTGAATTTGTCGTCGCAGTCTCTTCCTATTTGTCTATGTATTGGTATTCGTTTTCCTGCCATTTTTTCGAACTTCCTCGGTACGTTCGATCATTGTATGTGGTACCTATTATGACGACCTAGAGAAAGTTTGAGACCGAAGGGATGCGTTGTTTTTTATCGCTCACATAGCAAGGTATCCAATTTAAATCCAAATGAATCCTATAGTACACAGTGATAAGTACATACATAGTGAGTCACGAATTAAAATACACTGGCGGATCATACGTTCACTGCCCCGCAACCAAGGCAGCGTTCTCAGTAAGGATCCGGTTCAACCCATCGCGGTACAAACAATTCTCAAACTTGAAACTCTTTGCGATGTCATCCAATTCCGCCTCACTCTTCCCGCGGAAATGTTCCGCCCATTCCTTGACGAGATACTCCGCGACGAGAATGCTCCGCGACAACCGACCCACACGATCTGGCATACCCCAAACAGGTGCTGGGTAGAGCTTTTGGTTTCCCTCTGGGATTTCCTTGGCGATGTGGTCAATGAGAGGTTTGTAGATGTCTCTAACCCATTGGGTATCAGCACCCCAAGCGTCGACAGCGAGACGATGCTTCTTGGCGAGGAAGTCTTTGAGGAGGGTCATGTAAGGCGTTTCTTGCGAGACGAAGACCATGCCCTGGAAGCCAATATCTTTGTACAACCAGATTGACCAGCTCAGGCGGTCCTCGTTATAGATGGCGAGTTGGTCTTTGAGGACGAGGTAACGCTGTTCATTGATGTTTTCGGTCTCTGCACCATCGTATTGTTTACGAGCATAAACTGGACCCCATTCACCGTTCCAGACGCAGAGACCGCGCTGGTCCATCCATTCTCGTTTCTTTTCATAGCTCCTCCTTAACCTCCTCTGTTGCTGCTCAGTCCTTTCATATTTCTCTGGAGATGCAGGGAAACCAAAGACAGAGTAGTCTGGTGAAAAATGACAGGCTCTTAGATGTCATCCGCAAAGGCAACACACGAATTGCACTTGCCATGGATCGAGTACGCCGTGTTCTCCCATTTCTTGTGCACATCTCCAAAGTGTGAAAAGTCCGAGGCGAAGGTATTCCCGTCGAAGAAAATAGCATGGTGTTTATCAATTGCACGGATCGCATCATACACCCGTTCGTAAAATTTGATCACCGTTGTATGTGTCGGATCCGTGGGTTCATTCAACGGGTTATACCCCGCAATCCACTTGTTCCCCACATAGTGCTTGGCAAGTTCAGTCCAGAGCCAGAGGGTGCGATCCTGAAAATCTTTGTGGATCCAGAAATTGGCGATATGTGTACCAGCGTCGGAGTGCCAGTCGGTGTTTTGGCCACCAGGGGCCGTGTGGAGGTCGAGGATGGTGTAGATGCCTTGCTGAGCACAGAGATCAATGACACGGTCGAGATGTTTGAAACCCTCTTTCTTGAGCACCCGGGGATTCATATCATCTGATGGTGCCGTCGTTGCGGTGCACGTGAGCGTTCTGAAGCGAAGTAACAGAAGAAGGTTGGGACTCACCTTCAAAATGTCTGTAGTTGAAAGGTAGACGGATGCAGTTCAAACCAAGACTCTTGAAGAATTTGGCATCTTCCTCTTGGAAGAAATACTCCAAAAACTTGTCAAAGAAGAACTCAGACTTTGCGGGACCGACGACTTCCGCCAGTGCAGCGCGGATCTGGAACTCGCACCCAGGGTAACCGGAGATGAAGTTCTCCATGCTAGTGGGGTATCTTGATAAGCACAACGAGCCTTCAATCCGAGAGTCGGACGCACTTCATCCATCCTCCGAGACCAGCCCCACGAAGGATGACTTCCTTGCCATCACCGTCGACAATCTTGGTGCCCGAAACTGCAAGGTAAGACGACATAGCTTCGAGCGATGGTAGGTATCTGAGAAAGCGAAAACAAGGTCATTCAGAGCACCGGAGGGTTCTCTTTATATTTCACTGTCACTAAGCACGGTCCCTGTTAGACAAAGCTTTGCATGGCCACGAGACAGGGGGTTGAAAGCATTACCCGATATTTTCCCGTCCGTCAAGTGCTGATAGGTTCGCCACCGCCCACGACACTCACTAACGGAGCAAGACGGTCCGGTGATACCGCGAGCTTATGGGTCGATCCCGTCACGCCTTTATTCTTGCTCGCCCATGTGAAAGCCACGCGCAGGTCGACCTTTCGACCCGTATAATCTACAAATCAATTTCCCAGCAAGTTTGAGATAAAAAGAAATGGACAGGATCTAGAAAACGTGACAGTGTGAAAATGTGTACAAGTCCACGCTCAACAGCTATAGGAACAGTGGTGGGTATCTTGGTGTTCTGCGAGAGTCGTAATGCACAATGATGGTGGAACATTTCAATTGAAATAGATAGAAAGGACCGTCCCTGGCAAAAAAAATAGATAGTGTGCGGTCGGTTGCGTTGGAAGTCGTTGGATAGATCATGAAAGCATGATGCTCTTGAAAAAATGCTCCCCGAATCAGCATCGGCTATCTGTGAAAAAGGCGCTCCGTTCCGCGGATCCGAGCATCATTCTCACCGATCGAAATACTTGAATCTATCCCCCCGGATTGGTACTCTGGCACGTGGGTCTTCTTCAACCCCAGGAATTTCGCCATTCTTTGTCAGGTGGTGCCAATAGAGAATGTCTCCTGCCTTGAGCTTGCGGGGAACGGCCTCAGGCATCGACCCTCCGATTTCCGATATGGGAGCTGGGCGAGGAAATGGTGATTGCAGAAGAGGTCGAGGAGATCGCTGAGGCGAAGCAGGTGAGACAGAAGCGAAGGAATCAGGTGAAGAATGACCTGAAGACGGAACGAACTCCGTCGATTCAACAGAATGAAGATATTCCGAATTTTGGGAGGGAGAAGAGGGTTGGGATGGCTGGAAAGATTGTGAGGGTACGAAACTGCCAGCCTGACGATGAGTCGGTACGTCGGCAGAGGAGTGGAAAACGGTAGGATAAGCTGGCGCGAGGGGAGGCGGAGATGAAGGCGGGGGTGTGGGGAATTCTACCGGCATCACCCCAGGTTCATTGGGAATATGATGTCGGACTGAGGCGACAATTTCGCTTGAATGAAAAACAAACCTATGGCCATTGGTAGCACGGTTAGTTGCAGAAATCGAGGAAGTACACCTGGCGCACTAAAAAGACGGCGGTTAGACACTCAAAATACCAGGGGAATTAAGAAGAGGAAAGTCTCAAGGGAGTGACAATCATATAGCCAACGGGGTTTCCGCAAGTATGACAGCAGAGAGTTTGTGTCAGGCACTCGCATGTGCGTGGAATAGACGTAGACGTGGTCGCACGACAAGGAGGCGGACGAAGGGCGTCCGGATTGGATGAAAATGCAGAGCAATTTATAGGAAGCGCGTCCGTAGAGTAAAGAGAGACGTTCGGTCTGAGAAGCAATACAGCCTTCATACCGCGATTCGTTAGAAAAGTACCACACGACCTGCAGTCCAGAATCCAGACTTTGTGAACAAGCTGTGGCGGTTGTGGCGGGGGGTAAGGATTGTGATGGAGGAAGGGGACATGAGCTTGCCATGGGGTTGAAGCATGAGGGGGAAGGGTATAGTAGTTGAACATGGCTGATGAAGGGGGTATGTTTGTGAAGTGGGGTGGCATTGGATGGGTTAATTGGGGGTATATTCTTTCGTAGGTGGGGGATATGAAGTGGGCGGCATTGCTTGCGTCGAAATGAGCGTGATTGTGAGCAGTTTCTGGATGGACGGGGTGTGGAGACGGGCGGGGGTATGGGTTCTGAGTGGAAGTGTGGAGCGGGGGAAGCGTCGCGTCGATGTTCTGGGTGGTGTCCGCGATAGCTAAGGCGGGCATTTTGCAGATGGACGGGAGGTGGAAGGAGGGGAGGAGAAGGGGCGGGAAAGGAGAGGAAGGGGAATATGGGATGGGTGAGAGAGAGTCTTATAGACGAGAATCATAAACAACTGAATCAGTTCCCAGTCAATCACTCCTTAGTCATTCACCGGCTATCTTCATCCCATCATGAGCAACCTCGCCTCTCTCACAAAATCTCACTCGGCCATCGCGGCGAAAAAGAGAGCGAGAAGAAACGAGTTAAAGGAGATCGTATTCGACGAGGATGCAAGAAGGGATTTCTTGACTGGTTTCCATAAACGCAAGGTAGCCAGACGCGAGGAAGCGAAGAAGAAGGCAATTCTCAGGGAGAAGCAAGTCAGACAGGAGGAAAAACGCGAGCAACGTCGCGCACTTGCCGAGCGAGCCGCGCGGAATGCAGTCGATATCGAAAGGGCATATGGTGCTGTTACCGGTGCGTGTGTGCATGTCTCTGCTGCTCAATTCTGACCGTGCATAGGAGAAAACGACGAGTGGGACGGGGTGAAGAGTGAAGACGAGGAAATGGAAGAAATGTTTGAAGGCGACGAACAACTCGCGACAGTGACGGTCGTTCAGGACTTCGATCTCAGTGCTCTGCATGGGCCACCACCACAGCAACTATCATCTCCTCCAGAAGGCCGGTCGATCAGGGGGAAAGAGATTGAAAAAGTTAAACATGAGGTGTCGAAATCAAAGAAACCCGACAAGATCAAGTATCAGACGAAAGCCGCACGACTCGCAGAGAGATCGAAACAAAGAGCGCGAAGAAAGGAGAAAGCAGAGCGAGCTGGAGGAAAGTCACCGAGGAAGGGCAGACGGCGTTGAGACTTTGGTCGTGTCGGGTTATGCCGCGCTTACTAGTACACTTGACTTGACTTACACTTGGTTTATATCCTACACTCCCTTCACGTCGCAGCTGGCTGCGCAATGAACACCCTCTACACCACCGGCGTACGACAAACGAGCTCTCTCGCTGCTGACCTCGAACGCTTCAGAAATGGTGACAACTCTGCCTCCCTCCAAGGGCAGATATCCGCGTCTCTATCAGCGATGCAACGAACCATTGAGGACTATGACTCGATGATAAAGAGAGAGATAATCAAGGCAAAGCAAGAAAAGGGTCAAATGCGTGTGCAGAAGTTCAGGACGGACTATGCAGACTTTAAGAGCCAGTTTGAGAACATAAAGAACGAGAGGGCTACAATGCAGCGCAACGAATTGCTAGGCGCGCCTTCGGGCATGCTCTCTCCAGGTGGATCAGATACACGAAGGCGCTTTGCACCAACGAACCAATTCAGCTTTGACCCCTCCTCACAACATTCCGAGTCTCCTTTCCGAACACCGGTGCCACCAAATTCGGCTCTACGCGAACATCACGCACTTCGCGAACACTCGTTTATCCAAAGCACAGAGTCAAGATTAGACGACTTTATTGCTCAGGGACGGGAAGTGTTGGACAATTTGGTCGACCAGCGCAATGTGCTTAAAGGCACTCAGCGACGACTGCTCGATGCCGCAAATACATTAGGGCTTAGTCGTGATGTTATTGGATGGATTGAACGACGCAGGTAAGATTTTAGCCACGCAAAGTCACTGCTGGTTGGTTGACAGCTTGGACAGTACACAGGACATGTATATCTTTCTCGGCGGCGCGGTTTTCACGTTTTTCTGTTTCTTTTTGATTTGGAGGTATCTAGGTTAGACAGTCGGACTGATTCTTCGTTCCACTCTGTTATACATTCCATTTGCGAGTATTTCACGCCGTGTACCGTCTGGTACATGTATATGGTACTTTGGCAAGCATTACTAAAAGAGGTCCAGGAGTCCTAGTCAGGACTCGACCTGCCTGCCGTACAGTTGAAACGTTGAAAGTTTCGAATCTGAGCGCGGCCCTGGACGTATGCAGAACGTTGAACTGCTCTCCCATATGCTATAGCGATGACTACCAGAAACTCCAATTCTTTTTACGACTACACAGAAGGCGCATCTGCCATTGATATCAACGATGCAGTTCGCCATCACTCTATGACACGACGGGATTCAGAATACGGGGACGATGGCGCTGGCGCAATGTTCGACGGACCGGGACACGCAGCGATACCTTCTAGTGTTTCAAGAATGTCCTATACCGAGGGGAGTTCGGCTAGACGAAGCTCTGAATGGTCAAGAAGTAGACGGAAGAGCGAAGATAGTGTGATAGCGGGTTCAGTCTCGGGCAAGGCGCGAGGAAAGCGAAGGATGAGCACGGAGAGCACTATATCCCAGGTGTCCGTGGTGAGTGGGACCGAGAGTGCCATGTCGGACGAACATTCTCGGCTGGTTGGGAGGGGGAGACGGCCAAGGAGGTCCATGTCGCCAGTGATGAACAGGGCCTCGGTTTTTGCAAACATTTCGCAGTTGTTTGGGAGGGCTGCAGGGGAGGCTTCGACACGCAGAGCATCTGTGTCTCGGTCTTCGGTCTCGTCTACTGGACGGTCGAGACGTAGCCGACGCTCTGATGAGAGGTCTGAGCATGCCCTCGATACGGACGAGGAAGCGGAGGAGCGTTGGGGATACGCTTCAGGTGAGGAGGACGATGACAGCTCAGAGTCTCATATCTCTCGGGTTTCCAGCCCTGTCGCAAGCGAGGTAGACTTTGGGTCAGATCCACCCTCTCCCGCTGGTCCACCCTCGCAGCTCCCACTCTTCTCGACAGATCCGATATTCGGAGACGAAGTACGTATAGAGATCGATGCTCCCCTAGAGTCCCTGGACCCACCCCCTCCTGGTTCACCGAGCAGACAAACAATTTATATCCCGGACGAGGACAGCACAATTAGGCTCGTAGGCTACGAGGTCGTACTAAGGCGCCATTATCTCTGGAGGACGCTGTGCGTGTTGACACTTGGCTTGCTCGCTCTCCTTGGTCACTGGTTCCCTCGCTTATGGCTTCGTTGGGTGGTTCAGGAGAAGGCTTTCAAGGACCTCAAACATGGCTTTGTGGTCATCGAGTCTCCATACAGAGATATAACGATGTTCCCCGTAAAACGTATTGCATACCCTTACGAGCGGTCTACCGTCTTTCCTAGCCCCTCACCAGAATCCAGTGGACGATCTCGGAGACCTTCTGTGGCGTCGAGAACAAAACTGAACGGCAATGACGACAGCAGCGATAAGGTCGACATGCTAGAAGATCTCCATATAGTTGACTACCGGTATTCTCGCTTTGTGTTGGATCCTCAGACTGGATTGTTCACGATGATAAGGGACTGGAGAGATCCTACATGGACAGGATCGCAAGCCGTACAAAATGGACTATCACGCCTTACCAGGAAACAGCGACTAACATTATTTGACCCTAACTTGTTGGACATAGTTGGAAAGTCTACTATGGCGTTGCTTGTGGATGAGGTGGTCCATCCGTTCTACGTTTTCCAAGTAGCAAGCATTCTCTTGTGGTCTTGGGATGACTACTATTATTACGCCTTCTGCATCGCGTTTATCTCAACGCTGAGTGTTGCCACCACGCTTATAGATACCAAAAAGACCATCAAACGGATGCGTGAAATGTCCCGCTTCTCCTGCGAAGTCTTCGTCTATACAGACGGAAAATACACTGAGTGTGATTCAACGGACCTCGTTCCCGGGGATATCGTCAATCTGTCCGAGCTGCGTGCCCCGTTCTTCCCAGCGGACATGCTTCTTTTGTCTGGCGATGCTATCGTGAACGAGAGTATGCTCACCGGTGAAAGCGTGCCAGTGTCGAAGAATCCTGTCAAGGACGAAGACATTGCACGATGGCGAGAACTCAAAGATGTGCAAGGAGATATTGCAAAGAGTTTCGTTCATATGGGGACCCGAGTTGTTCGTATCCGTGGTGCACTCGATTTCAACGGAAGTATGGGCCAGCCAGCTCTTGGGCTTGTTGTCCGGACAGGATTTAACACGACTAAGGGTGGTCTCGTTCGGTCGATGCTGTTCCCAAAGCCCATGGGATTCAAGTTTTACAGAGACTCCATTCGATTTATAGGTGTGCTTGCCGGGGTCGCTAGTCTGGGTTTTTGTGTAAGTGCTGTCCAGTTTGTCAGGCTTGGGGTAAGATGGGATACAATCCTTGTCCGCTCCTTGGACCTGATCACTGTCGTGGTTCCCCCCGCTTTACCTGCAACTCTCTCGATCGGCACTAGTTTCGCTGTCGGCCGTCTCCGAAAGCTTGGTATCTTCTGTACATCCCCTTCACGTGTCAATGTCGGCGGGAAGATCAACGTCTGCTGTTTTGACAAGACTGGCACGCTCACCGAAGACGGACTCGACATCCTCGGTATCCGTTCTCTTGATCGCTCTGAATCTCGATTCGGTGAACTCCTCGACAATGTGCATGATCTCCCCACTGCACGGGACCCGGCTAGTTTCTTGCACGCGCTCGCAACCTGCCATTCGTTGAAAATGCTCGAGGGGCAGATCATTGGAGATCCGTTAGACGTGAAGATGTTCGAGTTTACGAAGTGGACGTTGGAAGAAGGGTTGATTGCTGGGACTGGGATTATCAGGGAACGAGGGGGTACTGAGCGGCCTGCCGCGCTGGTGCAGACGGTCGTCCGTCCCCCTGGGAGTACGCAGTTCCGACTCGAAGATGCGTTGAAGACTAATGGCAAGGTGTGCCTTTTATACGAGTGTGAACTGTTATTGCGAGTTGAACTGACTTGTGTTTCTCGGTAGCATGCCCATTTCCTCGAGTTAGGAGTGATCAGGACATTTGAGTTTGTATCCACACTGCGACGCATGAGTGTTGTCGTGAAGAGACTCAAGAGCAGCAGTATGGAGGTATATGTCAAAGGCGCGCCAGAGGTTATGGCAGACATCTGTGAAAAGGATTCTTTTCCCCAGGATTACGACGATTTGTTGTCATATTACACACGACGAGGATACCGTGTCATCGCTATCGCCGGCAAGAGTGTAGAGGGTCTCTCTTGGCTCAGAGCCCAGAAGATGAAACGGGAGCAAGCTGAATCCAATTTGCGCTTCCTTGGGCTCATCATCTTCGAAAACAAGCTGAAACCGGGTACGACGCCTGCCATCCAAACTCTCAGAACAGCGCACTTAGCATGTCGTATGATTACCGGTGATAATCCGCTCACTGCTGTCAGTGTGGCGAGGGAGTCTAGTTTGATCAATCCAGCTGCTCACGTCTTTGCACCGGCCTTTATTGAAGGCAATTCGACCACTCCGACCTCGAGACTGAATTGGTCCAGTATGGATGACCCCTCCTGGAAGTTGGATGAATATAGCCTCAGACCATCAACCCCGCCACATCACATTGTCACAGACGATGAGATTGACTACCAAGATTACACACTGGTGGTAACGGGCAACGTGTTTAGGTGGATGATCAATTATGCCCCGCTCGAGACTCTGCAGCGCATGCTTGTGAAGACGCAAGTCTTTGCTCGAATGTCGCCCGACGAGAAGAATGAAGTGGTCGAACGTCTGCAGACACTCGGTTACTCCGTGTTGATGTGTGGCGACGGCGCGAACGATTGCGCTGCACTCAAGTCTGCCGACGTTGGAATTTCCCTGTCCGAAGCGGAAGCATCCGTCGCAGCTCCCTTCACAAGCAGTATTCCAGATATCAGCTGTGTCATCGAGGTCATCAAAGAAGGTAGAGCTGCTTTAGTTACTAGTTTCTCGTGCTTCAAGTACATGGCGTTATATTCGCTTATCCAATTTACGACCATCACGCTTCTATACTCGTTCGCATCGTCCCTCGGGGACGCCCAGGTCAGTAATACTGTCGTCAGATATTTCAAGAGCAAATTATCGATGGATTTGACCCAGTTTCTCTACATCGATCTATTTATCATCATCCCTATCGCTGTCTCTAGTAAGTTCGCATGATGCAAACTTCTCTATTGATGTTCACTTCCTCTCCAGTGGGTAGGACCCTACCCTTCCCGAAGATCTATCCCAAGCGGCCGACTGCTAGCCTCGTGTCGAAGAAAGTTCTTGCCAGCTTGATCGGACAGATCCTGATCACAAGTGCAATCCAATTCTTCACGTTCTTCTGGGTTCGGCGTCAAGAGTGGTACACACCACCTGTGATGGACAACCCCAATGGCGAGGATGAACATCTGGATGCGAGCAACTACGAGAACACGTCATTATTCCTGGTGTCGTGTTTCCAATATGTCCTCGTTGCGGCGGTCTTCAGTATAGGTCCTCCTTACCGGAAATCGATGTGGACGAACGGTAAGTTGAGTGCATTTGTTTCATGCAAATTAAATTCCTCAGACGAAACTGTCGTCAGAGTGGTTGATGGTATCCATCATCATCTTGTCATTATTTAACATCCTCGTGTTGTTCCGGCCTCCAAGAGCACTGGAACTCATCCTCGAGCTGATGCCAATTCCTTTATCCGCACGGGCGTGGCTTGCTTTGTTTGTGGTTGTCAACGTGTGTGCTTCGCTTGCTTTTGAGCAATGGGCCACGCATTGGATTGCACAGCTGATTGGGGCCTTGATGGCCCTACGAAGAGAGAAGAAGCGGAGTCGGGAAGGTAAGGTGTACAAGGCCGTTGAGGGTGGGATGAATAATATACGACATCTGTAAATTTGGGATCTACGCAGATAACATAGAGGTCAGGGTGCGGATATCTAGTCTGGTTTGGTGATAAAATCTGTAGCGGCTATGCACAACACGAGTGAAACTGGTCGTTATGAAACGTTGAGCGATGACAAATTGGGATGGGTCACTGGTTTTCTCGTGGGTTTATATTCTTTATCGTCGTTGCCCTGGTGTTGTTGTTCTCTCTCCTTCTCCCCGTCTCCTTCTCGCCGGTTTCGCTGAAGTTGCACGTTGATCAAGAGCTGGCTCTTATTTTTCATCAAGATATCTGACATACAATACGATGTACAACCGCCTTGCTGTATTCTGTTTCATGCTCTGTCTGGGCCTTGTGTCCGCCGTCCCTTCATCTTTGCCTGATGTTGTCGCTCGCCAAGCCGCCTCTGTTACCATCCCCGCAGTTCTTGCTTCCCCTACTTCTATCACAACCACCAAGATCGTTCAAACTCCCAATGGTAACATGACAGAGACCTGCGTGTTGACCTTTACACCTGACGGTCAGCAAGTCCAAGAGGTTACGAACTGCACCACTTCGAGCGGGACGACGGTATCGAGCGCCGTCCTCCCATCTGGCACCGCCATCTTGGCCAACTCTGCAGTAAGTTGTATACGTATTGAAACACTCAAATTCACCATCTCGACTTTCGTTTTTTGCAGTCAACCCCCAGTCCAATGACCTCGGCTACCCCGCCATTTGTACTGCCTGGAACAACGTTGGAGGTTCTTCCCGTTGGTCTCGGTGTCTATGGAGGGATTACCTCGATTGCTGTCCTTTTTGTGGCGTTCGTGACGTTGGAGCGTGTTCAGTATCGCAAGGTATTTTGCCCCGATCAGAAGCGAAACTATTCGTACTTATTTAATCCCATAGGAGTGGCGCCAGCACCTGATGTCTCAGAACGCGGTAGGATACGGTGCTGCGTAAGTGTTACTTGTCGCTCTCTCCGTTGCAATCATTAATAGAAGTCTTAGCAAGTAGAAGTTAGATCGTTGGGGTTCAGATTTTATTTTCTGTCGCTAGGCTGTGCCGCTGTGACAATGGATGACACTAGTACTGTTGGACTTGCAATGTCTGCAATGCTTCCTAAGTTCATGTGTGTGTTTGTGAGAGGGGCTGCTCAAGCGCTCAGCTGCAGTCCGGTTTCAGGAATCGCTGTTCGTGCCACCTGCCAGTAGCAGCAGCCAATCTCCTTCCATGTCTGACCCAACCACTGAATCCCGCGCTGGGCTTGTTACGGTGGATAACTTTGTCGTTACCTTCCTGGTGGACAACTCCATCGAATGGATGACAAAATTACCCCCAGGTTTCACCCATGAGTTACGCCAACATCTCTTTGATCATAAACCAGAAAAAGATCCACGCACGGGCGTGCCCATCCTAGATTTCGAAAACTTTTGTTGCGGTACTGCAGGATTCCGCATCCATGGTGTGTGTAAACGTTTTGTCTGACATATATGTGCATCCCAGGCGCACACGGATTCTCCGCCTTGCTCGAAACTCAAGTCAACGGGCGGAAAAAACACCTCGTTCTCTTCGACACTGGACCTGACTCCAAGTCCATCGTCCGCAATGCAACTGCCATGCAAGCACCTGTAGACGACGTCGAGACCATCGTTCTCTCGCATTGGCATAGCGACCACTCAGGGGGCATGCTTTCCTTCCTTCGCATGCGTAGCACCGGCGCCCGTGAATGTATCGTCGACTTGCATCCCGATCGCCCTGAAGCCAGAGGTATCGCTGTTCCACCAACGTTCGAGACCATCATCGGTCGTCTGCCCGATGATCCGACATTTGAACAGATCAAGGGGGCTGGAGGGAGAGTGAAGACGTCGAGAGAGGGACATACGGTTGCGGATGGGACCATCTATGTCAGTGGAGAGATTCCCAGAATGACAGACTATGAAAGAGGGTTGCTCGGAGGTGTGCGGTTCATGGGTGAGGGTGTAGATGGGAAATGGAAAGCCGAGCCAGTAAGCTCCGTTTTGGCTTTCATGTGTACGATCGACTGAAGAGTACACTCACAATGTTAGCATCTCATGGATGAACGCTACGCTGCCGTGGATGTCGCTGGAAAGGGCTTGGTCATCTTCAGCGCGTTTGTCATTTCGTGCTCGTTTTCAGTCCGTGAACTCGGATTGACACTTCATTCGGTGTTCTTAGGTGCTCCCACGCAGGGATCGTGAATGTTATCAAGGACGCTGTTCAAAAACTCGCTAGACCCATCTATATGGTGATTGGCGGACTTCACCTCGCGGGCCCCGAGCTCGTCCATCGGATCCCGCACACCGTTGATTTCTTGGCGAATCGGCTGCGACCTGCTCCAACTTATATCTTACCTATGCATTGCTCGGGATTCCAGTGCAAAGTTGCTCTCGAACATGCTTTCGGAGAGGGGTGTGTCCCAGGGGGCGTAGGTATGAAGGTGGAAGTTCGTGGAGATCGTGAAGGAGACGCGAGATTGTTCTCCGCCGTCTTTAGCTAGTAGATAGCGTGTCCATGTATACGAACCAAAAATCCATATATTTTGCGCGTGTAAATGCAAAGAAGTAGAAAAATGCTATGCCGATAATACTGAATGCACCCAAGAAATATCATAAATCGGTTCAACCTCGTACCATCAGTCCGAATCTTCAGAATCGTCCACCGGGATTGCTACCCCCCCTGGTCTACTCAACATTTCTTGAGCGGATTGTTCATCCACTTGCCGGAGGAACTGAAGGAATTTTTCTGCAGCCTTTGGTTTCGGGGGAGCAGTGTCATCTATCATGTCGACCACACGAGAATCTTCATAACGTATGCCATGTTTACCATAGTACTTGACGAGTTTAAGCGTTTCCTGACATCGCTCGCCCCACTCTGTATCCAATTTCAGCACACGCAATACGTGTTCCTGCAGATCATCAACAATAAGGATCACGAAATGACCCATTATCCATGGCTCTCCCTCTCAACAGCGCGCTTTGGCGCACCATCCCAATGGGCTGGCGTCTGAAGTCCGGTGAGTTCAGTGACTCTATCCTCCACAAACTCATATTGCTTTAACACTTCAGAAACACGCTGGGGTCTTGCCGTTGAACGCATATAGTCAACCCATCCACGATGGTTCTCAACACGCGGTCGAATGTAATTCGCAATTGCTTCATCCTGTTCTTCCTTCGTATCTGCGAGACGACCGGGCATGGGTGGTGCCGCTGGTCGTTGACTCGAGTCGGTGTGGCCTGAATGTCGTGATTTGCGCCGGGTGTGTGAGGAATGGCCGTACGATCCACTATCCGACATGGGGGATAATCGGTGCTTATCTGGTCTAGCATATACACTCTTCGACAACCGCTCCATTTGTTCATCACGTGTAACTAGCGAGTACGTTGGTTGGCGCATTGCAGGGGACAAAAGAGTCTCCGAATCCGATCCCGAGTTGTATGCAGGCTGCGATTCTTGAGGCAATACAGGAGGTCGTGGTAATTGACCTTGCGTTACGGGAGCTTCAACGAAGACGTTCAATGTTCTGTCCTTTGATACCTCAAGGTGTGCCGATTGGACCTGAACTTGGTCGAATTGATCCGTACGCATGAAAAATTGTCTGTATCTGCCTCTCATGGTGAAGACTTTTGCGGGCCCTGCCGACAAATGAATCAGCGATGACGCTTAAATAACATAGAATGGATGACAACCGTCAATCCGGGACGGTCCATCTTGAAGGGAATTACAGATATCCACCGCGTCTGCCCAGAAACCATCCTCTGGATCATCAGCCACCCTCAAAGGAACTTTAACCTCTGCCAGTTGTGAATCGGACACACCGCTTCTCGTGTCTTCGATGAGTAATGTGACCATTCGCAATGGCCTGTTAGGATCTCGAGGTGTCTGGGTAGAAGATGTCGCAGGATTTGTCTGCACTCCAGGAGTACCGACAGATACAGCACTTGGAGAAGGAGAGTAGGAACCTTGTGAGTAAGGGCTAGCTTGTGCAGGGCTGCTATTACGCTGATGGACAGGAGCTAAGCCGGAGGTAGTGGCGGACGGACGAGAATTTGACGGAGGTGAAGAACTGCTTGCCTGATCAGTGCGCTGTCGACCGGATGAATCCTTGGATTGTTTGCCGCTTCTGGTTGCAGCAACTGATGACACACCGATTCCAGTCCCACTGCTATTGCTTGAGCCCGCAGTAGCGTTCCTGGGGGCGCGGCCAGATGAGGGGCCCGTCAAAGGTGTCAACATGGACGAAAATGTAATTGAGCGGGTTGGTGCACTGGAGGAAGTAGTAACATTTCTACCCCGCCCAGAGGGCGGAGAAGTCGTAGTCTGATCCATTCGGGAAAGAGTGTCGACTGGTGCAAGCTCCGCAACAGAAGGAGGGGCAGGCTCGGAGGCGGGGGAAGGCTCAGCAGCGGCAATTATCCTGAACCTGCCCGTTTGAGACGAATACTCCTGGTTCTTTTTCTTTTTGGGAGCCCGAGGTTTTGAGGTCTTGGGTGGCTTTGGTGGTTGAGGGGGTGCTTGACCCGGGAGGAAGTAGGGTACTGGGGGCTTCGGTGGTAGCGTTGCCTGATATGTGCTGACGTTAGCGCTGGCCGAGGGTGTCCATGAAAAGCCAACAGCCTGCCGGATGAGAGGAGCATTTTCAGGCGGTGGCGATTCAGAGTCTGCGTCGAGTGCAGGGGGTTGAATGACTAGGTTGCCATCATCGGAGGTAGGCGTGAATGAACGTCGTGGTCGTCTCTAAAGAGCATACATTATCCAAAGTGGTGTCTTAGCGACTCGATACGAAAATACTCGACAGTGAAGAGAAGGAATTAACTGTGTAATCAGAACTCACTGTGTCGGGAGAAGATTCTCTACTGCTCCTGGTCTCGACCAAGTACACATGCGTGACTGGGCAATAAGTGGAGAACACGAGCAGACTTACGATGATGCATGGCGTCTCCCCACTTCAAAAGCAGGTTCGTTATCGCTGTCCATTGTTAGTACGCCGAGTTGGTCTCGGAAGTACACGATATTGTGAGGTCGGAGCGAGATGGTGATGACACGAACGAGCTGATGAGTCGGCGACTCTTGCCAGGATCGCTGGTATACGCCGGCAGTTGGAACAAGTTCAGCCCAGGTTGGTTGACCTCGAGTGATATTTGAGTGAAGTCAAGTTCGAGTTCAAGTCGGTTTCCCAGTTTGTCACAAATAGATTTACGGAAGACTCGGTCGCTAGTTCTTGTATTGCACAACAAAACTAATAACATGCACGACAAAAATTCACTCTGTTCTGACACATATGATGACCCTCGATTCTTGTTGTTTCCTAGTTTCCATCCACACACGGTCGTCAAGCAGCGTAGACCCTCTCAGCATTCTCCATGAAGATCTTGTCCATTTCATCCTGTCCCACAGCTAGCTCGCGGAGGGAATCTAATATCAGCTTGTACCAGCGAGTTGGGGACGCAGATGTGTCAGACACAGGTGCAGATCCAAAAATAATCCGCTCAAATCCAAATGCCTCGATGACAGGGACCACGAAAAGTTTAATCAGATTTCTGATCTGTCCTTCGATCTCCACTTCCGTTGCGGGTCCGGCCGTCAACCATTGGGGAGGGAGAAGTTTCATGTGCACATTCTCAAATAACGAAAGCAGCGACACCCGTTGTCGGTATAATGTATAACTGGGATGATTCATCATCGTGACAACGGCCATGGTTGATTCAAGTGGGGGTGGCAGTACGTTGGTCAATACGATCGTAGCGCGCTTCTTTCCTTCAGGTGTTGACTGAGATGCTACTCTTGTAGCCTTGGTAAGCAGGTTGATGAAATTATCGTAGAACGTAGAGTCCGAAGACATGATATCACCCTCGACATTGATATCAACGACCTTGGCATACTGCAAAGCCAATGATAGGTTCCCGACAGGGATCTCCACTTGTGCATGGTCCTTGTTTTCTTCTTCGGCCTCTGGTGCCACGGGTATTGCACCATTGTATGCGGTTGTCAGGGCGGCAGGGAATGTAGCCGATGTAGAGAAGTACCCTGGTGCTTGATTGTCTACAGAAAAGGGGATTAATACCGACAAGACGTGCACATCGGGGACACTCGATTGTAACGCTTCTCTGGAGGCGATGATGACTTCTGCGGACAGCCCTCTTGCTGTCAACACGACACCCTTTCGTGTCGTAGACTCGAGATGGCTGGTATCCGCCTTGTAAACATCTGTGGAAATAACATTGACCTGGAGCTGAGAATCGACAACGCCAGTAGGAGAGATGAAACTGGGGGTTGGTGGAATGGCGAATGAGTCTGATGTCCCAGTGTTGGGAGGGCTGAAAGCAGATAGAGGGAGTCGAGGGATTTCCTTTCCCTTACGACCATGGCGCGGGTTGTGAAGGGGAGGGGGTAAGTGAGACGGGGAC
Organism: Chalciporus sphaerocephalus; assembly: GCA_038094055.1. Taxonomy (NCBI): domain Eukaryota; kingdom Fungi; phylum Basidiomycota; class Agaricomycetes; order Boletales; family Boletaceae; genus Chalciporus; species Chalciporus sphaerocephalus. Next base: position 422,442 of record JBBPTH010000013.1, read on the forward strand.
ATGAGAGAGAGAAGGGGATGGGGATAAGGAGGGAAGATCAGGGAGTTGACCAAGGATAGTCTGCACTTTATAGATGAACGTTCAGCGTCAAGAGCGAGATGATGATACAGTTGATACTTTAGCCTGATCCCGCTGATTCAGATATAATCAGCCTCCGCAATCTCTTTTGTTCGGAACGTTGTACGGTCGTAGTAGACCAATGCGGGAGTCTTGATCCATCAGCATCAGACACCATCTCGACCATGTACAGCTCATTCGCACAACGGTCAAGCTATATATTCTTAGTGTGATTGCGGTAATCTACAGTGACACAGTCCAAAGCTATACGCTAGCAACCAAGCAAGTTTCAACCGTCCAACATCAGATCCAAAAAGAAAACAACTATACGTAGCAAATAAGATGTGCGGCTGGCGTCTTCAAGTTCCATCATCACGGACTCGCCAGATCGTTGTTATCACTCTGCAGTGTCCGCCGAAGCCACGGCGTGGAACGCCGCATCCAGTCTGACCACCGTTGCGCCTGTTTTCTCGTCTTCGCGAGACGTTTAGCCGTCGTTCTACCAGGCGCTTTCTCTCAACTTACCACGTGGTTCTGTCCATCGATTTCTGCGGCAAAAAATTCGTCAAAGGCTTGTAGTGCATGTTCACGTTCCTCTCTCCGACCTTGTTCCCATCCGTCATCAAATCCTTCCTGTCTTCCTGTCTTCCGCCCCTGTTTCAGCCCGAGTGCGCGACCCTCCTTGTGACCATACTCACGTCCTTCTTCGACTCCCTCATCCCGACCGCTCTCAAATCCCTCTGTATATCCTGCGTCCCATCCTTCCATACGGCCTGCGTTATACCACTTGCGCATTCCGTACCTTAGTCCATCCTCCTTGCCAGCCTCCCTTGCCTGAAGGGTCCTGAGTTCCGTCTGGAACCTTCTCGCCGTATCTCGTGCACGGGAGGCGCTTTCGTCGGCTTCGTTTCTTTGCTTCTCGAGTAGGGAAATATCTGCCTGCAGCCGCTTCACGTCCCTCTCAAGGCTTTCGATCTGTAATTGATACCGTTTCATCTCCTCTTTCATTCGCGCAGCTTCTAGGTCTAGTTGATATTTGCTAGACTCTGCTTTTGAGACGCGAGTAGTCAATTCAAGCACTTTGGACTCTGCATGTTCGGCCCTGGCCACAACCTGATCGGCTCGACGGATCTCCCGATCCAACCTATCGCCGGTTGATCGGAGTAATGACTTGAGTTTGTGGGCCTGCTTCTCTTCTTCGGCTAGTACGAGGCCCAGGATGGAGGAACGCGGCTGTCGGCTGCGATGGCTAGAAGAAGAGTGTCGCTGACTCCGAGAATGACTGCTGTCCGTACCATCAAGGGCGTCGATAACTGCGGGATCCTTAAGGTATCCTGTCAATGGTGAAGGGGCAGCAGTCGCCTCCCGTATCTGGGCGATGATGTCAATGTTGTCGCGAACTTGAGTTCGGCCGGGTGTCAACGGGTAAGGATATAGGTCATCACTGGAGAATTCGGGAGGAAGATGTTCATAGAATCGGGATGTGCTCATAGGCTGGATGGGTGGACACGATACTAGGGTGTCACTCGTTTGGAGGGGGGATTATTTGAAAACTCGAATGACCACGGGCTGGGTCTTTTATGTTTGTAGTTTGTAATGTTCCGGTAGTGCTGGCACTGGTAAGACGAAGCGACGGGTATTGGACTGGGCTGTACTCGTGGGCTGCGCGTGTTGCGAGCAAGTTCGGCGATACCGCACGGAAGTGTGAGGGGAGATGAGGCAGGTATTACCTTGAAACAGCTCAACTGAGTTACGGGACGTAACGGGCTGCCTTGACGATTACTCGTATGTGCAAACGTGTCCGACAGAATCTCCACCGTTGCAGTTCCATCGTCGTTTCTGTTAAACAACGTCGCCTCTGCCCACTGCACCACATCGCCGAAGTAACAGAAAAGGAAGTTAATTCCCATCCTACATCTCTCCACGATCCGCTTTTCCTCAAGGTCAACTTAAAAATCAGTCAATTACTCGCTCATCGCCATCTCTTTCTCTCTCCATCATGTCCATGAAGGCCGTACGTCGTCTTTTTCACTCTTCTCTTTGATCTTCTGCTCAGAAGCCCCCTTCGTAGGTCGTCAAATGTATGTGCTCTCTGCATATACCCGTATGACTGATTTAATACTGAACGACGAACAGCCGTCATCTCCGGTGACACTCTCGTCTTGCGAGGCTCTCCAGGTCCACAAGGTCAGCCCATAAAAGAAAGGTAAGCGTCTTCACATCCATCCAAGACACGTCACAGAAGATGACACGTGGCACATGGCAGAATCCTCCATCTCGCAGATGTCACTGCTCCGAGACTGGGTAACACCAACAGGGAGGACGAGGTGATATTCAGCGTCCATCTCCTCATCCTCCTCATCCTCACTTTTAACACCGAGTAGCCATGGGCATTTGAATCTCGCGACTTTTTACGTGCCATGACAGTCGGCAAGTCGATCTCTTTCACCTCTATACATAGCTTGCCGCCCAGCGACGATATTGCGCGTGACCTTGGGGTGGCTGAGGTCGGAGGTCTTGATGTCGCATCAGAGATGCTCAAAAATGGTTGGGTCAAGGTCAAGGAATCGAAACGGGAGCCTACCGAAGAAGACACGCGAAAGCGCGACCTCGAGGCCGAAGCCAAGGCGGGGGGAAAGGGTCTTTGGAACCCCTATGGTCCCCAGGCTCGTGTGATCCGTTATACAATGCCCTCAGACCCCCAGGCATTCGTTTCCGAATGGAAGGGGAAATCAATCGATGCATTGGTGGAACAAGTTCGCGATGGGTCGACTCTCCGTGTACGGCTTTTCATGCCCAATGGCGAGCATCAAATGATCAACATTGCGCTTGCTGGCGTCCGGTGCGCAAGACTATCATCAAAACCTGATGAACCGTCAGAGCAATGGGCAGAGGAGGCCAAGTTTTTCACCGAATCTCGATTGCTTCAGCGTGCCGTCCGAACTGTGATTTTGTCGTTGCCTAATTCCCCAGCCACCCCATTCCAGTCAGGCGCAACCGCCCCACCCCCATCTGTTTCTATCTTTATTGGTTCAGGCACGTCGTTTCTATTCCTATCGTAATGTACATTCTCAGCGAGGGATCTTCAGTTCTACACCCCGCTGGAAATGTCGCAGAGCATCTGGTCGCGGCTGGTCTAGCTCGCGTTGTTGACTGGCATGCAGGTATGCTCGCAAGCGGAGGCGGAATGGAGCGACTTCGTGCGGCTGAGAAGGCTGCCAAGGAGAAGCGTGCATACCTATATGCTGGCACACCAGTTACCTCTGTTTCGGCATCAGTTAAGACCAACGGTAGTTCAAACGGTAACTCGCGATCGTTCGAGGGTGTTGTCACTCGTGTGTGGAGCGGAGACCAAATATCAGTGGCAGAGAAGGAGAGCGGAAAGGAACGTCGCCTGCAGCTTAGCTCAACGAGAGGACCAAAGCTGTCAGATCCCAAGCAAGCATTCTACGCCCAAGAAGCACGTGAATTCTTGCGCAAGAGGCTCATTGGCAAGAATGTTAGAGTGACTGTCGATTTCATTCGTCCTCGAGAGGGCGAATTCGAAGAGCGAGAATGTGCCACCATCCGATACGGCGGATCGAACTCAAATATCGCAGAACAACTGATCGAGAAGGGTCTTGCAAGCGCCGTTCGTCATCGCCGGGATGATGAAGACCGTTCGCCAGACTACGACAAGCTCATGACAGCTGAGCAAGCCGCTTTGGCAGAACTTCGAGGGATTCACTCTGGCAAGGAGCAGCCAACACCCAAACAACCCTTCAACCTATCTGAGGCTGCCACGCGCGCAAACTCGTTCCTCAACAGTTTCAAGCGACTGGGCAAGATACCCGCCGTTGTTGAATACGTTGCTGCAGGATCACGATTTAAGTACAGCTCTTCGCTTAGTTGGCTTTACGCGTGTTGACATTTATCCTAGGTTGTTCCTACCCAAGGATAACCAGACACTGACCCTGGTGCTCAGCGGTACTTCAGCCAATCACTGTCCTTCAAGACATAACCTCATCAGCTATTAGGTATCAGAGCACCTCGCACAGCGCGCAATGCATCAGAAAAGAGCGAACCATATGGATCCGAGGCTGCAGAGTTCGCGACAAAACGATATATGCAACGAGATGTCGAATTTGAAGTTGAGACGGTCGACAAGTCCGGTGGCTTCATTGGAACTTTGTGGCTCAAGATGGAAAACGCCGCTGTTGCGCTTGTCCGTGAAGGATACGCATCTGTGCATTCACTGTCTGCAGATGGTTTATCGTGGGCGATGCAATTATATGACGCAGAGGTTTGTATCGCCGTCTGTTTGTATCCTTCAGTGCCTCACTAATGTGTCCACGCCAGACTGAAGCCAAGCAAGCACGACGCAATGTGAGTTTGCAGTTGAGTATGCAAAGATCCGCACTGATCCTCGCAATCTAGATGTGGCAAGACTACGACGAAGAAGCGGAAAAAGTTGCCCAGGCAGCTGTGGAAGATGATGCCTCAGCACTGAAACCGGAATACATCGACGTCATCATTAGTGATGTACGGACAAAGAATGGGCTCAACTTCTCTGTTCAAATATTAAATACCGAAGGCATAGCCTCACTTGAAAAGTTGATGCGTGATTTTTCCCTCCACCATAGGGCGGCTGCACCTCCCACAAACTTCACGCCATCAAATGGTGATCTAGTATCTGCCAAATTTTCCGATGGTTCATGGTATCGTGCGAAGATCCGCCGTGTATCGCCCATCAAAAAGGAGGCAGAACTTACCTTCATTGACTACGGCAACCAGGATACTGTCAAGTTCTCGAATTTGCGACCCCTCGATTCCCAGTTCCGTTCGCTTCCCGGTCAGGCGCAGGATGCACGCCTGAGTTTCGTGAAGCTGGTCAATCCCGAGAGCGAATACTATCAAGAAGCTGTGGATCGCTTCCGTTCCCTCTGCGAAGGTCGTAAACTTATCGCCAATATCGATTATAAGGAGGGCAATCTCTTGCACTTGCGACTCATCGACCCTGCAGATCCAAATTCGACGCAGAATCCCCTTGCATGCCTTAACGCAGACCTTCTCTGTGAAGGTCTCGCTTCTATCGACCGAAAAGGCTGCAGATACCTTGGTGCCTACCCGCAAATCGTCAAGTATATGCAGGAATGCTCTGCAGTGGGTAAACGGGATCGTCTGGGGATGTTTGAATTTGGAGATATTGAGGAGGATGAGTAGGCGGTGGATGGTCAGATGATGGACTTGAAGTATACCTGAGATATAGTGAGGTCGTGATCTAACTTGCAACATCCTTACTCAGTCTAACCTGCCGAGCACTCTTGTGTTCTTGATTACTCTAACACTGTTGAATCCCAGTGCGTCATGCTTGGACGTTTCGACTCAAAGGTGAGTACTCGAGGTAATATGAAATCAAATACATGATACTCCCATCCAATGCTCTGTCGATTGAAGTATTGAAGTACAAACGAATACTGTTACACACTGTCGCGCCAGAAAAGCTTACAACCTCGCCTTTAATGTATTCTTCAAGGCTTCACCATCCTCTGCAAATTTCTTGATTCCCTCGTGCAGCTTCTCGAATGCCATCGCATCATGAAGCAACTCCCAACGGAAATCAGATTCGTTGTTAATGTAGGAGACCCTGGGGATCGGATCCGCTCGGGCAGCTGTTTCTGAATCGAGCTTTTTCGGAACAGGTTCAGTAGAGCTGTTCAGTTCTTGCAAGAGTTTTGGCGAAATAGTCAAGAAGTCAATTCCCGCGAGAGACTTGATTTCTCCCACCTAAGTATTAAAGGAATTGAAGGGGTTGGTGTAAACACTCGAGGGGCAACTCACGTTTCGAAAGCTGGCTCCCATGACGATAGTCTTATAACGATGTTGCTTGAAATAATTGAAGATCTTTTTGACCGACTTCACGCCAGGGTCGTCGTCGCCTTCAAAATTCTTCCCGGTTGCCTTTGTATACCAATCAAGGATCTACAGCGCCGTGAAACGTTAAAGGGACATTCACGAATTATCGCTATTCACCGCGAATACACACCCGCCCTACAAATGGCGAAACGAGCGTCACACCCGCTTCAGCGCACGCAACGGCTTGAACGAATCCAAACATGAGTGTCAAGTTGCAATGAATGCCGTCTCGTTGCTCGAGATCTCTGGCAGCCTGGATGCCTTCCCATGTGGACGCGATCTTGATAAGAACTCGTTCTTTGCTGATACCAAGGGACTCATAGAGAGCAATGAGCTCCCTGGCCTACGCAGGAGGGAATCAGATGCCGAACTAAAGCCACCAATGTTATGGTTCAGTGAGTAATTAATTACCTTTGCCTTCGTTCCCTCTAGATCGAATGATAAGCGGGCATCGACTTCGGTGGAGACTCGACCTGGGATAATCTTTAAAATCTCCCTACCGAACTCCACCAGCTGACGATCAACGAAGGTAGGAAGGACGTTGATGGTGATTGGTATCGCTGGGAGTAACTCACGAGTCGATCCATGGCATGGCAAGCCTGTTCATCGAGAGTTCCACCTCTGCTCTTAGCATATTTGATGGCGACATCTTCCAGATGTGCGTATTGAACTCTGCCCGCCGCGGCAAGAAGGAGCGACGGATTGGTTGTGGCGTCCTGTGGGTCTGGTAAGAATTGTGCTGTAAGATAATCGAGAAATATAAATATACCTGTGGTTTGTAGACGTCAATCGCTGGATGGTCAAGCTCGTGTGAGTACTTGGAGTCTTGAGCATCCTGAGCGAGAGTGACTCACATTCGAAGTCGCCGGTGTCAGCGACTACGGTAGTGCCAGTTTTCTTGAGTTGGTCTAGTGAGGTGGTCATAGCGGTAACGAAAGACGTCGATTTGTATTCGGATAGGAGTCCTTACCCTCAGAGCCCCACCGAGCTCCACTCGACGTCGGGGCGTTGCTCACCTTCGGTCCAACCAACTGGTCACTTTCTGCTCTGCTCCCCACCGAGCGCTGAACACAAGTCATGGACACACAGTCCCCATTCGATAGGGGCTATTTAACCACTTGAACGGTTTCGCACGCTTGATCTACACAATCAACGTTGACCGCCATGGACCCAGATTTACCTCGAAGTAAGTCTGTACCTTCAAATTTAACCCTCTCTAGGCCACATCAGCCGTCGATTACGAGCTCGGGTAGCTACCAGAGTCATCTCTTGACCAGCGGACACCTTCATCGCGTTCGCACAACCTCGGGTCAGATCTCTCTCACATTCGTGGACGAGAAGACGCCGCGCGAGAACGTTCTCGCCGAACAACCGCGCTTTGGCCGACTTTCGTTCGAAAAACATCATCTCATCGATCCCGTCGGTCTTCTAACAGATGACATCCGCAGGTTACGCAGTGGACATATCTGGAGAGTGCGCACACTGGTGACACTGTATTGCTGCCTCAGCATCGTCTTTTTCACAATCAGATTTCATACTTTCTGTCAGGCTTCCCTTAAGAGTGCTCCACCTTCCCCTCCCGCACAACGAATTCACGCTTCGTATTCTCCAACCGCTGGATTTCAGAGCAGGGAATCACCGACACTGTTAAATGTCACACTCTCACAGTGGCTTTCTGTCGCTTTCCGTGGCTTCCCACCTCAAGCTCACCTGGATACGTTCGTGGTACAACCACACGCTACGCTTCATGGGTCAGATCTCACTGCCTGTCTCTGGATCGAACACTCCAATGTCAAGGAGACACTCAGCTCCATAACCGCATGGCCAGGCCCGGTATCTCTGATGGTCATCACCAATCACACACTTAACTCAACAGAATACACAAGATTGCGAGGATTTATAGCGACAGCGATCCACTTTGAAAATGCCTTCGTGCACCTCCTTTATGTCCCGTCGATCAAGGGTACTTCATCGAACGCCTATCTCAACATGGCTAGATTTTTCGCGCCTACATCGAATGTCGTTTTGTTTCCCGATGGCATCCCCCAATTGATTACTTCGAACCACGCGAGCTGGATTAATGGACTACAGGACATATCCCATCCGATTATCTTGAGCAACACGACCAGCAAAGCATTCTCGTTGAAGCCGCTTGCGCCTGTCGTTCTCCCGCGTGACTACTCGGTCTGGTGCACGGAGCGATTTTACCTGTTTGGATCACGGATAACTGATTGGGAAGATTGCCTCTGGCAAATGTGGCTCGAGAGTGCCGGAGAAGTATCCTCCATCACCATACAGCGACTTCTTGACGATTCTGGGAACACAACTGCACCTTTGACCGCGTCACCCTATGCAGTAAGGTTTGCTCTGTTTGCTCTGCTTTCATTACTTCACTGTCCTATAGATCAAGCTACGACGCCGCTGGAGTTCCAGGTACAGACTGGAGGCATGTGCATTTTCATTGAAAAGGTCACAGGCACTCGATTCCTTGTCAAAGATCGAAAAAAGGCATATGCAGTGGAGGAAGAAGTTTTGTCGTGAGGTAGCTGTGACCATGTCCCTTACTTTGGAGAATCTGAGGTTGATATCACTCACTAGACTGCAGGACTTGGTGCGGTGGACGTGATCTAGGTAACGCAATTCGATTTTAGATTGGCTTGTGTGCGATAGCCTCGATCCTTTGCCTCCCCATCACTCATTATTCACCTCTATGCCCGTATAAAAAGCACCGGCTTGTACAATTCCACATGATAGGAATTATAGATCCGCAAACTTTTGAGCTTCCACTTCTTCGTCATCAACATCCATAACATTTCCTTCTCCCTCGTCGTGGTAAGCCTCCCATATGGAATCCAGCTCAGGACCTTGAATGGCTAGTTCGAGTAACGGCCTGGCCAATTCTGCGACTTGCAGTAGTCGATTTCTATCCGTCGCATCAAGCCAATAAGGCGGAGTGGCGTAACTGAGTCGACTGAATGTCATGATGAAGAGATGTATCAATCCGGGATAAACTTTCATCGGCGAGCGATAAAGGCGGTCGCGCAAATCAAATGCTGTATTTTCGCCTACCACCAGGTGATGGAGGAGTAGAGTTGAGTGGTTTATCATGCCGATCGCTCTCGATGCCCCCTGAGGATCATTGAAGAGCGCTTCGTTCTCATCCCAAATCGGCATCACTAGCTGATTTAGAAAGATAACGATGGAGGGTATCAATACTTCCGCCTCGACGAGTAGGGTGTAAGCTTCAGGGTGAGCATTCGAAAGCATCCCGAAAAACATTATGATCAGACCCTTGAGTTCGTCTGCCTATGAATACCGTTGAGACGAGCAAGCGTAGCTGGGCATTATTATTCAAGATACCTCGGGTCCATTTCGCTCGGTATTGGTGAGGAGAGAACATACTCGGTCGATGAGTGGAGGATGTACGAGGTCCATGGACCCGTCATTATTTCCCAGCTGCTCTTTCTCGGGATGCGATAGTAGCGAACGAAATAAGCCCCGCCCTACAAGAGTGTTCATCAGAAGACTACGGAGAACATGGGAACTATACTTGTCGACAACCAAACGAGTACTCGCATGCTGTCGATGAGGAACCACATTGGACGATCTTCTTGAAGCAACCTCATGAGCAGAGAAGGGTCGACTAGAGAAGCGCTCAAACTATCCTCTAGGTGTTCGGGGATTCGCCATATAAGTGCATCAAGGAGGGATAACGTTTCTCTCCCGAGAGCTGAAAGCTCAGGAAAATGTTCTTCGTTGAGTGGCCGAAGCAAATCTCGAACGATTACATGCACGATCCCCAGCAACTGCGGTGCATCTTCGCGATCGACGGGCTGCGATAATAGGATGGTATAAAATGATGGTAGCATATATGAAAGGTTCGTAAATAAGTTCAGAAGGGCTGTCAGCGGGACGTTCAGATTGTTACTTGTCAATATCCGAGCAGTTTCACAAAGGGCAGAACAGATAACTTGGGCCAAGTGATCGATAGACTCAAGAGCATGGTGGGATATGCGCCCAAGGGCGTCAAATATTTGCATCAGTGCAGCACTGTAAGACTGAAGTTGTTGCGCATCAGCTATAGATGCAGACACAAGGAGCTGCAACGTTGGTGCATCGGATCCTTGCAACATGTGCATTACCATGATATCATGAAAGACAATATTCCAGCTCGGAAGAGTAACAGCAGTAGGATTTTCAGCAGTAGGAGTCGTGGGAGGGTGGATATCATCCATTGGATTCACGTCATTGTTTCCCGTATCATTTTGAGAGAAAAAAACGCCAACAGGATCAGCATCATCTGTCTGACTAGCAAACACATCAGGCCGAGGAAATCGGCCACTCGACCCCCGAGATGGCGGGACGGTGCTTGGGACGTGGAATGACTCATGGGGAGCATTGTGCTGGGAGGTTTCTTTTTCAATGGCGTTGCGTCCCGACGCAACTTGTGAACGCGGAGGACCTGTCTTAAATCCAGCCGGAAGACCCCTTGTCTCCACTGTCGTGCTTTTCTTTGGTCCTCCGAAGTCTGATATGACACCAAACCGCGGGCCACGAGGAGATTCAGGGACTAAGCGCGAAGGGCCTGCGGTACTATTCTGACCCCATCCCTGAATCTGAGAGGGCGCCAGTTGAGTCGCTTGAGGAGCGGCGCTCTTAGATAGATGGGATACAAGAGGTCTGCGTGTCGATGTCTCTATCTCATGGCGCTTGAACGTCAATTCAGTTTTCAATCGTTCCTTCTCTACTTCAAAATGCTTTTGTAATACAAGGTGTTTTGCGTCAGACTCTTCTTTGGCTGCCTTGAGTTTTGTGATCTGAGCAGCGTGCTCCTGGGCTGTCTAAATGGCATTTGACGCTCGTCAGGATGAACTCGCATGAAGGAGTGATTGATGCACCTTCTCCAGACGTTTCCTGAGGATAGTAACTTCACCTTCTTTGGAAAACTTTGCCTCAAGAACAGATTCTAACTCGGCCTGTTTGGCAATCTTCTCTTTTCGGAGCTAGGGAAGGTTGTCTTGAATAAACGAAAAGCATAGCCATCGGAATACAAAGACCAAACCTCTTCTACTTGTCGAAGCAATTCTGCAACATAGGTGTCGGAGACCGTCGCGGATGAGGTATTAACCACCCGCTGGTGCGACCTTTGCTGACTCCGAGGCACTCCTTGTGACAGAGAGGGTGATTGGGTTCGGGATGTCCCTTGTGACGGAGCTGGTGATGGAACAACACGTGTCCCACGCGAAGGAGGTGGACGAGATTGAGGTTGGCTTGGTCTTACAGGAACAGAGACAGAAGCATTGCGTATCGGGTGCACAGAACCTTGCGATGGTGGAGCAACTGCAATGGTCCTCGACGCTGGCTGCGGCGCAGGAGAAACCCCTGGTCGACTCATGGATGCAGGAACTCTTGGTTTATCTTGAAAATTGTATGTACCATCGTGTCGTACGGTGACATCTGGAAGGTCATCCATATCATCCATTGCGTCCGTGTGGCATAGCGATTTATAAACGGATTGAGGCTGCCATGTCGTCGTTGTCTTTTGACGCTTGGGTGGGGGTCCGGCATCATACTGAGGCTGGCCGACAGTGTTGCGTTTGAATTTGGATTCTTGTTCGTCAAGTAAAGCGAGCACCTGGTCATCGACTACCAGGGCATTGTCGAAGTAATCGTCATCAGAGTCTTGCATGAAATCGGCAAGTTGGGACGCCGCTACTGTGGTCGGTCACCAGAATCAAGTTGGAGGCAAGGAACTTGAGGTCAAGGTAAGTGTAGGCTTTCTCGGATTGCGCGGATCATCAGCCAGAGCCTGAGGTGAGTGTGCGCCTACTATGATCATAAGTTACTGTAACTTCCGAGTAATGGGCCAAACTTCCCCTCGTGTCACACTACACGACCTGCATGGCGCCTCAATCATGAAATTGGGATGATTGACATAAATCTGTCTCTAGTTTATTTCTCATCTCAATATGCCCTGGTAGTAGTCGCTGCTGCTTGATGCTGCATCTTCTTCGTCCTGGTGGGAACATGATCAACGTCTCCTCGACGAACGACCTTCTTGCTATCTATCAGAGTGAACATGATCTCCCAAGTGGCATTGCATGGGGACGTTACATCGGTAGTAAGGGACGACTCGATTCAACGTCACCGGTTAACCTGTCACTACAAGGCTGATGTATAGATGGTTCCTGATCGTCGAAGTACAAAGGTCATCAATGGGATGCTAAACCTAGTGTTGGCGGTGAATATCTGAGGCGGAGCATGCCCACTATGCTCGTGTCATGATGATGTATGAGTGTTGGCCAGAAAGGCGAAGCCGTGATGCGGATACTCGCGGCGATCGCCATAGAATGACATCGCTGCTGTCGAGGCTGTGATCTGGTTTATACCTGATGGATGCCAGTGTGATAGTCCTGCCCTGGACCATCAGCCGACCAAGCGGATCTTGATTGCACCAGTTCGGTTTCGGTTTTCCAGAGCTTTCAATTCCTCAGCCTCTTGTATCTGCTCGTAATTTAAAACCAAGCGCTTCAGGTGTTGCTGCTCCACTTTATCTTGAAGTTGCGCTGAGCGAGTATGTACTGCAAGGGCTGACTCGGAGGGGATGGCCAAGTGTCGTGTCTGTTGCTTGTTCCCCTTCTTTGTGATAACCGTGAAATTCATCACTGATTCGCCATTCGTCGCGTTACCTTCTATGTCGACCTCGGTTTCGTTCTCATCGCCACGCTTCTTTCGGACACCTGGGGCAAGCACAGCAGAATCCCACCAAGCCGCCTTCTTGTCAATCTTGCGCGACTCGACCGACGACTCTGTAAGAATTTTGGCCAACTCTTTCGCGAACTCCGCATCAGCTTCCTCCGAGGGGCCAAGGTGTTCTTGCACAGACAGCACTACGACAGGATCTGGGGAGGGAGGGCGATCTTCGTTCACAGACTCCTGGCCGGTGATGTCTCCGTCTTCCTCCTCGTCTTGTTTGGGCCTCTCACCGTCGTCCTCGCTGTCATCACCACTATCACCGTCGAGAGCCAATCCAGCATTTTGCTTGACAGTGTTAAACATTTCATCAACTGCTGCGGCAGCTTCCTCGACTGACTTGGGCATGGCTAATTTGGGTCGAATTGCGTAGCCAATGATGAGCATATGGTCACCAAAGCAAAAGTTTCACCTTACGTCGAGGGAGTCCGATAGCATGAAATCCACCTCCATAGGGAGTTCCTCCTTGCACAACACGTAGTACTGAAAAAATACCAAAAGGCCATCTAGCTTCTTCTTTTGGCTGCCCCTGTCGAAACACATTCCAACCGTGTCTAGCATAACACAAACCAGGCGAACCCTGAAAAAATCGTCCGGCATATCAAGGACACAAGGTTGACGCGGAAGTGGCTGGCCGTCAGCTGTGGAATGACATGAGTGTAGGGATCCAGCTGTAGGAGAACGAGACTAACGATGTCCGAATGTCACAAGCAACCAGAGTGTATCGAACACGAGGCTAGAACCAACCAGACGGTAAATATATAATTCACCAAGGTACTTCATCGTCGCTACCCGCTGCTGGTTCATGTTGTATACATTTTGCTCCAGTCCGCGTCGTATGTCTTCCAGGACTTGATCGACAACGGATATTGTAAAGCCAGGATGATAGCGTTGCAGATCATATGCCAGCATCGCGAGCAAACTGATGTTACTATATTTGATTTTCCACGGTTTGGTAAAGACCTTATGTAGAGAGCGCTGGACGAGCGGGTCGTCCCAGTTCAGCTTTCGAATGAGTTTGAGTACCTTGTCAATGGTTTTCTTGGCAAGAACATCATAAATGAGGTGGCGGATGAACAGTTCAATCGGAGTCCGTTCTTTTTCTACACGCGGAGCACGCTCAGGTGGATTGCACTGGTAATATGCATTCTCGAGCAGGAGAATTTGTCGCTGATCAAAATGCTGCATGCTTTGCTTACGTCTCATGAGCTCGAGCAACTAAACAATAAGTTTGCTGAATTGTCACAGCCAAGGAGATCATACCATGGTACCAAACCTTTCTCTGGTATCCTCGCTGCGCAAAAGAAAACGGCCACATCCTTCCAAGAAAAGAGCAATATTTTCCACATTCGTTCCGGAAAAATCATCAAGGCAGACTTTGAACATGTGTAAAATCAAGTGCGATGGCACGATGTGGAACTTGGTCAAATTCGACAGAAAAAGGACGTTCTTGATACGTGTTTCAGCAAGCTCTTTAACCACATTTTTCTTCCTTTGCAAGTAACGAAACTCGTCATCCAAGGAGGAAACAAGCTCCGTTCCTATATCTGGCATATACTTGTTTAATGTTGCCACAAGCCTGGCGTAGTGAGGTAGCAAATCGGTCCTGTTCTTCGGAACTGTAGTCAAGAATTTGATGAGTCTCTTTCTGGCAGCTTTGGAGTTGAGAAACGCGAAGTCAACTGCGGCCTGATCGATCATTGCTCGATTCGTAGCATCCGGGAGGCGAGCGAGAAGTGCAGTAAGAAGCTGTGACGGACCCTGGGGTGCGAGATGCGGAGATGATGTGGGGCTCGATGGTTTGGGAGACATCGGTGTAGGAGTAATTGCACCTTCTTCCTCGTCCGTGCTTTCTGAATGATCCGCAGAATGTGAGAACCCATTGGCATGTATCGCCCCATTAGTTTTGAGCCCCTCCAACTCCTGTTCTAACTTCTTCGCCTCCGCTTCTGCCTTTTCTTTTTCGGCCTTCTCTTTCTCCTCGTTTGCCGCTTTGTCACCTCTTACCTCGGATTCGATACCAAGAACGCTCTTAGGCACAAAATCCTTCAAGTCCTGAATGTCCTCGAAGAATTTTCGTTCCTCTTCATCCTCCCACTTTCCACCAGAGGCATATAGATCTTCTGAATCTTCTGAAAGAATTCCACCAGCGTTGGATCCAATTTGAATAGAATCCGACTTCTGGGATTCGGTCGGCAATGACGGCATAGGAAGGTAGAGCAACTCAGACAAAGTTTGACAGCTCGCGAGAAGTTTCTCATATCCTTTCGTCATCCTTTCGTATGCTTGTTGCCTATCCTCGAATATCTCGCCCGAGCGTATATATGCTTCGTGATTTCGGCGATCTTGCTCTTGGAGGCGCTTATGCTCGATAACAAGTTTCTTGGCCACATTATCAAAGTAGCCCTCACACATGCGTTTAAACCGATCACGTATATCAGACTCTACAAGTTCTTCGTCTTCGTTCAGAAGAGGAGGGAAGGCACCTTGCAGTTCTCCGGGGGTGGTCGAGGACAATGTGCCAGGTTCTGAATCGCTCGATATCTGTTTAGTCTGCGGGGGCATCAGTCCGAGGTACGGGCGAGCATACGACTTCAGGAATGTAGAAAGAAGAGGCAGTGAAGACAGAGTAGGGTCATTGGACAGCAATTCTTTAATAGCTTTCATTACCCATTCTCCACCACTCCTGGTCGGAGAATCCTTGATGACACCAACAAGCGCAAGTTCTGAGCACACACGAAGGATTGGTCGTTGACGAGTGACCCTTACGGTGTCTTCCTTCTCACGCTGATCGGGAAGAAGAGCAGAGAGTGTCGTCCGTGACGGAGCGGCGATTGCGGAGGATAAGAAATTCACAAAGGTGGGGGTAAACGAAGATGGAAATCGCCTGTGGAGAGTACATATGACCTGAATACATCAGTGAACTTGCGAACATGAACCCAACCGGCGCCTCTTACTTCTACCGCAGCCCAGGCATCTTTCTCTGTCCGACAGCGTCCAATACCTTCGAGGGCTGCACCTGCTATCTCGTCGATATATTTCTCGAGCGAAAGTGAATCAATGTCTTTGATGATCTGGTCACGGTTATCTGCGCCGATTGACTGACGCATGCGCTTGATGAGCGCGGTATGACGCTTCAAAGATGAGTCGAGTTTCGAGGATTCTGGCGTGTCCAGAGAAAGGTTCAACTCCTTGAGCTTTACGCGTCTGGAGTGACGAGCCTTCTCCTCTTCAACTTTGGGTAGTGCAGATACATCCATGTTGGTTAGCGATGCAAAGTCTAGCAAGATATCGGATTGTAGAGTGCAGAGCTTGTTCGCTGCCGGGCTTGAGTCAGTTGACTATTACTAGCAGTGGCTGTAGCAGTAGGGCCGCGCCTCATCGGAACAGCGGAGGCAACCCATGATTACCTTTTTTGGCAACTACTTCTGCAGACACTCCAGCCTGAGAAGTAACAGAGGTAGTACTTGAATAACAGCTTCGGTTAGTATGCACAGCGATAAGCTGACTTCCGCTCCTTGTATTCGACCATCATTGTCAGACTCTGAAACGAGTCGATCGCTGCTTTTCTTCACATAGCGAACGGTGATAAACTATTGTCCCGCTCCACGACCTTTACAGCACAGACACTCTCAGCCCACCTTCGCTCAAGTGTGAGGAGTATGGCAAAATACACTCGTAAGTGCCTCCAGCTCACCTCGATCTCCAATCTCACGGAGGTTAATCCCTACCACAACCCCAATCTCTCCCGCTTCATGCTCCGACAGCACTCACACTTGTCCTTTGTGTCGGAGTCGATGTTGGTTTCATCTCCGAATGTTTTTCTACTCATACGAAGGTTTACAGTTGTGCAAATCATTCGCGAATCCAGCCGGCGGTAGCTTTTCTTCAGGGTCTTCTTACGCGAGGGAATAAGACTCAGTGACCACAACCGTTGTTGGAGGCTACCTTGACTTAAGAATTACACTGTTGGACGGATGCATGGAACAAGTGGACTCATCGACCGGAAAACATGCGAAAGCGCAGACAAGTCAGCGCGGAGTACAGCTGGTATCGGATAGCTTTAGGCATAAGATAATAAAGTACGTATATGAGGGGTGCGAGCAGGTGAAGTGGTGGATCCTGTGGCAATATCATGATAGAAATGGAACAGTCGAAATTCCACGTGCAACGTGGAGACGGCTTCAACACCATGTCCGTAATGTAGCACTACACATCACCTTCGTCATGGGCCAAAGTAGAATAGCTCAGTTTGCGCTGCGTTCGTTGGTCGCCCTGTAGCGCCACAGATGATCGAGCAGTGCGTTGGGTGGGTGAAGCGTTCAGAAACGTTTTGTGATATCCCGATCCACCGCCAATACCAGGCACGAACAGTGCCCCTCGGTTGTAAGAACTACGCTCCTTTCTACGCATGTGCGTGGGCTTGGGGAATTCCTCTGGGAGTCCTTGCTTCGGACCGGATTCAGAGAAGAATATCTTTGGACGCCACTCCTCACGCTCATCCATGATGCACGAGTTCTTAAATTTCTCCACCAGTGCTTCTTTTCCCCTGTCAAAGGTCGCGCTCGTTATAGTGACGTTAGATGATTTGGCACACAAAGACCCACTGATAGTTGGCGTAACTCATCTGTAGCACTTTCTCACTGGAGTACATGTTCCTGTGACGTGACGTGAACCCTCATTCAAACATCGATAATGACTTACGTACCATTTTTCGCCCAGTGCTGTCTTCGCGAACCGCAAGAGGTCTTCGACAGCAATGAAGTTGACAAAAGCATAGCCGACGTTACAGCCGTTCTGGAAATCCATCCGTAAATAGAGGAAATCAATGCGCCGAGGACAGATTTTGTTGATGTACGCAATCAGCTCTTTGTCAGTCATCTTGTTCGGGATATTCTTGATCATGACTGTGGTTCGCGTATCGAGACCCTGCTCGATCCTGCGGATGTCTAATTGGTTGCTCTCTGGGGGAGCCCGCGGAGAAGCAGGGTACCCCGTGGGATATATTCGATGGGGAATAGAGTTGTAGTGGTGATGGGCAATGGAGGGAGAGGACTGTGGGGGGTACGGATAGGGAATAGCTGGGGAAGCAGCTCCGTGATAATAACCTGCAGAGGGTGGAAATACAGGCCACTGTTCTGGAAGGATACCTGGTGCGCCCCACGCGAACCAGCTGTGGGCAGACCCATCCCAACATATTGAAGGACCTACGGGGACGGGCGACTGGGAGGAGACCGGGTATTGCATAGTACCGTGAGCGAGGGGGGAGGACACCCAAGGGGGCTGGATGGATGGGTCCGGAGTGTACTGGTCGACATGGGTGAAATAGTCCTGCACAAAGTGTGGCTGAGCGCTCGGATATGGTGTGTTGTACAGGTCGGTCGCGCAACCAGTCACATGGGCGAGGCTGATAGGGCTAACCTGTGAACGATCAACTCCGTTTGCACTCATGTTCGCGTTCAGTACACGGTCTGTGTCTACAAGCTTGTGAGGTGCGCGTGAGCGGACAGCGTCAAAAAAGAGACTGTTCGATCCACGCCTCCCAAACTTATCTGTGACGAAGGCGCCACCACTCTTGTGGAGTTGATCGGGGTGAAGATGTCCTTCGCCGGGAACAGACTCTGCGTTGTCAACAGGGTAACGGGAAGGAAGTTTATGAAGTTCAGAAACGGAAAGATTGCGACTGTCCCCAGATGGGTCTGTGTCTAGATTCGCACCGCCGGGTCGTTCGCGATCGCAAGCCCTTGGGTAATCACAATCCCCTGAGTCATTCAGAAGAGGGAAGGGAACGCTGCTCGAGGTCGAAGTCGTTTGCGACTGTGATAAGTACGTGGAAGCCGTGGGTGTCTTCGGCTCCGCGGCATGTCCACCCCCGAGATGGCCTTCTAGACCAACGGCCTCTTCCTTATCGAGATCCCGTGGTGGCCCACTACGCCCATCTGGTAAAACATCTCGCTGGACAAGTCGCAGCTTCATGTTGTCGACTACGCGACCGTCCAAGTATTCCCATGCTATTCCCCCTGCGCGAACGTCATAGTACTCGATCGAAAAAAGCTGGTGAATGTGTTGTAGTTAGAAATGTTCAATGGTAGGACAAAATAGTAAAAAAGACGGAAATTGGTCGTGGTAAAAACACGAAAAGTGGCGGAGCATGAGTGCTTTCGGATGTCACGGGCACAGCAACAACAACCTCTGAATCGATTGGGGAGAAAGTACGCGTGGAGCGTGAACGTAATGATAATCTGACCCCTCCTCGCCCAAACAAAACGTACCTGGATACAGTTCTGTTCGTCTTCTTCTAGTAGGTGGAATAATTTGAGTTCTCCATACTTCGCCAACACACTTTTCAGTTTCACGGGAACGAAAAACCGAATTCTGCTCCAGCTGGAGCAGCTCGAATCACGCTCTGTCATCATTGCAGTCGCTGAGATGCGGAACGCGCCCTCTGTGCGAGTCAGGGCGGCCGACGCTGATTGCCCGAGAAGCTGTACAAAATGATTTGGGGCCACGAACAAGCAAGTCAATGTTGCCATCCATTGGCCCTCTATAGAGCAATCGCAACCTGTCCTTTGCTTGTCTTTATCCTTCGATCCATGTGCGTCTTTTGTTTCTATGAGACGTTTGACTCTGTCTGCATCACGACTGTCATAGAATGCGAGAATGATAGCGCGCTTGTCTTGGAAGCGATAATAGATAGTCTGAATAACATCTGCAGCGCTCGCTGATGACGAATTCATCGAAAGCTTGTCTTCGGGTGCTGCAAGGGAATAGAAATAGGGACCAATTATATCTTCCGAAAGCTCCTTTGGAACGTTGCCTATCTAGTTGCTGGGAGTCAATCCGAGCGACGGAAAGGTCTCGATAAGAAACCCACAATCAAGAAGCGGCTTGTAGCCGCGTCATGAGAAGAGACAGCTGATTCTTCACCAGTTCCACTGAGGTCAGTTGAATCTGGTCCCGTGCTGTCACTTCTGAGGGACGATGCGGGAGTGAGAGGGGGAGTGAGATAATGCTGGTTCTTCGACTGCTGGTGTGGACGTTTTGTTTGCATATCCCTCTCTTTGCTTTGAGACGTGTCCACGGGACTGATGGAGGGGATTTGTGACGGGGATTTGTGCACCGTCGGTTTGGGCCTCGTCGATTGAAGCTCGGAAGCTGTACTCCGTGTACTATCGGGTGGGTGCGTCAATGGGATGAACTGTTTTGTGGGACAGTACCCGGCACATACCGCAGATTTGGGAGAGAGGGAGAAGGCTGGAGGCGCGGAGGACGAGAATTTACCTCAGCTGTAGGACGCTGCGAAGTAGACATGATGGGGGGAATGAATGCAGCTCGAAAAGGTGTCTCCGGACTCGAACGATGCTTATAAGAGGGCAAAAGGGGAAGTGGACAAAAAAGGAAGAATCTGGGAATTGGACAGGCTGAACGGGGGATTAATGTGATGACTTGGGTTGACGTACAGCGAAGCGAGCAGGAGGCAGAAGGTATGAACCCGTGCACGAGGTGCACGCGGAACGGAGAGTATAGAAGTGGGAATTTGTAGACCAGAGTCGGTAAACTGAGGACACGGCTGACACCGAACCAGATAGAAACACAGGGGAAGAAACAGACCAAGTACCACCGGGGAATAAACATGCATTATAAAATATGGAGAGTGACAGTGCGCGCTGCTGTAAATCGGCGTTAAGCAGCACAAGGTAACTTGAGTCAACTCTGTCGTTGGTCTTACCAATGTCGGGTACGTGAACGCATTCAGATGGAAAAAAAAGGACGATCGACGGTGGCAAGGGAACCGTCGAGGTGACAGAGAACGAACTAGTAAAGTGACCATGCTGACCTCGGAAGACCAACGTTCCATGGGCATGGATCGTTTTCCAATCGTAGTGGGAGAGTTGACATGTTGGCTGGTATGTTGCGCGGGTCTCCTTCCTCACAACTAGATGCGGTGTGACATGTGACCGATGACCGTTCTTGCAGGGGGAGACGACATACTCAAAATACGGTGGAGCAGGGGGAAATTACACTAAGTCTGTCGGGCGCAGTTGGAACGAGCAGTACCTGTGATAAAATGGGCTCAGAAGCATTCATACAAAGGGCCAATCTATGCTGGGCACCTCACTGCCGGAAATATACCAAGTGTGTTCAGCGGTACGCTATTCTCATCAAAATCCTCCACAGGTACGCACGACAGACCCGTACGGATTCGTTCCGTACCTATCGCGACATTGATCGCACGATGTGAGATTCCGCTCTCTTTCTCCAAGTCAGTTTCATTTATCACTCGAGAAGTCGTGCGTGGTTACGCATATATCCAACTTACGAGAAGACCTCTCTTGGGATGTGATGTGTTATATCACAGAAATGGCGTCGGAAGTGACAAGGAGCGAGAAAAGTTGCGGCGTGGCGTCAAGATTGGGGCGTTCTATTTTGCAACGGGGTGGGCCACTTGGGAAACGGCGGAGGAGGTCATCGCGCAAGGGAATGTCTGTTCCCGTGCAATGGATCTAAGAGATGAACTGTTCGTACACCCGAGTCACATCATATCGAACAATAAACCATCGCGTATCGTACTCGTCATCGTCATCAAGGGAACACTCGGCGACGAAGAGAGCTCGCCTTCGGTGACTGCCAGTCTCTTGCGGAGCTTGTCGGAAATTAAAAACAAGCAACCGATGTGCGCGTAAGTCGTTCAGCGGCGTTACTGCCGCGGACTCGCCGTGCAACCTAACAAGTGAATATCGCAGGTCGGTCAATGTGATCCATCTCGCTTCGAAGCACAGGATCTTATGTCGTCCAAGGATCCGACAAAATACAGCGCCCTCTTTTAGGGAGCGACCAGAAACCGCCGAAACAGGGCATCTTACCCACGTGCTGTTATGAGTTGCATCAAAGAGAAAGAAAGCCGTCCTCACCCACCTAGGGGTAAGAGCGCCAGAAACGAGTGCTCTGCGTGACGGTGTCCTAGACCAACGTAACCTGAAGAAGACTAGCAGATCTCACTAAATTTGAACCTTCACAGTTGTATTACCCCGCCCAGCCGAGGTTGAAGGCCACCAGAGGACTATCAAGCACGTCGAAGAAGTGAGATCCGTCTAAGAGACTAACAGCAAAGCTCCACTTAGCGATTGCATAGAGATCCAAGTTACATGTGTAGACCGCAAGTGAACCGTCTATGTTCCAGTTTGTGATATCACCCAATCGACCACATCCCACAAGCTAGACACAACCCTGACATTTCGAAGGTCTTCGTCGGCTTCTTTGTGTTCCTGGCTTCCATCAAGCCCAGGCCTCCTGAGGAGCAGGGCTTGCATTCCAGCGGCTTGCGCACCATAGTAGTCACACAGCAGTTCATCGCCGACATGTACTCCCTGAGTGAGAACAGTGTCATCGAGAGCAGCTCTCTTGAACGCTAGTCTGAACATCTCCGCATCGGGTTTTTCGATACGGACCTCTTCGCTCAAGAGAAGGGGCTGCAGGAAGCGAGATATTCCAAGGTCGGCGATGACCAGACGCATCCGTGCATCCGCATTGCTGACCAACGCAGTATACACGTTCAATTCTTGCAAATGACGCACTGGGCATGTCACATGAGATAAACCAGACGATGTGATGAATAGCGCGCCCGCGACATACGTACTGGAAGCGTGTCGTCGAACAGCTTGTACCCTTCTCTAGAACTGAACCGACGCATGAGCAGGGGCACAATCTCGTCCAGGGAAGCTTCTACGGCTGTATGCATCCCATTAGATCCACGTGTGTCCGGTGTGGAAACTGAAAGATAGTAGACTATACCATGCGCGTCCGCACCCGCTCCTATCGCTGTTCTTCTGATAACCTCAGACCACCATCCTTGAGCGCGGAGTGGACCCTGATACGCAGGTTTGTCCTTTTGTACCTGTCTCAAGCTAGCTTTAAATGAGCTCTGTAAGGCTTTCGGACTCAGAACACCCAAAAACGGCGCGAATACTTCTGAGTATTGGACATAGATAGGTTTTCTGGGTGTGATGAGGGTATGCAAAGCGTCAAACGTGACGAGCTTAATCATTGTGCGTGCCATGGCATGAAGGTAAAGGATGGCCTGTTGGTTTGTGGATAACTTGGACTAATCGCCCAAGGTGGTGTGGTCGTGAATTAGTAAAGGGGGCTGTGGATGTTGGCTGCGTGGTTAACCGCCTGCTCCCATTCGTCGCTTTATCCTCACACTCCCCTTCACACCTTTATCCTAGACGCATTACTAGAGACATTTGTCTTTCTGTGTTGCCTTGTCTTGCTGTGCGCACGACGACAATTCGTGATTAGCGCCAAATCGAATGCTCGGGTGAGGTGGTGGGCAACCAGCAGTTGGACCTCCTGATCTCGCAGGTAGCACACCCCAGCACACGCCGCAGGCACCAACCCACGACACGCTGCCTTCCTCATTCCGTCTTTCTTTTGAACGTTCACCATGTCTGGTACTCCCCCCGTCGATGTACAATCTTTCCCACTTCAGTCGACTGGGAATACTCCCTCAGAGCCCGTCTCTATTCTCCGCCCCGGACAGCGCGGTACAGAAACAATCCCTTCGCCCGGGAATGGTGAAGAACTAGCAAGGTACCTGTGTTCTCTTACCTCTCCGGCTTAATTGCTGCTTGTTGAGACTGCACGAATCTCTTCGACCAGGCAAACCCCGGGTGGAGCTCAGGCACAATCATCTGCGACCCCATCTACGCAGAATCCTACAAGTTCATTCATACAGAGAACAAGAGAACATTTAGGTGTCGGTGCGGATAGTTCTCGGACTAGAAAGGCATGGTTATCGATGATTGGGACCTTGGCCTATAACTTCCTTCAGGCCGCCGCTGTAATAGCCGTTTTGAGTGCTGCTTCAGCGATAAAGAGCCCGCGAGACTCTGAGATTGATCAGATCCGAGCCTGTGGTCGGCCTTTGGTGGTCTGGAATGGCCTGTGGATGGGGCGCCTTGCATTGTCATCTGGTTTAACGTATTGGAACTTCCTGCGAATACGGGCTGTTGATAATTCCCCGAGAGAGGACTCTGAATCAACATCGCGGCCAAGCGGGAATCAGACCGCACGTCCTGGTGACACAAGGCAGCAAACAACACAAGAAGGAGGATCGTCAGGTAGCAATTCTGAAGATCCCCCAGTACCCTACAATCATATCTATGCGCGATTGTCCCTCTTTCTGTCCATGCTCACTCTGACATGGTTTCTGACTGCGCACATTCTGGAGTATACTTCAGTGAACACATGTCGTCTTTCAGCCCCTCTGGTTTGGTGGCTCACTTTCGGAATTTTGTGTACCATGTATCTGCTCGTTTTGGAGGTTATCCTTTTTGGTCTTCTCGTTTTCGTCGTATTGCCGTTCATCATGGTTTTCTACAGTATCGTATTACTTTGCCTGGGCCGTCATCCACTTCAAAACCCCCATTATATTAAACCCGATATTGGGAAGCTCCCCAAGTCACTCGTCGATCGCATTCCTCTTGTCATCTACATCCCGCCTCCGCCTGATAATACATCTGAACCCGTCACCGTACCAAAGCCCCTTCATGTCTATCCTCCGAGACCACCGGCCCTCATATCGAAGAAAAGATTTGCCTTCTTCCGCAGGAGAACTATGAAGAAGGAATTTGGGACAGATCTTGCTGCCACTGACGAAAATTCAAGGTCAGCCAAACCAGATGCGGTTCCCAAGGAACCCGAGACTTGGGAGGATAACTGGGAGCAATGCGAATATCCTTTCGTGCGACTGGAAGGCAATCGTGCTGCTTGTGCGATCTGCCTTATGGACTTTGAGGAACCGAAGAGGCAATGCTCAGCTCCCAAACAGGAACCCAAAGACAGTAAACCAGTCGCTCCGCCACCATCCCATGGAGAAGTAGTGGAAATTCCAGTTGAGAGTATCACGGAGGAGGAACGAGATGCACTGCCCCGGCTTGAAGATGCGGGTGAAGGACCCCAGCCATTGCGTCTATTGGCTTGCGGCCATGTTTTCCATAAAACATGCATCGATCCCTGGTTAACTGACGTCTCTGGCCGTTGTCCGGTCTGTCAGCGGCGAGTTGAGATCGATGATATAGAGGGGAAGAAGTCAAAACGCAGGCAGCGCAACTGATCGTGGTGGCTGTCGACCGGCGTTCGAAAGAAGATATAATACTGAAGGTAGTCGATCGTAATGTGATACTCTACATTCGGACGAACTGATGGTACCACCACACGCATCATGTATTTGCATTTTCTTCAATCATTGGATTAGAGTTAAAACGTGATCAATTTTATGTCAGACTGACAATGCATCGTGAAGCTGACGAAGATATGGAGACCGCTGCTCTCAGCATAGAACAACGTTTACTCTTGATTTCGTCCCCGTCTAGTAATAGGAATCGTAGCGTAAACTCATGGAGAGTCTAAAGTATGTGCTTTCTTTTTCAGTTGTAACTGACTGACTTGTTGACGACCATTTCTTTTGGGTCGTGGTCCGAATCAACGTGCAGAACCCCTAAGTTGACGTCGACTTGGTCTTGGCCAAGGTTTCTCCTGGAGTGCAAAGTAATCGATGCAGTGCGACGCTGATCGAACACCGAGTCTATTTCAAAATTTAAAGTCTGCTCCATACTCAAGCAACCGAACGCCCCATTAGAGCTCCAGGCGACCTCGTTCGGTAGTTTCGCATTCTGGTCTGTCGCTCGAGTCGTCGCTCGTTAACCCGCCAGATTCGCTACCATTGGTGATGACGCAACAGGATTCAGAGCGTTCAAAGGAGAGCTCACAGGCGGACATGGATGTTCCTTTCTCCCATGGCTTCTTTGACAGAGACAAAGGGACGGTCACAGCCAGGAAAGTATGGCTCAGAATCAGCTTCATGGCCGTGGCACTGCTCGTATTCGTGATCCTCGCTATCCTTTCCATATATTGGGCAGCACTGGGCAAGTCCAACAACAATATTCACAACCTCCGTGGTTATGTCGTGGACTTTGACGGCGAAGAGATTGGGCAGGTAGTCACCCAATCGTTGTCCGCGATGAAAGGTGATGACCAAATATCCTGGTTGGTGAAAGACCCTTCGAATTTCCCAAATGGTCCGTCAGATGTTCAGGCAACTCTTCTTGATCACCGCTGCTGGTTTGCTGTCACTGGCACGTGTCTCTCCGTATCCGCCTGACAATTGAACTTCGTCTGACAAACTAGGGATCCGTAGTCAATTCGGGTGCAACTGCTAATTTGCTCACCGCAGTAGACCACAATGATGCAGCCTATAATACCTCTCGGGCAATCACTGCGTACACTTCGAGCGGAAGGAACGAAGCCGCATAGTAAGTTCCCATACTAGTATCTTGAAGTCATCGTAATCACGCTTGGTAATGCCCTTTTAGTCGCAATTATATCTCACCGATGGTAGGAATTCATTGTTCCTGAGGCCTTACCACCACTTATGCATGTACTGACAGCTGACAGCTTCTCTCACGAATATCACCCAAACCTTTGGAATATCTTTTGTCAGACGATTGGGCTCTGAACCCAATGTTTCTAGCTTAATGATCACTGCACCGATGCTCGTATCACTGCCTATTAACTATGCGGTTTATGACCTGAGACCGTTCGATGTTCCTGTGTAAGATTTTTGCTATACAAGCTCAGTCAGTTCCGTTGAATCGTTTTTCAGGGCATCCGCTGTGGATTTCGTCGGTCTTATATATCTCTTGATTCTAGCAGTAAGTACATATTCATTATGTCTCGCGCCCTTCGTTGACTGCTCGTTATCATTAACATTCTAGTTCATATTAACAGTAAGTGAATTTAAGAGGCTGACGCTCAAAACTTCCACTTTGCTTTCTTTTTAGAATTATCTGGCCGCTGCGAATCGCGAAAGTGGTTTTGGAAGGCGTCTGAGCCTGGTACCACTGATTATAATGCGCCTAGTTTGGCCTCTTATGCTCTACTTCTTTGTTTCGGTAAGGATGCCCCTATTCGCCCCCTCTTCGATTTCTTCAACTCCTTATCAGCTCATATACGCGCTCCTGAGTCTGGCATTTGGTGTACCATTCGGGCGATTGTAGGTCATTCTCCAATGCTTTCACAAGACCGGACTAAGAGCTGGAAAAGTTACGGTGGCTCCGGTTTTGTTATCTACTGGATGATGTCCTGGATAGCAATGGGTGGTTTGGGTTTGGCTTTAGAATCTATGATAACCCTTTTGACAATCAAATTTGTCCCTATCTTCCTTGTGTTGTGGATTATCTGTATGTCTTCGCTTTGACATCTTCCTCGGAACTCTGGTAACATGTGTTGCAAAGCGAACGTTTCTGTAACGTTGTACCCAATTGAAATACTACCAGTAGTGTTTCGATATGGGTATGCCATGCCGTTCTACAACGTTTCTAGCACTGTCAGGACAATCGTCTTCGGCACGAAAAATCATATAGGACTCAATTTTGGCGTCCAGTTTGCGTGGATCGCGATCTCTTGCATAACTCTACCGTTCTTCCAGTGGCTTGTTCGGAGAAAGGAGATCGCGGATTGGGAGAAATCACAGACCAAGGTGGAATGAAAGTTCTACGAAGGGCCATAAAAATTCCTATTACATGACTTCCCGCTGCTAAGATAATCACCGGATAGAATCAGTGAGATAATACTGTTGGTTGTTGGTGATTATCTCTCGAATCATTGATGCACAAAGTTGAACGGAAATGATCGGTTTGGTGATGCGGTAAGCCCATGGAACAACACTTGATAGAACAATGATAGCGGACGCTTTCATCTGGGGACAAGAATCATCAGCACGTATAATTACAGAAAGCATGCTTCGAAGAGTATATGGCCGTGGCAGTCTCTTATGACGCCTTTCTGCAACGTGGTCATCATTAATGGTTTGTGTACGTGCTTATAGGTAGGTTAGGAATGAATGGGGATGGCAGATGTGTCTATCTAGCAATGCGTGTAAGGGAATAAGTCATCAGTCTGAGAAAATACGTGGTTAAGTTGACCCAGGATTCGGTCCGGGTCCAGGTCCACTTGACTCCGCTCGTGATTTTGTAGTCCCCGCAGTTGGGTTCTGTTCCGCTAGATGGAATTCTGCTTCTATTCGTTCGCGTGCGCGGACGACTTTTGATTGTAGGTAGTGAGAGTGTGCAGGTGGAGCAGGTTGTTTACCGGCCCTTGCACCGGATGCAGGTGGATCGGGAGCTGGTCGAGGGGAGTTTACTTTGAATAAGTGCTCATAGTTCTAAGCAAAGGGGATGTAGTCAATTTGCTCCTCAACATAACAGGCAATGTGTTGAAGACTCACCTTCAATACATTCTCCATGGTCTCCCCACGTTTGGCATTCAAAATGAGATGTGCTTCATCCAACGTCATACGGTGCTCGCGCGTCAACTTGTCGGTAGCTGAACCAGAAGTAGCATTGCGCACGCCTGCGACGTCGGAACTTAACGCCTCTGGACGATGTTTCGCATCTTAGGAGCAAAAGGGATGACAATAGATGACATGATTTTCAGCATGGCGTGAGATTAGACGTAGAGTGCATCGTATTTTTAACAGCTTGCTGACCAGCTGCGTATATGGCTTTCCCGAATATCTGTGTGCCGGAGATGAGGATTTGTCCAAGTAGCCTTGGTAGAGACTGAATCAGATGAATGTCAGTATTATAGCTTGGCAGTGCGTGCAGACTTACCATCGGGAGAGCGACGACTGAAATTTAAAACACTGACAGAGCGGATGAGCATAGGCACTTCAATGATCACGTGAGAGTCAAAAATTCTGTATTGGCCAAGCTCCCAAGTACCTTCGCACTAGAGCAAGTCATCGATCTCGCGTTTGTACCGCTCGGCGATATATACCTTGGGTCATGACTAGCGCACCTTCAGCCTCTCAGCACAAAAAGCGGAAGCACCATGCCAATGGCGTTTTCGCCACCACCACTGGTGCATCACAGAAGAAAGAAAAACGATCGAAAGCCTCAGTGCAAGTAATCGCTTCAGTCGTATCATCCTCAGTAGACCTCGCAGGTACTCTAAATTCGAAACCTAAATCCCCGCAGGACAAGGGGAAATCGCGTGCGTCGAACCAACCGAGTGAATTCCGCGTAATCAACGCGAGTCTCGTACTCTCCATTCCCCCTGTCTTCGCTAGTGATTTGCGAGCTGGAGCGGAAGAAATGCTTGACAGTATGGTTATGCGGTGAGCAGTATTATTTGTGCTTCATTTTCTCCTTGATGAGGAGGTACTAATTGGTTACTTCGCATTCATCACAGACATATACCAGCCCTACAAGGCGTCTTATTAGCACATTCAAACTTACGGTTCTTGACCAGGAATGCAAGCATACGTGGAGATTGCCCCTTTGCTGTGTGCAATGTGGGATTCGATGCTACTGTGTGGAGTCCGCGCGTTTCCATGAAACTTGGCACGTCTCATTATCACCAATTATTGTCCTTACTGATTTGCTTACAACACCGGTGTTGTCTCTGCGCATAGTCGGCAGGGTAAATCTTTGTTCTCCCGATCATATATCCCTCCTTGTGCACCGCACATTCAACGCCTCGATTCCCCGGCATCACATTCCGCAGGATCAATGGGAATTCGAGTACGGAGCAGCGGAGAATGACCCCCAGTTTGCCGAAGGAAGAGATGGAGAGTCAGGAGATAAAACCAAAAGCATAACCAGTGGGGAAGTTGATGTTGAGATGAAGGACACCGATGAGCAGAAGCCTAGCGAGGAAAACAAAGAGGCAGAAAGCAGCGGTCGTTGGATACACCGCCTGACCGGGTGTAAACTTGGCGATCCAGATGGCTACGTTGAATTCACAGTGATAGGGTATGTCTGTTCTCCTCAGATGCTCCTTTCGGTAATCCGTCAATTTGATGTATTGCATCTAATGCGTGACTGGATAGGTTGACAGTAGCCAACGAGATGTTGTCCCTACAGGGGTCTATCCAACCGGACCCTTTCTCTCCCGGACATGTCCCACACGCTAACAGAAGCCCGTCACTCCAGCCTCAAGAGGTGACAGCAGAAGAAACTTGGGAGCGAGTAGAAACGGAGCAGGGGGAAGACGATGATGAAGACGATGATGGTTTCATACATATGGCGCAACTCTCAAATGAAGTTCGGGCAGCCCAGAAGGCTCAGTTGGTGAGAGACGAGCCCGAACAGCCTGAGAATGAGAGAAAGAAGGGGAAACATCGAGATGGGGAAGGGGTCGCTATTCACACTGCCAAGCAAAAGAACAAGAAAATCAAAGAGTCACCATCATGATACTACAAGAGGTCGATCTGCATGTAGCACACCAGTGTCATCATATCAAGTTTTTGGGCCTCTGGTACGAAGCCCAGTGCCCAAGTGGTGGCCGGATCTTGAATCAGACAGGTTTCAAGTATTCTTGGAGGTTATACTAGTGGATAACTCGCACGAAGGACGGAGCGTGTCAAAGGGTGATTACAGTTATGGGCACCTTTCCTGCTTTCATGACAGGTGTGATCGCCAATTCCGCTTGAGCTCCATCAGTCTTTCCATGCCTACTCTCACTGTCTCAGAGTCTCTCTAGATTTGTACGTAGGGGGTAATATGAAGGTATTTTTGTGGTCCCCCGGGACCCGACATCGTTGGCCGTTGCATGTTCTCGCGCACGAAAATAATCAGAATGACTTGATCACGATTTTGACCATTGCTAGACTTCCAGTGCGTCGAGTTACTTTGCTTTATGGCCCATGAAGTTGGTGACCTCAGGCGCTCGAACATCACAGTCCAATGTCTCGTAATTCCAGAGGACGAAATTTTGAATCTGCTGTGGTGAAGCGACTAACTTTGACTGATGGCGATCATTGTTCCAGAGAGTGGCTGGCAGTTCGAGTCACCTGGGCAGTGACTCTGCACTCGGTCCACATGCGACCACAAGGCTGGAACTGAGCCATCGTTAGCCTCAAAATCTCATCACTCTTCTTCGCTATCATCTGGATCATGAACCCGGATAGGTCACGCTGTTTCAAGTTTAGCCTCAGTATCCGTTTGTCTGACTGAGATGCTCACGCGCCACCACATTCTCGGGGCGGGGGTACCAAGTGGGTACAATGATTGCCACTGTCACCATGCTTAACGCTATGTATAGGAACTATGTGTATCTTTAGTCTCTGGCTATGCTCCATTTGAGACCTACCAAGAATATCGCCCAAGGGACCAGTTCGCAGTCATGCGTAGTGGTCACAGTCGCCACTTCCATCTGCTTCCATGTTACCAGCATCATGTCCTACCCACCGTCCCATATGCCGGGGGAATGCCGGATAATAGAATGCCTCCATGTGGGCCCACCTCTGTCGCATGGGGCCAGCTTATCAGAAGTATCGGCTAGGGCGCCTCCCCGCCCCGATTGGCCACTTTGATCATTCGTGTTTGATCACTCTGAGCGATCATGGCGACATATGGTCGTTGGAGTGAAACTGCTTTTTGGTGGTCATTATCACACAGGTTCATGCGTCACAGGACCATCCGTCTGGTCGCTTCGAGGTCGACGATCTATTTGTTCTTCAAGGGCACGCGCCATCGATATCTTCCATGAGAACTTGGAGCTCAGTGTTAAAGGTATAAAAACTCCACCAAGTCCTCACTCTATCTCAGGTTCTCGTTCCATCGACGATCCATCTTCCCTCAGTCATCATGGTCTCCAAGTTCGCTCTCCTCAGCAACCTTTTGCTTGCCTCTGCGGCTTTGGCCGTCCCGTCTTCTCGCTTGGGGGCTCGCCTTGCCCGTCGTCGCGAGGGTCGTCAATCGCAGCCCATCAACCGCGTTGAACAGCCCGCAGGTGCTGCCTCCAACGTAGAATACAGCGAAAACTGGGCTGGTGCTGTCTGGGCTGAGGGTGACGTAAGTGTATTCATTATGATGTACCGTCACGCTTGATCTATCTTATTCTACTTCAAACAGGGCACCTTCACCACTGTCACTGGTACTTTCACTGTCCCCACCCCCTCGGGCAGCAGTGGTGCTGCTTCCGCCTGGGTCGGTATTGATGGTGATACTTGCGACACTGCGATCCTCCAGACCGGTGTTGATTTCACCATCTCCGACGGCGAGGTCTCATACGATGGTAAGAGATCTTGAATAGTTGTTATCCAAATTGACATTATTTGATGTGTGATTAACAGCCTGGTACGAGTGGTACCCCGACTACGCTTACGACTTCTCTGGTATCACCATCAGCGCTGGCGATGTCATCACGACTACTGTCACTGCTTCCTCCACCACTTCTGGTACTGCAGTCATCGAGAACCAGACTACTGGTCAAACTGTTACCAAGGAGCTCACCTCTTCTTACGCTCTTTGCGAGGAGAACGCTGAATGGATCGTGGAAGACTTCGAAGAGAACGGCTCCCTCGTTGCCTTCGCCGACTTCGGCACTGTTACCTTCAGCAGTGCCAATGCCAACAATGGCGCTTACACGCCCTCCGGCGCTACCCTGATCGACATCGAGCAGAATGGTCAGGTTTTGACCTCTGTCTCCACCAGCGGTTCTGACCTCACCGTCGAATACGTGTAATCCAATGGCTGAGCGGCGGACAGCATCTTGTTTGTCTATCGTTGCGTTTTACTAGGGCTGGAATGTTTCAACTTACGCGGAAACGGGATGTGTTATATAGGCTGTAGAAATACCTGAATTTATGGGTAACTGCTTGGCTTTTAGTTCTGAACGAAAGCATTCCTCGTCTAACGCGTAAGTCAAACCTATCAACTCTTTAGATCGATCGTGAATCAGTTTTTATGTTGGATTGGATCGGATGTTACTGGATATCGTATTTTGCGACCAGGTACATCGTGAAGTTAATTCGAGCAAGAAACAAAGGCATTCGGTAAAAAGGGAAAAAATTTAGAGGTTATACAAAACCAGATGAAACATTATAGTAAGAAAACCTGGACTGTGTACTATTAAGCTTGAGTCTAGTTTATCCACTGGCCTGCGGAGCAGTATGCTTGAATCGGACAACGACAACGGTTACATTGTCATTAGTTTGTCGTGACAATGCATGTTGCACAAGCGTTCGACTTGCTTCCTGTGCGTCTTCAATGTGTCGGATTAGATCAATGGCTCCCTGATCGCCTGTGATATCCCATAACCCATCGCAAGCCAGAATCAGAAACTCGTCATCCTCGGTTAGCACCGTCTCGGTTGTATAGGGCGATCCAACAACAAATTCCTTCATAGAGGAGTCTCCAAGAGACCTGGTTACATTCAATACGCCGTTGACACGGCCGCTCATGACGAAACCGCCTGCAGCTGTGATCCGTTTGGTTTCTTGCTCATCTGAACCCTTGTGATCGTAGGTCAACCGCACAGCTTTTCCCGCCCGACAGAGGACACCTCGTGCGTCTCCTGCATTAGCACTATAAAGCACCCGGCGGAGCGAAGAAGGCGGTGAAACAACCGGAGAAACGTGGAGTTGCGCAGTCGAAGTGGAGCCGGGAGTTGGTGTTCTTGGTGAAGGTGGAGGCGATCCAGCGCCGCCGAAAGTTTTGAGTGCACGAGCAATGCGACTAGTCGATGTTAGACTCTTAGATTTCTTGCTTTTCTTGCTGCCCTTGTCAGATCCATGCGCCTCCTCCCCGGAGTCACTGGCAGGCGACTCCGATCTGCTGCCTTTGGTATCTTCTGGGCCAGGGGAAGTAGAAGCAGGAATTGGAGACATCATGAACGGTTGTTTGCCGTCCGCATCTTCGACACGTAAGAAGGCAGTCACGGCGGTGCACCCTGAGTGAATTTTTCCATCAGATTCCTCACAGAGGCGGGATAAACGACTGTCAACATTGTGAAAAGTCTCGTTCAGGACGTCTGGAATTGTCGCGGAAGTGGAGGTCCGTAGGGATTCGAGGAGGTACTGCCGGGAGATAACATGGTGGGGTTAGGGCACAATCTAACAGATCGGGTTTGTGGCGGGACGAACCTCGTGAAAGTGTTGACCACACCACTCAGCGGCGTGTTTTCCTGCATGTCCGTCGAACACAGCAAAGAAACCCTGGCCTCTGACACCAGCGAAATCGACGACGAAAGAATGTGCATCTTCCATGTACCGACGCGTACCTCTGTCCTCAGAAACGCCAACTTGGAAGGCGGTGTTACCGACCGAGTGTTGGTTCAGAGTCTGCACGAAATAAAAGGCAACTCTGTGTGATGGTCAATGGAAAGAACGGAGCATGGTACACACCCCGAAAGTGTCGAGGCCATCTGCGGTGGTGATAGTCTTTGAACGAGCGTTCGGAGAATCAGTGAATCGCGGTGGAGCGTGCATGAGAGATTGCGATTGTCGTTCCGAGTTACTGCTAGAAAGATGGGTTGGGGAAGGAGGAGAATTAGCAGTGCGATTTAGGTGGCAGACCCGACCAAGACAAACCTCTGAGACTGAGATGATGGTTCTGTTAATAAAGGTTCAGAGAAGTGGCTCGATTGTGAGAGTATAGTCGAGGCTGCTCACTGTCTTGTGCGATGTCCGACATTTGAATGATACAAGTTGACTTGAAGATGGTCAAGTCTCCAGCAGGCCCGGAGCAGGCTAGTAGCGATCACGTGGATTTTGAGTGGACGGTATAGTTGGATGATTTTAATTGTACGCGACAATAAAAGTGCGACAGATATTATACAAAGAAGGTCCAAGCTGAGGACAGAGTGGCCCTCTTTATTGTATGTACTTCTCCTTCCTGGATACCTGCTAAGACAACCATTTTATCGACCCGAAGGCTGAGGCTGGGTCGGGTATCTCCGACAGGGTGTGTGAGAGTCAATGCGGACGTTCGACTTGAAGTTGTCTTTGTATCCATCCGCCTTTTCGATTGCCTCGAAAACTGTGGATGTCTCAGCAATCAGCCGCAGCAAAGCCTTCGTTACAGGGGGTCAAAATAAAGGCAAGGAAGGGCGCAGTCAAAGCCCAAGCTAAGCACGAACCGTCAGGCAAGCATCTCTCAGAGCCACCAACACCAAGATCCTCTCTCATCGCTCTCTTCAGTGTTCAGAGATCAACTTTACAAACATCTCGAAACTGTTCCGGAAAACGATTTCGACACATTCGCTGCTAAACTCGTACAAGCAGGTTCGACGCTCGAGTTCTTGAAGTATGCAGATCCACTCTTTGAAATCATCCTTGTCGGCGGTCTCATCCAACCCGGCGGTTCCTACGTCGACGATGGTGCACCATCATCCCCCTTCACCATTTTCAACGCCAAAGATCCTGCATCGGTAGAGGAACTAAAGAAATACGTCGAGGTCTTGAACAAACTCATCAGAAGATACAAATATCTCCAGAAACCTTTGGAAGCG
Organism: Chalciporus sphaerocephalus; assembly: GCA_038094055.1. NCBI lineage: Eukaryota > Fungi > Basidiomycota > Agaricomycetes > Boletales > Boletaceae > Chalciporus > Chalciporus sphaerocephalus. The sequence continues at coordinate 457,443 of JBBPTH010000013.1, forward strand.
CAAACGCTTCCCTCTCTCCTCCAGTATATCAACAGATGGTCGTCCGACCAGCGAGATAAGCTCGCCATGACTATCGGACTTCTTTTCTCGCAGGGCATTGCAAGCACTGCTTGCTTACAGAGTCTTACCAAAGATCAGCTTGTCAAAAATGGTCTGTAAATTCATTTCCTCCCCGTGCCACGTCCCTTACTACACGTAACCATATCTTAGATGCCTCCGTGACTGTCCTAGCCATCATATTCCGCGCTTATTTGACAGATCAATCGATGGATCACCTTGCTGCCGCTCTGAAGCGTGGTAACATCAAAGATCTTCTCCTCTTCTTCCCTCCAAACCGTCGGGAGCCCAAGATTCTTGACGAATTCTTCAGAAAGGAAGGTCTTCCCCAGGTAGCAGAATGGTTCACCAAGAAACAATATGCCCTTGCCAAAGAAAGCATCATCGCCGATCTCAAGGATCTTTGTGAGCATGAAGAGTCCCCGGAGGCTATGAGTGTATTTGGTCGTTTGGGTCTGTGGGGACGGCTGATGGAGTTGCCCTGGCCATATCATCTCAGCGATACAAAGCAAGCAGGAAGAGCAACCACTACCTGATATAGAGCTTATTCAATGCCTTTGGCAAGGTCTTGTAGCATCTGTGGATTGGAACGCCCGACCAGACCAGATGGAAGGCCTTGCACTGCGAGAAGTCGCGGTGAGCTCTACTTGACATAACTTTTGTGTATCTCCTACCAGAAATGCTGACTGTGTACATCAGAAATTTTCTCCTATCCTAGAGGCGTTCTGCAAGGGACCAAAGGTTGAAATTGCTCTAATCAATCAAGTACAAGTACATTGTTATGAAGACACTCGCATTATGAAAGCTTTCCCACAAATTCTCAAGGCATCTGTCGCATGTCATGCTCAGTGGGACGATTCTTACCAATCTTCCTACAGGTTTTGTACAACCATGATTGTATTTCGGATCAGGCTATTGTTTATTGGCACCAAAAGGGCTCCAAGCCTCAGGGCAGGCAGCACTTCCTCAAGAGCACCGAGGCACTTGTTAAGTTTCTTCAAGAAGAAGACAGCGATGAAGATAATGAGTGAACTCCTGACACTATACTCTACCGTAACTTGGCATTTTGTATCCATTACATCTTCGGAATCGAAGTCGTGCTGTCAGAGACAGATCAATAGTTCATTTCTCTTTCTTTCTTGAAACATTCCTCAGTTAAGGCGTTTTATGACGGTACATCGAAAGTCAGTAAGTAGAAATGTTGAAATTTGACAAAGAAAGGGCTGTATGTAAAGGGCGTAACTACCCAATGTCATTAATACACATTGAAGGAAAGCGACTTTCGAAGCTTGCAAAGGTGATCACAGATGCGAACAAGACACGAAAACGGTGGCCATCCTGCGCCAACAGTGGGGAAGGATCATGCAGCACAGGCGAAGGCCCATGTTTGCCTTTTGTATATACGGAGATGCAGATAAAAAAAGACGTCGTTAACTCTACTGGTACGAAAATTAAACAGAGGTGAAATAATCACCAAGCTTCGGGCATAGGTGCAAAGTTCCCGGACCAACCGTTCGTCCCATGCATGTTCAGGAAGACGCCGTCCGAGCCGTTGATGGGAAGCCCGAGATCCGAGAGACTTTAGAATGGCGCACGAGATAGTTTTGTGAGTGAAGAATACCACAATAGGCAACATTACCCATTTGCTCTTGTATCCAGAGTGGAATCGTTGAGGGATTTACCATACCACGATCGCCGGGCCAAGAGAATCCGAGCTCTTCCATCGTCAATGGAGGAGGTACGGCGTGTGTGTCTACGTAGGGGCCGACCATACCTTCCGGTAACAATGGGGGAGGCAGATTTTGAATCGGGGCAGCGATCCCAGCAATCATGCCGACTTTGCGGCGGAGGTTTGCAAGCATAATCCGCAACGTGAGTGCGTAACGTTCTGCTGCTACGTCGGATAAAAGCTGGGCAAGGTGTTCAACTTGTGTCGTTATGGCAGCTAAGTCGAGTTCTGCCGGGAAGAGGTTGGCCATTTTGAGTAAGAATAAGCCGGAGAATGCCAAAGTAACAAGGCTATCATGTACAGCATAGCGGAGAGCAGCTCGGTACGCAGTAGAGTTCAAGAATATGGATAGACAGTTAAAAGCTGCGTCCTTCGCTTGGAATGCCAGTTCACGTTGTTCGAAAGGCATCTTGTCCCACGATGCCCCACGCAGTGCAACGCAGACTAGCCAAAGTTTCGCATAGTGGAGTTCCCCAGCAAGGATTTTTCGGAGCAACGATTCCTCATCCATCGTCTGACGATGTAGTTCATCACAATCTGCCCACCACTTGTCTAAGGCAGCGTTGGCTCTACGGATGAAGGCGAGCGTATTGTGGTTGACCTCGCCATTCAAGGGAGCAAGAGTCTCGTAAATTTGAGTTTTCTGAGCGATAAGTTCAACCAATGAGATAAGGCGGACGTCCGTCGGCGACGCCATAGGATGGGTAAGAAGGAGACGGCAGTGCTTGATCGAGCACTCATCTCGTAAAACGATTGGTCGACCTGTTCCTAAGCTCATCCTGGAAAGTAATGATTACCCCGGCATACGAAGGCGAAGAACAAACTTTCTGGTGATCGAACCAGTAAAGGCACAACCAAATCCGTGCGCTCACAACTGAAACCTTCGTCAGGGAGTTCCAGTCCGATCAAATGAATATTGCATACCAAGGTCCCTCTCCTCTTCATCGGAACGTTGCTTGCCTGATTCATCAGCAAGCTTCTCTAGCGCACGGTGCAAGCCTAGATCCAGCGCCATACGCATGGCATGACCACTCGGGAGCCACCCGTTCGTGCTCCAAGCCGCCAAAAGCAACATCCCCATAACCGCTTCTTTCCTCACCACAGGACCAAACAATGAGGATCTAGCAATGCCCTGTGCTTCCTCCAAGCACTTATAAAATGTGGGGCTGAGGGGTGCATTGCCGCTGCGAATTTTGGATGCAATCGCGAGGACAGCATCAAATGTCCATGGAGTACGCTCCATTAGGCTTTCGAATGTATCATAATCCGGATCAAAGAGAGGGAAGAAGAGATGGCATCCAGCAAAGAAGCTGAAAGAGGTCAGCCCGATTGACAGTCGTGTGGCCAAAATAGAGCGTACATATGGTAGAGCTCTCTGGCTTCGCTTTCAGGTACAAGCCCCTGAGAGGCAGACACATTAGATCTGTAGAGGTCTCAGCGCAACACGAGAGAATACGTGCCTTTTCAATCACATGTGGAAATGCATTCCGTGGAATTGGTTCCGGTCGCTGGCGCTTTTTCACGATCGATGAGGCCGCGGACGGTGCTGCCGCCGCCTCTGCAGCTGCATTGGCCAACCCCTGAAGAGCTTCAATTGGAGCATTGAGTGAAGCACGCGGAAGTGTATCTTCGGACTCGTCCTCGGACGATGCTGCAGTGCTGGGGACGATCCCATAGGTGGCATATTTGTGTGGCTGGTTGTGTCGTTAACTGACTGTAGCACTTTGAAACTATAGGGGACGTACTGGAGGGGCAAAGCCAGGGAGTGGAGGGAAGCTGAACCAGAAGATAAGATTGGAGTCATGTACTGCGTCTCAACATGCTTGACTTACTGGCTGCGAGGATATGACGGGCCATTATCTCGGCTTGATCCTGGTGTCATGCTTGAGGAATAACCAGATGGTTGCTGGGCATTTAATTGGCCTTGACTTTGTATTGCGGATAAAATGCGGTCCAAAGAGGATTGCATCCCAATCATCTGACTCTGCATTACCTATACAGCGAAAATGTTTAGAGCTTTCCTACTGATAATACAGTTCAATTACCAAATATTGGCCCTCAAGGCGGGATAAGCGCCTGTGGTGTTGTTAGAGAAAAAGGAATACCTCCAGGCGGAACACATACTCTACACTGGCACCAGAAGTGGCCTGAACAGTCTTCTTCTCTGGTTTCTCGAAGATGCATGGGGTACCACTGAGTTGACACCGACGACATGGTGGCTAATGCCGGGCCGGCGCGGGAGGTCGGACCTCGCCTTCACATCTGTTTTTGCCTTTCCTACAGGCAGTGCAAGCCCGGGCACCGCGCTTTGGAATATGTGCAGATGCTATCGATCCCTCCGTGGGCATCGTCGCCTGCTTGGTGTTATCGCTGACAGGGATTATACTATTTGTTCGACGTCGTTTTGAGGGCACGTCTGAGCTGTTTGAAGTTGTCGCCGTTGGAGACAGAGACATTATAGGATCGTTGTCGGTGAGTGGCCCTGAACCTGTCCGGAGAGGTATGTTACTCGGCAGTTTTGCAAACAACCGACGTGCGAACACTGTCTCTGATGACAATTCTCACATGATCTCACACCCAACTCCCCCTCCCCTCCAATTCCGTACAAATTTGACAAATACCCAATTCAGAGTTCACTTTCATCATGGGAATTTGTAGCCTGTCACCCTGTCTCGTTTCAAGCTGATCCCCCCCACACCAACTCCGCGCTCCTTCCCCCACCCCGGGCTCACAAGCGCATATCTCGGTCTACTGATGTCGCGACTCCTACCTTTATGTCTCCCAAAGGCTTGAATTTACACTTGGCACCTTTCGTCGTCTCTGTCACTCAGGTTCTGAATTTTTAACTCACAAACTTCTTACGTTTACATAGCACACGCCGCACGGGCCACGCTGCAACGGACATCCCCGCGTAATCAGTTGCTGTGCGACCCATCCTTTGGAATAGCTAAAAGGTCATCACTCAGATAGACTGCTCCACATTTGAATGCTGTAATCCCCACACACTGGTATGAATTTCAGACTCGCGTATTATTCTCCCGCATGCTGCCCGCATCTACATGCAGTTGATCCTGATTGTTGTATTTCCTCGGAGTTCTCAGAAAGTTCTAGACGAAGACATAAAGAGGACTGCAAATTAACATAATGCCCACGTACCGGTTCTGTCGTTGAAGGTTGCTGCTTTATTAGGAACTCCGATGGGGGATGAAAGTGATACTTGACCATCCTCGTTTCTGAAACTATATCCCCCCATTTGCCTACAAGCGCAATACAGGTATGCTATCCCCATGCATCAGGAGTTTTTTTAGAACAGTTGACTACATCCGTCGGCCTCCGTCGGTCTCACATGTCAACTCAGTTGTTTTTGTCAAGAAATGTCTTTTTCTTGACCCAAGTATCAAGAAACCTCGTGTTGATAGGTGAACTCAGTCACACGAGAAACCTCGGTTAAGAAAGAGAGGTACGCTCTCCAGGTGTTCCTCTAAATATCGGATCAATTCAAGTTCTACACTTCAAGATGGGAGCGTCTGCTTCCAGTAGCTCGTGAAGTTACTGCCAGTGTTGACTTCAACTTGGACCACATACAACAATGCTAGGGATCTTGAACACCTGCAAATTCTGGCAATAGTAAGCGTGAATCCAACCTGAACGGATGCTCAGTGCTACAATGTTAACATTCCTCGGGCTGCCACGACCTCGATATAAAATGGCCTGTAAGCAGCAAGTGCTTGCTAAATATTATAATGCTACAAAGGATCAAAAATATGTTGAAACATGCTAGGTCCCCCAATCAGCTCAGTCCTCTAGAGGTTCTTCCTCCATGTCAGCGCTAGCTAGCCTGGGTGATACAGGTGGTGATGCTTCCCATTCAATTGGAACTTCATCCACGTTATCAACAGGTTGAGTATCTTCAACAGCAATCTTCTCAGAGCTCTGGGTCGCTACCAAGGTTTGATCTTCGGACGGAATAGGAACCGCCTCAGACATGTCGACGTCCGCATCCTGACTCGTCGATACTGATGCCTGAGTATCTGCTTTGGTTTGAGTCACGTCCCCGTTCTTCCGCGACTTTCCTTTCTTCTCCGGTGATGGCTTAGCAGGAAGTCCGAAGAGTGTTGTTTGCCTAGATACGTCCTTCCTTTCCTTTTCTTTCGCCTTTCCGTTCGCCTTTCCGTTCGCAGCACCTGAATGCCGGGACATCAGCAGATCAAAATTGAATCAGGAGAGATAGCTCACGTTGATTGCATTTATCTGTCTCAGCAGCCTCGACTTTGTTGAAGAAACTTTCACTTTTTTGAATCGGCTTGTTCACCTCCAGTTTTCTTGCGAATGGATTCCTCTTCGTCTCTGGCACCGACTTACGAGCGAATGGATTATCTCGTTTAGGAGAAAAGGTGTGAGATTCTTCAACTGCTCGTCTCTTGGCTTCTGCTGCAACACTGTTCGACGCCAACTCATCTTCATCACGTTTCCGCTTCCCTTCAGGAGAAACTGAGTGCGCTGGTGTTTGTGCACGAGTGGATAGTCGAATAGGTGCATTCATGGCAGTGAATTCTGTAGGCTCGACGATCCCCGTTGAACGAAGCAACCCTGGCCTGTCAATTCTAGGAGGAGGATTGAAGTCCTGTAGACGTTTCGGTCGATCCATATATGCATCTTGCTCTTCCAGGAGTCGCCTTCTTGTCCTGGCTTCTTCCAAAGGGCTCGGGCCTTCCTCTCTCCACCGCTTGATCGCGTCGATCTTCTCTTGCAAGCCTATCAACTTATAGAACCCAGCAAGCTGACTCGCGGCGGCGATGGAGTGAGTAAAGTGTAGGCGTCTGGTCAACTCCAGAACACGGGGTGCTTTGTCAGCTTTGCATGCTGCCTGTATGAGCTTGATGATAGATTTATCGAGTTCAACTTCACGCTTATCCAGGTCGGCCGACGTTAGTTCATCGCCAAGAGCATCACGAGCCAAATTGATGTGTATACATTCTCGAGCAAGTATTTCCTCGATGGGCGCCTCGACTGGATCTTTGTTTCGGAATGGAAGTCGGACAGGTAGCTCCTGTGTGATTGGTCTTGGAAAGCCAGGATATTCTTGTCTGCCCTTCAAGATCACACACGTAAAGGTATTTTGAGACAAACCAACAGGCCAATAGGATTCGTCTTTTCCCTGCTTGCGTTCTACAGTATTCGTATCCAAAAGACGCGCCCAAGCCGCGCGATTGGGCCGCCGAAAGTTGATCATGATATGCATATAACCCGCAGAGTCGTATATCGCTGGAACCTACCCACGTCATTAATGATGCTCTGGTATAGTCAATGATATGACGGAGACGTACCCCCTCATCGGTTATTCCGATCCACTTGAGCACGTGGCCTTTGGGTATAGGCAATGGCTTCGACTGCAGAACCTCGAAGTCCTCGAAAGATATCAAGGTTGCCATCAAGCCTTGTGATCCTAGGTGGCGATGAAAATCGTGCTTCACATCCAAGTATGAAACACTTACCATCAATAGTAGTAGAACCTGGGCGATGTACAACGACCACGTATTCCTCTCCAGCAGCCATCGTCACAAACTCGCCTTCCAAACCTAACACCATGCGTTCCAGACCTGAACCGCTCAGAAATGTAAGGTCGCCAGCGGTAGTGGAAATCACAACATTCCCCTGGCCTTGGATGTCTCCCCCAGAGGATGATGGGTCACGCAGAGAGCGCATGGGCCGTTCACCGCCAGCAGCCAAACCGAGGACTTGCTGACCTAATGGAAGAAGATACGTCCAGTCGCTCTGTGAAGTCCAACTGCCATAGGGCTTGTATATTACCTGCGCGGGATGGTCTTGCTCGGATGGGCATGCAAGAAGCACACCGCGTTCGCCTAAATATCCCACGTCATATTTGAAGGCATCTGTAAAGTGATAGCTCTTTCTAGTCGAGAGGTCATGAAAACCGACGTTGACTATATGATGTGTATCTTGGTCCGTGACGTCAATCCATCCGACCATGTTATATGCTATGCATTCGAGGTTCATGTTCTGATGGGAAATCCTATGCAAAACGAATGACATACCCAGGTAACGTTTTTTGTTTTCCATCGGCGTCGAACCTGGCTGGAAAGCTGCCTGTGCCTTCGTAATGCTCACTATAAGTTCTGGACTTGAGTTCCAACAGTAAGGTCCCAATAATTCGGCTCACCATCTCCTTTACAAAGCCAGTGCCCCGCTTTCCATCAGCGTGATCTCCCCGCTGGTCCTCCATTGCATCGCCAAGGTCATCGATGATCCAATCATCACCATAGTCATCACCAGCTCCAAGTGCAGCCTCACGATTCGGCTGTTCCGATTCATCCCCCCAGGGAGTGGGGGTAGACTTGCGCTTGACAGCCATACCTTGTGCTCCCCCAACAATGCTCGACTTGACGGGATCTGGTGAACTCGCAGGAATAGGATCCCTCCACCAGGTTATTATTCCGCCTGTATCCGCCCAAGCAAGAAGGTTCTGAGACGGCGAGAACGCAATTTGTGTGATCAATGCATCGGATGAACCAGCATGTCGCCAAAGTACATGTTTGGTCTGCGTGCTCCAGATGACAACCTCTTCTTTACAAGCACTCGCCAGATACACTCCGTTCACTGATAAAGCAAGTGCGGTCGTAGCACCCGGCGTGTTAGGATCTGTGAGAGAGAAGGACCTGTCCCAGTTAGGGCGCGAGATAGCAACGATCTCATGGGTCCTTGAAGACGCAAAGAAATATTGCCCAGATGGGTGCCAGACAGCAGAACAGTCATGCATAAACTCAGTGGACCTGAATTAGAACCACATCAAAACCAGGAAGGTATGGGAAGAAAGTGCAGTAGCATTACTCGGTGTCCCCCACAGCTGGAATAATACCATCGATGACCTTCTCAATCTTTGGATCACCCTCGGAGATGTCCCAGACAGTTATGACACCGTCAGCCCCACTAGCAGTGAGTATATTCCCCGAGGGGTGCCACGTTACCTTCCGTACGCACTTCTTATGACCACTGAGGACTTGCACGTTTGTCACTTCTTTCAGATCCACGATTTTGATAGTTGTTTCGTCCGTAGCAACAGCAACATGTTTGCCTGCGGGGTGTACAGCAAGAGCTCGAATACAGGCACCAGCGGCGTTTAGGATGAGACCTTGAAGATCGGGTTTGCCATGCGGATAACTTCGAACTTCAGAGTCTTTACTTCCGGAGAGCCAATATTCGCTCTAGCGCAACACGTGGCAAGTTCAATGTGTATTCGTCAGTTTATTGGAAATTGGTACAAGACAAAGTGACGGACAGAGCTCGTGATGGCTGTGATTCCTTCATCGGCCTCGTAGGCCACCTCTGGTTCCTGATACTGATCCTTGTCCATTTGCCATATTCGCACTAGGCTGTCTGAGCCCCCAGTGTACGATAACCTGAGGATTGAGGGGGACGAGTAGCAAGAAAGGTCATTGGAAACCACTCCTGAGCGCACAAGAGTACGTACTTTCCGTCCTGCGAGAATGTAACACATGTATATCCAGGTTCATGCGCAGAGTTCGTGAGTGTTTTATTTGTGCTGGCCATGGTCGATGTACACGAAGAGGACTACAGCGCGTAAGTCACGCAACGCGTCCTGTCACATAACACATGGTCCGTGACATACCATCCAATTGCAAGTCCACAGTAAAGACATTACTATACATAAACTTTCCGACCTCCAGAATCCTAATAACCGCACAATTAAATGACTAAACAAGCGTTCAAAATCTTCATGAATGGTTGGTCTAGAACAGCGCCATTAGAACCGCCGAACCCCTTGAATTCTATTCGGTGCAACGGCCCTCCTATCTGCTTTCTCTTCTGCAGGAAGGACAAAAAAGTATCCCAATCGAAATGTGGACTCTCCAGTTGCAACACACGAAGCTTCGGAAAGGCTTCGCTCCTTGCATCGTGCGTGAGGTACATGAGCACAGAGTCTACGCTGTACCTCGAGACCGAGAGGCGTTCGATGTTTGGCGCGGTATTCACGAGGGCATCGGCGATATCAAGACCCTCGAATGGACTGTTGATAGTGACGTGACGGAGTTTGAGGAACCTCGGTGCCCCCCGCTTGAGAGCTCGCAAGAAGAGCTGGATTTCTCTCGGAGACGAAACGTTGGTGAAATCGAGGACGAGTTCTTCCAACGCGGGAGCAATGATAATCTCCAAAAGCCCCGTGAGATACAGTCGCGAGATGTCGGGACCAGGTCTGAGTGACAAGGAATGCAGAGAGTGCATTTCGACGGTGGCAGTCGTATGAGAACGATCGAAGTCGACAGCCTCATCAAGAAGTGCAAGGTGGGACAGGGATTTCAATTCGGACAGGAGATTCAGAAATACCGATACTGGTAGACCAAACGCAGGATTCCTAGTCAAGGTAAGAGAAGTGAGGCCTTTAGTTGGGATGGTGGTTGAGAGTGATACGAGTTCTCCGAGATCCAGATGTGCTAATCTTGGAAACAAGGCAGAGGAAAACGTGGGCTCCCAAATGCTACTGCGAGGATGATGCAGAATCATTTCCTGTAACAGAGGGGCTGAACTGCGACCGACACCCTCCACCAGCTCGGGAAAAACGACGTTGGTGCGAATTTCCAGACGACGACAAATATGCATGTGGCTGAGGATGATGTCGGTGATGCGTGGGTAGTCTGTTGCATAAGCTTGCCGTGGATGAAGTCCGCACACGAAATGTTGACGGAAGGCGAGATCGAGAGGCAATCCATGTGATCGCAAAAGGTACAAGTCAACGAGATCAAAAGATTGCTTGACAAAGAACCGAACATGAGTCCAGAGAGATGGCGTCCCAATGGCAACCGCTCGCCAGTATCTTGAGATATGGGACAGCAGCAGTTCGGGTCTGATGACTGGCCATTCTGGCTTGTTGGTTTCAAAAGGCGAGGGCGGAAACTCCCAATCTGTGTCCGACAAAGCGACCACTTCCTTGAATATCATTCCCAGAACTTCGGCAGGCAACACAGAAATGTCCGGTCGAACGAACTCCGGACTTCGAAGGAACCCCTCGAGCTCCGATGCCTTGCGACGCATAGCATTTAACGCGGCATCCACTTCCCAGATCTTGGACAGAAGATGATGATACTCCTTTTCGACGGTCAAGCGACGCTGAATCATCTGATAAAGGAAAAAATCAGTTAGACTGGCGGTTTATCCTGTTTCGATGTTGGGCTTTGCTCACCTGGATTGCTGGACAGTGGTAGGGTGGTCAGTCGGAAAGAAAGACAACTGACTTTATACGATAGACGCGCTGTCAGCTCAAGTTTCAGAAGTTGATACGAAAGGGCGTGACGGTGTTCATATCTGGGAAGCAGGTAAGTAACCCATAACCCCAACAGGTGGGCAATCGAGAAGGTGCGTGGGCCTATGGTCAGTTGGAGGCTAGCCTCGATTCGGAGGTCCTCCGAGTCAGCCAACGTTGAGACATGAAACATTGATATGTGTATATGCCAGTAAGGGATTTCAAAGAGCAGAAAACACCTTTCCGTGTTGCTCTGTGTTGGACTATAAGATCTGTCTGTGAGTAATACCAATAAACTTGTGGACGTCAAAATTCGAGCTTTCCATCGATTATCGCTTGGGAACTATTAAAGTGGTGAGGCTGGCTCATGGGCGCTTGGATAACGAACATCATGTATCACACATGTACGAACACCCTCCTTGTCGACTCGTTGGAACATGCAAGTGGCTAGTGTTGACTCCGCGTTGACGGGACTCTGACATACTAAGGCGTTCCAGCCAGTTCCTTTATGACCAAGACCCCGGAACATTTACATAAAACTCGAGAACAACTTCACATTTCATCTGGCTGTGGAGAAGCCTATCGGCAAGCCCGCCAAGCAGGCATATGTCAGTACTGCTCCAAGTACTACAAACCCAAGAAAACCACCAAGATATAAGCAGGACAACTAGTAGCGCCATCTCAGGGAGATGAGAGTCTGATTGTCCTATCTCACAACTTCGCCTTTGTTTTCCCTATCGTGACATCGACACCCTCCTGCTTCATGATATCCTCAAACCGCCTGTACTTGTGGTACAGCTTGAATGAGTCAGGATTGGCGACCGTCCCACTTGGAAGAACATTGGCACCCGAGACAATCTGCTTGATGGCAATCTCGATCTTCTTGCCGTTGACAGTATACTACGAAAGAAAATCAATATCGTCCTCCAACACCTAGCCAGGGAAAGCAATAACTCACAGGTATGTCTTCCACTTCGAAGATCCCCTCAGGGACATGCCTCCTACTCAATCCCTCCCTTATGATACTTTTCACCTTCTCTCTAAACTCTTTCCCAACCTTCCCTCTATGACCCTCCTTCATCTTCAAAAATAAAAGAACCCGCTCGTCTTCCTCTCCGTCCCTTCTCTGCCCAACGCAAAGGGCGTCGTCCAACCCTTCCAATCCCGGTGCTTCCCCATTAACAAGCTTATAGATCTCTGCGCTCCCGAATCGTACTCCACTGGGATTAAGAACACCATCACTTCGTCCCAAGAAGACGAAACCACCTGTGGTAGGATTGCGAACCACGAAATCGCCGTGGTGCCACACGGGTATGCCATCGGGGCCAGGTGGGAACGTACGGAAGTACGCGGAAAGAAATTTATCATGTGAAGGAGTATCGTTAAGGAAGTGAAGTGGAACCGAGGGATGTGGTCGAAGAATGACTAATTCTCCAGGTATCCCAGCACTGGCAGGAATGGGTTCTCCTGACGGGGAGTAAATAGAGACCGCCATGCCAAGGGATGGGCCTTGGAGTTCTGTGGTCGAAATGTAACCAGATATGAAAAACAAATGAAAGTGGGAAGAAACGGACCTCCGGCATACAAAGGCAGTGACATTACAGTAGTCACGACTGCAGGTTAGTAATCAAGACAAGCCTCAACCTCAGCTCTCCAGGGTTTTCCAAGAGAGGAAGCAACTCACAGGCACAAAAAACATCAGTACCTCCACTAGAGCTGCCTATATGCAGATTCCCTCCGAAAGCTTTCTGAGTCCAAGTCATGAGCTGAGGCGTCAAAACTGAACCCGTCACTGTTATCTCGCGAAGGCCAGAGAATGGCGTGGATGGAGAAGATATGGAGAGGGGGTTCACATTTCGTGCCTGCACTTCGGCGAGGAAACGCGGAGAAGTGCCGAGCACTGTGACCCCTGCCCAATCTATGAGCTTGAGATATTCCTTCACGTCGGGGTAGAATGGGGAGCCTTCGTACAGTACGATGCGTGCTCCACATGCTAAGCCGGATAGCATGAACGGCCACATCATCCATCCAGTAGTGGTATATTGGAAGTAGACATCAGTGGGTACTATTCCAAAACCAACATAACAATCTTTCTTGCTGTTCATGAGTGCACCCTACGCAAAGGAAAGCAGATCAGATTGGTCGTCACTATTCACGTGAGCGAAAATAGAGCTTACCCCGGCCGCATGAACGATGCATTTCGGAGGCCCACTGGTTCCTGATGAGTAGAGTATGTACAGAGGATGATCAAACGGAAGCTGTTCAAAGGATAATGGGTACTCTTCCTTCGTAGGCGATGGACTAAGGAAGGCGTCGATAGTCATGCTGTCCAAAACTGCAAGTCAGAGAACTTCTAATCAACCAAATACTTAGAACATACCAACCAGGGACCTCAACCAGGTTTCCAGTTTTCTCACTCCGTAATACGACGGCTCTCTCAAGTCCATAATCTCCTGATGCCAAGTCCTTTTGCACCTCTCCAATCTTTTGAGTGATGTCGATCGTCTTGCCCGCATAAACTGTCTCAGAGGAAGCGAATAGAATCTTGGGACGAATCTGTCTGTATCTATCAAGGATGGCAGAGGCGCCCATATCTGTCGCTGTACTAGAGAATACCGCTCCAATCGAGGCAGCTGCCAGAGCTATCACGACACCGCTAATGGAGTTCGTAATGATAGCTGTAAATTGTGACGATTCCGTGGAAGATAGTGAGTATTTGATCAGTGTCAATTGTATCACGAGAAACAATTCCTTGGACATACCAGCAACTCTATCACCAATATGCACACCAGCCCTCTTCATACCAGCGGCCATGACTCGCACCATTTCCCTCAGCTCACGGAAAGTGACTTGTTTCACACCACTGAATTGAAACTTTCCCGCGTTAGTTGTATGAAGGTCATATTCATAGGCTGCGGTAATAGCAATGCCATCGTCGTCCCTCCAGAGCAGATTCTCGGCATAGTTGAGACGCGTTCCCGGGAACCAGGATGGACGTTCGGGGAGAGCGTCAGGTA